>JAXQQM020089512.1:0-345167 GCA_034641835.2 Pinus albicaulis | reverse complement strand
ATTTTCTGATGGTATGAATTGGCTACATATAGAAAAATTAATTACATGGTGTGATTGGTGTTGGTACTACATTTAACAGAATCCATCTTAAGGTAATCACCTTCCAGATTCTGTTTAGTTGTACACCAGAAAATCCATAGAGTAGAAACTCCAGAAGCTCTAAACCAAGGTTGGTTTAAATATGAAGTTACTTAACCTCTACAGATGATTAATTATTGTTTTATCCATTGTAGGCACAAATGTGATATTGTATGCTTATGAGTTTGCTAGAGAAACATTACAGCAGTACTAGAGTTACATGGTATGAATACAAACAACTGAAAGTAAAAACAATGAAGTATGACATTCGAACTTATAATAGAAAACTGAATATTACATTACCCCATATAGGTGTACAGTTGTGAAATTTTATACTCATATGTAAGTGGAGAACTATATTAGCAGGCTTATAGCTATATGATACCACAACAGAAAACCAAAAGATGTCGAATTCGATATGTTGACTTGTACTAGCTTTAAAAGAAATCCTATTCTACAGAAGGAATATACCATTTATAGCATATATAGAACGTATTATGTTTCGAAATCCATCTCACATTCCTGAACTAAGCATCAGAGTCAAAGACTAAAATTTCAATTAAGTTATACGCCACAATGACTATTGAATACATATATATAAATCCCCATGTGACAATCTATGTTCATAAGTATACATAGGAAAATAGTGTAACAATACTGAAATTGTTATGGTACTCAAAATTAAAAAGGGAAAAATGTAATGATAATAGACTATGGAACTCTAAATTGGGCTAATAAAGGCATAAATCTACCTTATAAGAGTATTTTAGCATGCATAGAAATTTTATGATCTATATTGCTTTTTAAATTCATTCTATTTAAGCCCCATCGAATATCTATATATGCATAACAAAATATATATATATATCGATATATTATGATATGTTGAGCGCACATATCTTTTGCTACATCTACTTTTAACCTTGGAGTTAAAGACATTAGAAACCTAATTAAATCTAAGAATGGCGCATTACTAAATTTATGACACGAAACTTCTAGAAAGGAGACACTAGAAACGATAATGACCGTGCCGAGAGTTAAAAAGAAACACAGTAGAAATAATCATTAAAGCGCCGAGAGCTAAATAATGGCTCGTTCGATTTTGGTTTCCATACGTGTGTAGGCAAACGAAATAAAACAGGGATATCAGTACCGAGAGCAAATAAACCAATCTCAGTTCTTATTTAATATCAAATCCATAACAATGGCGTGATGAACAGAATGGCTATACGACAGCTAGGGTTCTGAGAATTCATGAGCAGACAATAGGGTTATAAAAATATATAAATTATGTAACTCAACAAAGAAAGTGAGCGCGACAGGAGCACGTCCGTTCACGTACACCACAAGAAGCAACGACAGTATTGAATAATACATCAATAGAAAAGACCCAACATATATATGGTTATGCGCTGGTTAATAAGTTCATGCGATTTGTTTTGATGATTTTTATATGATGAAGGTAGGAAAAACTTCAAAACCAGAGTATAAAACATATATATGATTTCGCGCAGAGGAGTGCTACCATAGGCATAAGGCGTAAAACTTTCGTAAATAAATAAGAAGGACCGCAATGATAGTCCGCCCAGAACATGAGTCAGTATCATCATGCCTATAAAAAGAAAAAATATATGAACCGATCAAGATTCAACACCGTGAGTCTAGCCAGCGAGTATAGTCTAATGTAAATATACAATAGTAGCCCGAGCTTAGGGTGAATGGTTAACAATTGATCTCGAATTATCGCAGAATGGTAACATCGCATCTCAACCAAGTTGAAGCATAAACCTATGCACCAGAAACAAGAAATTTTGAAAGTTACCTAGGGAGGATAGGGTTCCTTCCCACCCTCGCGGCGTGTAGAAGAACAGCAAAACGAGCCACCCATGTGATGCGCAAGGAAATCTGAACTCTGTAACGTGGATACTGTTAAAACTTTGACATCAACCAGGAAAAGAAAAACAAACATAGATTAAGGAAGGCCTCAATGCATAATCAACATGAAATACTGCGGATAAATCTCTGTCCTATAAAGCGTGTTGAACACATCCAGCATAAATCGTTAATACCAAACTATTACAGAGAATAGAACCAGAGGCCGATTGTAAACCAAATAAAAATATAACCATAGTAAGTGTAACTCAGTTAGAATGCAGCCAGGAGTAACATGTTCGATTTCGGCCCTCTGTCACCAGGTTGGTATGTCGAAAACATTCCTCTCGGAGCAAACACACAACAGCAGACGATGAGAAGGCATTATTGGTTAATTTATACAAAAACAAAATGAACTAATTGAAAACGCAGGCCGACCTGGTTACACCCTCCCCAACCGGCGATGGGAGCGGGAAAAGGCACGACTCTGTAGTTCCAATATGAAACAGAAAGAGTCAAATAAATAGATTAGCGTAAGAGTCTCGAATAAAAAGAACTCTTGTAAACCCTAATGCACCCTGCCCCAGAACTGCAGAAAATCACGATATTGATTTAGAAGACGCTGCCACGGCAGAAGAAGGTACCATACTACGCTAAGGTGCCCCAAGGAGGACGAGCGACGCCGGTAGAGGTACAGTCATCTCAGTAGCTACACCCCGTCTCTGCCTGCAAAAACATTGAAATAGAAAAACCAAACGCACACGTTAGGTCAGACCGAGCAAAAACAGTGCGACACATACGTTATTAACTCTAACAAGTACGCGTGTCTCTACCTCTGCGTAGAAAAATCATATCAAATATGAACGGGATCAGATTATTCATAATGACAAACCGCCACAAGATGTAAGAACTCGGGTATTTCATGAATTACTGTCACGCCGATCCGCGGCTTGGACAGTATTGCGTGAGATACAATGTTTATAAATTACAAAATTGTAAGGACGACTATACCGTGGCGCATCTGTCCAAGTCAACCCCCATCATAGGTACAACAGGATTAAACCGATTCGCAATTGCAATGGATATGAAACGCAGCGCTGACCTGTCGCTACGTCAATATCTTGCTTAACCTATTTCTCCAAAATGACGGCTTACGTGGACTGTATAGCGGCTATGAAAATATATATACGGTTAATGGTTTGGGATGGGAGACATCACGGATATGGGACGATATAACCACGTAGGACCCAAGAAATCGGTCAGAGAAATTACTATAAACTTTTCAACAGGTCTATACATATATATACATGTCATTATTATATATGAATATGTCCATCCAACGAAATTATCCAAAGGGGTAGGGAATTTTTATATATATATATGATATAAATATATATATCGAAGTGCGCCTCTCATAGTTTAGTAAAGTGGATATAAACATATATATATATATATATGGGCTATTGGATAAATATATATATATGGGCTATTGGATGTAAACATAGGTTGTGCATAGGGGTATTCAAATGTAAATTTTATTTTACTCAAGGATATACACATAGGGATTGTGTATAGTCTACGAATGTGTTTAATATGCCTATGTGTTTTATAGCTATACATATGGATAATATATATTGGTCCCTAAGTAGGTGTGGACATTAAGAGTAGCATAGTAAGTTGTGTACACGGTTACATTGTACACATGGAAAATATTGGATGTTGGAAATAGAAAAAGAAAAAAAAAAAAAAAATTCCCTTAAATTGGAGGTGTGACAAATGGTATCGGAGCACTAGTTACAACAAATTGGGCTGCCGTTTTCTGCTCACTTCTTATTACATATTTTGTTTTTCTGAAGTTTATAAACTTTTCTAATCTATGTTGTAAGTGTGTACAGTTCAAATGGCTGAAGGTGAAGGGATTTATGTGGATCTGCGGGATGAGTTTGCTACTCCAGATCCCAATGCCCCGGTACTGGCTATGTTGCACCCGATGCAACGAGAGTTGGCTGAATTAAGAAGCCAAAATGACATGTTGTCATCAGCCAGTAAGGAGCAGGAAAAGCTCATCAGAGAGCTAACTTCCCGGAACAGCCAGGAGGGCGAAGGTTCTGGAAAAAGAAAGATGGATGAATCTGAGGATGAGGATGCAGCTAGAAATCAACATAAGCAGAAAAGAGAGTTGCAAGGAGAATTTAGAAAGATCAAACCTCCCTCCTATGATGGGGAAAAGGAGGAGGATGCTGAAGCTTGGTTGCTGAACATGATCAAGTATTTCCAAGTATATGAATATGAGAGCAATCTGAAGGCCAGATTAGCTGTGTCTCAGCTGCAAGGAAAAGCCACACTGTGGTGGGAAGAGACAAAAATGGTGCATGCCATTGATGAAAAAACAGTTACTTGGGAAGATTTTCAGACTAAGTTCAAAATTCGTTATTTGAATGAACGTTATTATGATGATAAAGAAAAATAATTCCATGAACTTAGACTAGGACAACTCACTATTGATGAGTTTGTCACTAAGTTTACCAATTTACTGAGGTATGTCCTTTACATTAGGGAAGAAAAGGCAAAAGTGCAAAGGTTTTTAAATTGTTTGCCTACTGTGTACAAGGAGAAAATTGAGTTTGACAACCCAAAGACCATGGATGAAGCTGTTAGAAAAGAAAAATTATGCTATCAGCAGTTTAAAGGTAAAGCTGAAGAAGGGAAGGGCTGGATGAACAAGGGTGAGTTCAAAGGAAAGAGACCAAAACCAACATATTTAAGGAATTTTGGTAGAGATCATCAAAGGAAAAAGTTCAGCAAACCAAAAGAAAGTCAAACTGCTCAGTCCCAAGTGGTTTCAAAACCAGTAGAAGGGAACAATAAAAAGGAAGGAACAGTCAGAATGAAGGAACCTCTGAAATGTTGGGGCTGTGGAGAACCCCATATGATGAGGGACTGCCCCCATCGAAATATACACATGATCAGCAGAGAGCGAGAGGCAACAACAGTCAATGACATAGCCAGAAACATACCAACCATCAGTGCAGCCCCAGAAAATCGACAGGAAGAACATCAAGCAACCATGGTGGAAATGGAGGGTAATATTTCTGACCTACCTGTTACTATTTTGATTGATCCAGATGCTTCTTTGAGTTACATTAGTCCTGGCATTGTAGAAAAATGTAAAATTAAACCTGAAAAATTTCAGTAGTCATGGTTGGTACAACTGGCCACTGGAACTAAGAGAAAAGTCACACATAAGTTGCCCAAAACAGTAATACAATTAAATGGGTTCCCAACAGAAGTAAATCTGAACATATTTCCATTAGGATCCTATGATCTGCTGATAGGAATGGATTGGAGGGAAAAGAAGAAAGCCCTGATGAACTGCTGGGATAAAACCCTGCATTGTGTAGATGAGGAAGGGAAACCTTTTACACTAAAAGGGAAACCAAAACCCATTGTAGTAAGACAAATATCAGCCTTACAATTGAAGAGAACAGCTAGAAAAGGATACCAAGTCTATGCAGTGCATGTAGAAGAAATAGAACAGCAAACTGAGGAAGAGTTACTGGATGCTATACCAGTCATCAGAGAATTTAAGGAAGTTTTTCCCAAGGAAATCCCTCATCTTCCCCCCAAAAGAGAGATTTACTTTTCTATAGATCTGGTGCCGGGAGCTACACCTATTTCCCGAGCCCCTTATCGGATGAGTCCACCAGAACTGATGGAGCTGAAGATGCAGCTGCAAGAATTATTGGATAAGGGTTACATTAGACCAAGTGTGTCTCCATGGGGAGCACCTGTTTTATTTGTTAAAAAGAAGGATGGAACTTTTAGGATGTGCATTGACTATCGTCAACTGAACAAGTTGACCATCAAAAATAGATATCCACTTCCTAGAATTGATGATCTTTTTGATCAAGTGAGAGGAGCTTCAGTCTTCTCCAAGATAGACCTAAGGACTGGGTATCACCAGCTCAGAATTAAAGAAGAAGACATCAGCAAAACATCATTTCGAACCAGGTATGGGCATTACGAATTTGTAGTCCTACCTTTTGGTTTGACAAATGCCCCTGCCACATTTATGTGTCTGATGAACAGTGTGTTGAATAAGTATTTGGACAAATTTGTTCTTGTGTTCATAGATGATATCTTAGTTTACTCCAAAAATGAGGAAGAACATAAGGAACACCTGAGAATAGTGTTGCAAACTTTGAAAGAAATCAGCTATATGCCAAGTTCAGTAAATGTGAATTTTATAAAGATAAAATTCAATATTTGGGTCATATAATTTCTGAAAAAGGGTTGGCAGTTGACCCTGAAAAGATAAAAGCCATTAAAGAATGGCCAGTCCCCACTGATGTCTCAGCAGTAAGATCATTTATGGGAATTGCGGGCTATTATCGCAGATTTGTGGAGAGATTTTCTGCTATAGCAAATCCCATAACCTCATTACAAAGGAAGGGTGTTAAGTTCGTGTGGACTGAGAAATGTCAAAACAGTTTCGAACAATTGAAACAGAAACTTATTTCAGCTCCTATATTAGAAATTGCTGATCCTGATAAAGAGTTTGTGGTATGTACAGATGCTTGCAGAGAGGGGCTAGGAGGAGTCCTATTGCAAGAAAATTCAGTTATTGCCTATGAGTCTAGGAAATTAAAAACTCATGAACATAATCATAGTGCATATGATTTGGAATTTGCAGCTGTTATTCATGCTTTAAAAATGTGGAGGCACTATCTGCTGGGGAAGAAGTTCACTTTGATGACTAATCATATTAGCCTCAAATATTTTTTCTCCCAAACTGACCTGAATGCAGGACAAGCCAGATGGCTGTTTTTTCTAAGTGAATTTGATATGGACATAAAACATATCAAGGGGAAAGAAAATAAAGTTGCGGATGCCTTAAGTAGAAATTCTTGTCAACATTTAAACAGCATTGGGAGTAGTGCCCAGATGGAGATAGAGGAATTGGTGGTAAAAGCGGAAAATCAAGATCCCAACTATGAAACACTCTTGGTGAAACTACAGAAAAGGGATAAAACTGATTTCACTAAAAACCAAAAAGGGCTGCTCTATTACAAAAACAGGTTGTATATCCCCGATATAGAGTCATTGAAAAGAGAAATTCTAGATGAATATCACAAACAACCTTATGCAGGACATCCAGGATACCAAAAGATGTTAACAGCCTTGAAGAAGAAATTGTTCTGGCTAGGAATGAAAAGAGATGTGGCGGAGTATTTAAGTAGATGTATGGAATGTCAGTTAGTCAAAGTTGAGCATCAACACCCAGCAGGGCTTTTAAACCCTTTGCCGATTGCAGAATGGAAATGGGACACAGTTTCCATGGATTTTATAACAGGATTACCCAAAAGTAAGTATCAGCATGATTCTGTAATGGTAGTAATAGACACTCTCACCAAAGCTGCCCACTTTATACCAGTAAAATCTACCTTTGGAACAGCTCAAGTAGCAAATGTTTTCCTAAAGGAGATAGTAAGGCTTCATGGAGTGCCCAAGGTGATTGTCTCAGATTGGGATGCCAAGTTCACAGCAACATTTTGGAAAGGATTGTTTGCAGGAATGGGTACTAAGCTGAATTTTAGTACTGCTTACCATCCTCAAACTGATGGGCAAACCGAAAGGACAAACCAAATTTTAGAAGATATGCTGAGAATGTATGTGATGGATAGGCCATCAAAATGGGAAGAGTATCTGCATCTAGCTGAGTTTGCCTATAATAATAGCTACCAATCCTCTATTAAGATGAGTCCGTTTGAGGCACTCTATGGAAGAAAGTGCCACACTCCCTTGAGTTGGAGTCAACCAGAGGATAAACTGGTGTTGGGACCAGAGGCACTACAAGATATGGAAAGAATTGTCAAGCAAATACAAAGAAATATCAAGACAGCACAAGATAGACAGAAGAGCTATGCTGATAAGAAAAGAGTGCACCGAGAATTTAAAGTAGGGGATCATCTGTATTTGCGCATCAAACCCAAAAAGAGCACACTTTATGCAGGAAGTTGTGCAAAACTGGCTCCTAGATATTGTGGGCCTTTCGAAGTTTTAGAAAGGGTGGGACCAGTGGCTTACAAGCTGGCCTTACCACCCCATGTTAAAGTGCATAATGTGTTTCATGTTTCATTATTAAAAGGATATGTGCATGATGCTTCTCACATAGTTGATTGGAATGTGGTACAGGTGGAACCAGAAGGGGAGTTTCTGCCAGAACCGCTTCAAATATTGGAGCGAGAAGAAATTGAATTGAGAAACAGAACAGTGGCCAGAGTAAAAGTGCAGTGGAAGCACTTTACTGCTGAAGAAGCTACCTGGGAAAGGGAAGCTGAAATGATGGAGAAATATCCATTTTTGTTTAAGTGAACTCTAGTAGTTAAATAATAACACCGAGGACGGTGTTTATTTTCAGAGGGGGAATATGTAACACCCCCAATTTGTGTGTTGAATTTTTTAAAGTTAGACATTGAACTTTAATCCTAAAGGGGGTGGACCCCAAGGGATAAGTATGGTGTGAATGTATTTGCATATTTTATTTGAGGAAATAAATAAAATGATTGTGCAATTTGACCAAGATGAGAATTAGAGATCACTTGCCAAATCCATGAGGATGGATAAGGCAAAAAATCCCCAAAAATATTTCAAAAATCCTTGAAAGAAATTTATTTAGATTTGATGAGGAATCTAAATTTCCCCAATGAAGAGGAGTAGTTGGGAAGAGGTGAGAAAAAGCTGGAAAAGCTGAGGAAAAGCTTAAAGCAGCTTTAAAGAGTCCCAAAATGGGAAGCCTATGCTAAACAAGAAAGAAAGCATCCTGCTATTCTAGACGCAGAATTAGAAACATGCTTTGGGGAATTATGAGCTTAAATAAGCTGCTCCTAAGCAGATCAGGAGTTGATCTATCCTAGGAGGTGATCTCAGCTCGGGGGTGAGTCCTGGGAGACAAAGAGGACTCTAAGGTTGGGAGGTTGGTCATTTGCAGATTTTGGTATGTTCTGAAATTTTTGTTAATTTATTTTCTGATGGTATGAATTGGCTACATATAGAAAAATTAATTACATGGTGTGATTGGTGTTGGTACTAAATTTAACATAATCCATCTTAAGGTAATCACCTTCCAGATTCTGTTTAGTTGTATACCAGAAAATCCATAGAGTAGAAACTCCAGAAGCTCTAAACCAAGGTCGGTTTAAATCTGAAGTTACTTAACCTCTACAGATGGTTAATTATTGTTTTATTCATTGTAGGCACAAATGTGATATTGTATGCTTATGAGCCTGCTAGAGAAACATTACAGCAGTACTAGAGTTACATGGTATGAATACAAACAACTGAAGGTAAAAACAATGAAGTATGACATTCGAACTTATACTAGAAAACTGAATATTACATTACCCCATATAGGTGTACAGTTGTGAAATTTTATACTCATATGTAAGTGGAGAACTATATTAGCAGACTTATAACTATATGATACCACAGCAGAAAACCAAAAGATGTCGAATTCGATATGTTGACTTGTACTAGCTTTAAAAGAAATTCTACGCTACAGAAGGAATATATCATTTATAGCATATATAGAACGTATTATGTTTTGAAATCCATCTCACATTCCTGAACTAAGCATCATAGTCAAAGACTAAAATTTCAATTAAGTTATACGCCACAATGACTATTGAATACATATATATAAATCCCCATGTGACAATCTATGTTCATAAGTATACATAGGAAAATAGTGTAACAATACTGAAATTGTTATGGTACTCAAAATCAAAAAGGGAAAAATGTAATGATAATAGAGTATGGAACTCTAAATTGGGCTAATAAAGGCATAACTCTACCTTATAAGAGTATTTTAGCATGCATAGAGATTTTATGATCTATATTGCTTTTTAAATTCATTCTATTTAAGCCCCATCGAATATCTATATATGCATAAAAAAATATATATATATCGATATATTATGATATGTTGAGCGCACATATCTTTTTCTACATCTACTTTTAACCTTGGAATTAAAGACATTAGAAACCTAATTAAATCTAAGAATGGCGCATTACTAAATTTATGACACGAAACTTCTAGGAAGGAGACACTAGAAACGATAATGACAGTGCCGAGAGTTAAAAAGAAACACAGTAGAAATAATCATTAAAGCGCCGAGAGCTAAATAATGGCTCGTTCGATTTTGGTTTCCATACGTGTGTAGGCAAACGAAATAAAATAGGGATATCAGTACCGAGAGCAAATAAACCAATCTCGGTTCTTATTTAATATCAAAGCCATAGCAATGGCGCGACGAACAGAATGGCTATACGACAGCTAGGGTTCTGAGAATTCATGAGCAGACAATAGGGTTATAAAAATATATAAATTATGTAACTCAACAAAGAAAGTGAGCGCGACAGGAGCACGTCCGTTCACGTACGCCACAAGAAGCAACCACAGTATTGAATAATACATCAATAGAAAAGACCCAACATATATATGATTATGCGCTGGTTAATAAGTTAATGCGATTTGTTTTAATGATTTTTATATGATGAAGGTAGGAAAAACTTCAAAACCAGAGTATAAAACATATATATGATTTCGCGCAGAGGAGTGCTACCATAGGCATAAGGCGTAAAACTTTCGTAAAGAAATAAGAAGGACCGCAATGATAGTCTTCCCAGAACATGAGTCAGTATCATCATGCCTATAAATAAAAAATAAAAAAATATACGAACCGATCAAGATTCGACACCGTGAGTCTAGCCAGCGAGTATAGTCTAATGTAAATATACAATAGTAGCCCAAGCTTAGGGTGAATGGTTAACAATTGATCTCGAATTATCGCAGAATGGTAACATCGCATCTCAACCAAGTTGAAGCATAAACCTATGCACCAGAAACAAGAAATTTTGAAAGTTACCTAGGGAGGATAGGGTTCCTTCCCACCCTCGCGGCGTGTAGAAGCACAGCAAAACGAGCCACCCATGTGATGCGCAAGGAAATATGAATGCTGTAACGTGGATACTGTTAAAATCTGGGTGTGTAGGAACAACCTAGGCATTTTCCCCTTTGACATCAACCAGGAAAAGAAAAACAAACATAGATTAAGGAAGGCCTCAATGCATAATCAACATGAAATACTGCGGATAAATCTCTGTCCTATAAAGCGTGTTGAACACATCCAGCATAAATCGTTAATACCAAACTATTACAGAGAATAGAACCAGAGGCCGATTGTAAACCAAATAAAAATATAACCATAGTAAGTGTAACTCAGTTAGAACGCAGCCAGGAGTAACATGTTCGATTTCGGCCCTCTGTCACCAGGTTGGTATGTCGAAAACATTCCTCTCTGAGAAAACACACAACAGCAGACGATGAGAAGGCATTATTGGTTAATTTATACAAAAACAAAATGAACTAATTGAAAACGTAGGCCGACCTGGTTACACCCTCCCCAACCGGCGATGGGAGCGGGAAAAGGCACGACTCTGTAGTTCTAATATGAAACAGAAAGAGTCAAATAAATAGATCAGCGTAAGAGTCTCGAATAAAAAGAACTCTTGTAAACCCTAATGCACCCTGCCCCAGAACTGCAGAAAATCACGATATTGATTTAGAAGACGCTGCCATGGTAGAAGAAGGTACCATACTATGCTAAGGTGCCCCAAGGAGGACGAGCGACGTCGGCAGAGGTACAGTCGTCTCAGTAGCTACACCCCGTCTCTTCCTGCAAAAACATTGAAATAGAAAAACCAAACGCACACGTTAGGTCAGACCGAGCAAAAACAGTGCGACACATACGTTATTAACTCTAACAAGTACGCGTGTCTCTACCTCTGCGTAGAAAAATCATATCAAATATGAACGGGATCAGAGTATTCATAATGAAAAACCGCCACAAGATGTAAGAACTCGGGTATTTCATGAATTACTGTCACGCCGATCCGCGGCTTGGACAGTGTTGCGTGAGATACAATGTTTATAAATTACAAAATTGTAAGGACGACTATACCGTGGTGCATCTGTCCAAGTCAACCACCCATCGTAGGTACAACAGGATTAAACCGATTCGCAATTGCAATGGATATGAAACGCAGCGCTGGCCTGTCGCTACGTCAATAGCTCGCTTAACCTATTTCTCCAAAATGACGGCTTACGTGGACTGTATAGCGGCTATGCAAATATATAATCGGTTAATGGTTTGGGATGGGAGACATCACGGATATGGGACGATATAACCACGTAGGACCCAAGAAACCGGTCAGAGAAATTACTATAAACTTTTCAACAGGTCTATACATATATATACATGTCATTATTATATATGAATATGTCAATCCAACGAAATTATCCAAAGGGGTAGGGAATTTATATATATATATATGATATAAATATATATATCGAAGTGCGCCTCTCATAGTTTAGTAAAGTGGATATAAACATATATATATATGGGCTATTGGATATATATATAAACATATATATATATATATATATATATGTCTTATATATATGGGCTATTGGATGTAAACATAGGTTGTGCATAGGGGTATTCAAATGTAAATTTTATTTTACTCAAGGATATACACATAGGGATTGTGTATAGTCTACGAATGTGTTTAATATGCCTATGTGTTTTATAGCTATACATATGGATAATATATATTGGTCCCTAAGTAGGTGTGGACATTAAGAGTGGCATAGTAAGTTGTGTACACGGTTACATTGTACACATGGAAAATATTGGATGTCGGAAATAGAAAAAAAAAAAAAAAATTTGCCCTTAAATTGGAGGTGTGACACCCCACCCACTCAATACCGCTTACCGTCACCTACCCACTCCATAATTAGCCTTTCTTTCCAATGGTTGTTTGACTTCTTGCCAACGTCTATTTGAATTCCCGCCAACGTCCATATACCAATGCCCAATCACCTCCTACCACTTTTATATGTTATGTTACATCCAGTCCCTTACCGTTTCATTCAAACATGTCGTCACAACTGCTCCTTAACCGTTATCAGCTGATATTACTCTGATCTGTTACATTACCATTTTCCATTAAACCTCCACGTCTTGTTCTCTAATAGTCATTCCATATAATGGTAATCCAAGAATGTATAAATAAAGATATCCCATTCCTTGCACCACCCTTTGATTCATTTTTCATTATGTCTAATCATAGGTTTGCAAAGATATAGTTTCAATTTACCACTCCACTCTGTATCACCATTGTCAACAAAGTTATTCAGAGGCATATCAATTACTTATAGAGACTACCTTCATCTACTATCATTTTAGTAGAGAAATACCTCTTCTCTTTTACACTGCAGAAAGAAATGGCTCCCAAAGGAAAGGGTCAAAAACCAGTCACTGAAAAAACTTCAAATGTGTCTACCACCATAAATCTCGACCATGTCCCATTAGTTGACCAATTTTTCAATATTACAGAAACAAAATGTGAATTTGAGATCTATGAATTGCATCTTTGGTTATCAGAAATATTTAAATAAAAAATATGGATTCAAGCTCTAGGAGAATTTATTTCCTCTATTCACCTTTCCTCAAACCCATGAGATCCCTGATCTAGTCACTTGGTGTCAAGCTAGGTATGATCCCCTTAAAAAAAAAATAGTAGCTCAAAATAAAGACATTTTGATTTCTATTACATCTGAGACCATAAACTAGATGTTGTCGATCCCACAGAGTGATTCCCGCAGCCATTTTTCCCAAGCTGCTCACATGGACTTATACCAAAAATTGAATTTTCCTCAAAGAGCTCAGATTTTCAAAACATTTCTTCCAGATGACGTTGAACATTTTGAAAAATAACCCTCCTTACCCATCCACTATGTTTCATGAAGAAAACAAGCACATTATTTCCTTAATTTCCTATTTTTTACACTATCAAAATGTCAGAATAATAGAAGAGTCAATTCTGGGTTGCTTTTCCATTTTCTCCAAAGACAGTCAGCCAAAATTCATCTACAATTACAGAAAGCTCCTAGTTTTTAATATGCATGCACATATGATGAACTTGACTACAAAAGGCATGTTCAAGTACACTTCTATACTAGGTTGTATGTTTCTATTTCAGTAGGGGGATTCCTTACCAATTAAGTTTCATAAACATGATGATCAAGGCGTTAATCAATGATTCATTCATTGGACTCAATTGGTTAGAGTCATTTCAACTGTATTTTTATTTGAAAATTTCATTAACTCCTTAATTCATTTAGTTTCCTAGCTTTTAAGCAGTCAAAATGAGCCTGGGATTGGGCCAGACATCAAAAGGATAATTCATCTAAGTGATCAAGTTAAAATAAAAGATAAGTATCTTTACCATAATTATACAGAGATAAGAGTATATGGTTGTGAATTGCACCTTACAAGCTGCCCAAATAAGTTCCAATGAGACTTTTATCTCTCAAATATAATAGGAAAATTATTAACATGGATGAACTTCATTTTGTTTCAGGTAAAATAAAATTCCAGTTTAAGATCAAGAATAGGGTGGGCTCTTTCATATGCAACACTAGGACAATAGGAATTGGAGCAGATGCAATCCTGAAGAGGATGGATTTTCATCCAAGTTTCACTTGGTCATATGATCCAATCAACATTATTTATAATTTGAGGCTAGAACTGAAGACAACAACTTACAATCATACTCCTAGGTCAGAGATTGAGAAATTCATGAACCAAAACCAGTGTGAAGAAAACACACTGCAAGAATTAGAGGCACAGTTTCTTTCTACCCCCACTCTGCAAACTCCAATTTCTCAAGACAAACAATATAAAAGGCCTAGAGAGGAACTATCATCTTCTACAAACATTGCAAAATAAAACATTATCCAGTAGAAGAAGCAAAAGACAAATTTCACCATTTACACTAAGGAAAGTAAAAAATATCCATATATCATTGATTTGGGTGATATAAAAGTTTCTCTAGTACCAGAGGGAAATTTTCCTAATACCCCATCCTCCTTTTCAATCTCGCAAGATCCCATGGATATTATTCAACTAGTAGGAACCAGTGAACATGGTGATCAAACTATTTTCTCTAAATTATTAGAGATTAAAGATAACAATTAAGCTCTAAAGGCTAATGTCTATAGTAATTTTTGGAAACATACCTCTACATGACAACGTAGGTTTTTTATGGCTTTTTATAGTGAAAACGAAAGGATTTAGATGGATTTTCTATAGGCTCATGTCCCTTTTCCCAGAGCCCCTTCTGATTACAAGAAGACCATATTCTATTTTGATGCAAATAAGATTCATCCCATTGACCAAATGGACATGCACAGACAATTAGGAGAAATTATTTTCTCTACCATGACTAACATTGCCATGGAATTTTCCAAATTGAGAACAACTATGTCAAATGTATAGTCAGAGTTGAAAATTGAGAAACATTCCTCTTTTGATAAATATAATAAGCTAAAATCATTAGAAGATATAGTAATAAAGATTGGGTATGACCCTAATGATGTCAAATATGTAGAATAAATTATTAATAAGAAGAATGCAAACATTGCAACTCTTCGAAAGAAACTCAAATTTCCTTCTACAGAATATCCCCAAACCAAGGAGATAGAGGAAATTGAAAAAAATAGAGAGGAAATGATAAAACTTATCATTGAGTAGAACATTCAAATCAATAAGATGGAGGAATAAATTGAAGGTCTACTGAAGGAGAAGGAACAATCAAATTAGTTGGCCATGATTCTATTTTTAGTTGTACCTATTGCAGTTGCAGGCATAGAGCTAGGTTCTTCTTTAAAATCAACAAAATCCACATTAGCAGGAGGTGACCCAGAAAAAATTATGCGAGATTTATCTCTACAAAAGTAGGAGAATGAAAATATTCTGGAGAAATTAAATAATCTATAAGCTTAGAAGATAAATAATGATACTCTTTACTTGGAAAAAATTCATAAATCTCACAGGCTATGAATGAAGTATGACCCTCCATATATATATTATTTTGGAATAGGAAGAAATAATCACTAAGTGCAAAGTAGTCATTGAGCAGGGAAAGGAATCATTTAAGCCAAAACTAGCCAAAGATTTAAATATGATTAAGTTGTTGAATTCAAAGAGAAGGGGAGAATTAGAACAACCAAGTGTCAAACTTCGGATAGTGTTTTCAAAATATTTCACATCAAATTCAACCTGATAAATCAAAGAGGATTTCCAGGATTAGTAGTGCCAAATGAAAGGTAAATCAACTTGGAGGAGTATTGCAAGAAACTTTAGATAATTTCATTTTACAAAGATAAATTTGCAAGGATTAGAGGTCATATGACAAGAAAGGCATTTCTAGAGGCCTTAGAGTTTCATCTAATAATCAGACATGAAATCGAACATATATTTATTAATAAGCCTACTTTTGAGAGATATACTTAAGTAGATGAAGTTTTTATAACGTTAATTAATCTGGATATACCAAGTCAAGAAAGATGAGATCACTTATCTAAAACTATCAATTAAATATCATCTCCAACAGCATGCCAACAAAACAACACATTTTGGGGCCACATCATCAACCACTTCCTTGAAGACAGTGACATCTGAAATAAATAGTTTTTGTATTCCTATATTTTGATACTATTTTTGTAATATGTTTAGATGGTTCTAATAGAAATAATTTAGTATAAATGACACTCCATTCAAGTTATTAAGGTTTTCACCCTTGGATGATCATTTGTAAAGTATAATTGCATTAAATTTCGATCATTGATGATGAATAAAAGGGTTCAGGATTTTTTTCAAATAATTTTTATCCTTCTAAGTTTTTCCAGTATTCCTTTCATTCTGTTTCTACATATATTTAATTTTTATGGATATAAGTACGTAAGAGAAAATTGTATCTCAGTCTATCTTAAATCCTCTAAAGTTATAATCTACTTTAGAGATTGATTTATTAGAATATTTGTGTGTATAAGTCCCTCTATATCAATTAATTGTTAGTAATCTTCATAATGTTAAATATATTTTGTTAAGTTGTAAACATTGTTTGTCGAATTTTCATACTTAGTATAAAATAAAGATTCAAACTAGATATATAGCTGATCGTATACTCTTATAGTTTCTGCCTTCACATATGCTAAATCACATCATTGTTTTGAAGTAAAGGAACAACCCTTTTATTAATACTCAATACAATCAAAGTTTAAAACATCAACTTGTTATTTGCTCAATACATTGGTCATCCAAAAACTTATTTAAAAAAAAAGAAAAAAAAAATTAGATGATCTGACATAATTAATTAACCTATAATTATCTCAAAGGGAAATACATTCCATAGGGAATTTTGATAGATTTGTTTTCTTTGTTTATTCAATGGGTTAAGTAGTGAAGCGTAGTAGGTGATTGAGTACTTTTTTTCCCTTAATTTTTGTGTGCATTTAATTCATTCCCTCGGGACATTTCTATAACCTAAAAAAATTTGTTTCTATATTCAATCTATGGGTTAAGAATGGACTATGTTATATCTTTCTTTCTCTCTTAAGAAATTTGACGAAAAGTTGTTTGTCTTATGGGGTGCTCCATAGATGTATTGTACTTTGTAGTGTTGTATGAATTAATGTACTCTATAGTGTTTTTGTATGCTTACAATTTTTTTTTTGTGTAAATGTGTTGTGTGTGCATAAATGTTTGCATTATATGTTTTTGGATTTGTGTTAACTGAGAGAGAAATTCATGGCTAAGGAGAATATGCACTCGTAGTTGAGTCCCCAACTTGATCAACAAATTTTTCACTTTTAGAGTGATTTGGTATTCATGTCAAAATTTTATTCAATTATTTTTTAATACAATCCATACCCTTTTTTGTTTCCTTTTATGATGGGTTGGAATTTTATATGTAGGATACAAAGAAATGTTCCCAGTGCTTTTGTAACAGTGAATGGGGAGTTTCCAATTCTTTTTAAAGAAATAGTTTCTAGACTTCCAAATGAAAAGTAACTATGCCTAAGAAGCAAGGTTAGTATTCTTTGTTGATGGATATGTTCTTCTTGAAGGAAAGGGTAAATATCAGTAGAGTTTAGTCATTTATCTTAGAAAGAGGAAAACATATTTTTTTTGTAAATGGTGTGGCCTATTTATCTTCTAGGGTTTAAAAAAATCAAACCCTGGCCTATCTATACCCTTTTTCTTAGTCCTTAACACATACATATATATATAGAATATCCCTATCCACTTTTTTATTGAGATCCATATTGTGCAGCCTTGAGTAATCTATGAGCTCCCAGAGAGTCAAATTCGTGAGAGCGAGATCTTAATTCTTATGATAGTCTAAGTGTAACACCCCTAGTTTATGTGTTTGAATTTCAAAACTAGACATTTAAACTTTAATCCTAAGGGGAGTGGACCCCAAAGGACAAGCATATTGTGGATGTAATTAAATATTTAATTTGAGAAAATGAATAAAATAATTTTGTGCAGATTGACCAAAATGAGAATTATGAGATCACTTGCTAAATCCATGAGGATGGATAAAGGCAAATGCTTTCCCCACAATCTTTCAAAAAAATCCTTGAAAGAATTTCTAAATTAGATTTTGAGGAAAATCTAGTTTCCCCAATAAGGTGGAGAGTAGTTGGGAAGAGGTAAAAAGCTAGGAAAAGCATAAAGCAGCTTTAAAAATATCCCTAAAATGGGAAGCCTAGGCAAACAGGAAGAAAGGCATCCTGATATTCTGGACGCAGAATTAGAAACAGGATTTGGGGAACAACAGCTTAAATAAGCTACTCCTAAACAAATTAGAGGTTGGTCTGTTCTGGAGGTGGTCTCAGCTCGGGGGTGAGTTCTAGAGATAGAGGAATTCTACGGTTGGGAGAACTGGTCAATTACCCAAGTGGTATGTTCACAGTATTATGAATGATTAAAACTAATTGTTATTAGGTGTACAAGTTGATGATTATAACTGCACACTAGTTAAATGGTTTATTTTGTGCTGGTGTTCCATACATTTACAAAGTAGTAGAGTAATTAAACTCTTTCAGTTCTGTATAGTTGTAGGAACCATAGAAATAAGGACAAATCTGCCAGAATCTCTAAACCAATTCTGGTTTAAATCTGGAGATTTTGTTATCTCATAAAGGGTATTTATGTAACTTTAATCTATTTCTGTGTAAATAGGATTAATTTAGTGAATAGTTGAAAAACTCAGAATACTATGAGTAGGAGAAATTAATTACATATAGGGCAGATCTATACACATCTGTCAGAATTGCTAAGAAAATTACCGACATGTAGGACTACAAAATAGCAGTGCATGTTTAGCTGTAGAAATTTCTTCTATAATATGGAATGAATGCAAGAGTGTACAGTTGATACTATAAATGCAAATGTCTCTCCTATATATATATATATATATATATATATATATATATATATATATATATATATATATATATATATATATATATATATATATATATATATATATATGTATCTATATATATGTATATATGTATCTATATGTATATATATATATATATATATATATATATATATTAACACATCAATATGTAGGTATTCAAGAAACATGACAAGAGATGTTGCTAAAAAAATAAACAAATGTCATTTGAGAATTATCTATAAGCTGCTTACTATAGTAAGGGACAGATTTGAAAGAGCATAGATTTTAATGCTTTATACAATTCAAAAAAAAATAAAAAACTGAAGAGATCTAGCTAACTGTTATTGGCAAATTTGTAACTAGTTGTAGTATGAGAAACATATACCTATTTACTGGATGACTAACATTCCTTGTACCGGAATGGTCCAATTAGAATGATTACTCTAGAGTTGGAATAAGATGTGAATTTCTACATAATGCATGCAACTGAATTACACTTTGAAATAGAAAATTTAAACTCTTCATTAAAGGGTTACTATGGTTATAAGTATAGTCTAAACAATGCATAGCCTGTAAGTATTATGGCAAATAAATACGAAAAAATTTGAATATATGTAATTGCAGGAAATGTCGTAAGTAACTATTACAATGGAACCCAAGCTAAGAAAAATGAAGTGAGTTCAGTGTTGGACTCATAGAACCCACTCTTACTGTCAATGGGAAATTCTTCTTTACTGAGAGATTGCAACTTGATAAATGTTGACATAATAAGACTTATAGTCAAATTTTCTATTATGTGAACAATAAACAAAAAGACAGTTGAGACGGAGTACATATCATTGAGTTGTCCTTATTACTAGAAACAAGAAACAGACAATTCCTGTACAGAGATATATAAATATAATTCAAACGTTACAGTCCACTGTGAAATTAGGATAGTATAGTGCGATTATAATGTTCCATAAATTGAGATAAAGGAATATTGAGCGCCTGAACTAAAATTTATTAATAGTCACAATTATACAATTTCCTCAACAAAAATGTTAAACTATCGGAATAAATTTTGATAGAACAATGTAATGAGAACTGGCTTCTTCCAACCAGCGTTTGGTGAATACCGACCTGAAAACGACAAGAGCATTAACATTAATGCCAAATGAAACCACGCCTTTCATGGTTCAAGGGAAAGGAAGGCAGTATTCGGAAATACCTGTAAGAGAAAAATCAACAATAAGAATATGATTCGGGAAGTTCTCAAGAAGAACGCTATCAAGAATGAAATGATAACTGCAGAATAAATAGTTACCTGGTGAGGGAGAACCTCGTTCCTTCAACGACCTGTCATATGAATAGGAGCAGGACATAAATAAACACAAATTTGGATGGTAGGTGTTCAATATGCAATAATGAAGCCACGGCCTCTGTGAACGAATAATTGAATTTGATACTTACATAGGCCGAGGGAAGGATCGAAGAAGAATGCCGAGAAGAGTAGAACCCATCTATCACCATACGAATGACCTCGGAGAAAACCCTCGAAGGACGTAGAGGAGAGGGTAAACTTCCATAAAAAATAATAAGAGTATTAGTTCCCAGTTTCGATCTTAATAAGACATACAAGGAAGCATAAGAAATGTGGACTTAACACAAACAAATCGAAACACTCAAATAGAGAAACGATTTCTCTGCTAGAAATTAAACTAACTGAAGCAACTGAAAGCAAAACGATGGGAAAGAATTCTTCGTAGTCAAAAACCTCAACTCTCGCTCGAGTCACCGAGCGAATCTCTAAGGAAAGAGAAATCCATATTAAACTGTAAGCACAGAGCGAGAGTTTCACAAGAAGAATTAGAGCTGTGCCAGAATTATCATACCTGAGTTACCATATGAAGTACATGGATACGCTAAAGGCAAGACGTAGCTATGCTCAATTCTCCAAGGCGCAGAGTTTTTCCATCAAGAGGAAATTCGAGCAAGTGTAAAGGGAAAAGAACCAACTCAGCAAATAACACAAAGAATTTATACCAATGTCCACGCCAAGATCGATGAAACCCTAACGATCAGGATGAATCTTCACCGTCCACATGGCGTTGAATCCATGGTGAATCCATAGATCGAATTGGAGAATTGGAAATTAATACACATTAAATCCAAACGTAAATGTCTATCTACGAGAACCACGCCAATGTACACTCGAATTTTTATATGTCAGGCGTATTAAGACGTATGCAGGCATGGCATATTACGTGGCATCTTACCAAGACTATATATATAAATACATACAACCTCCAGCATGGACATATGCGGAACAATTGAACTGAAAATTCAACGAGCTGTCACAAAGAGTGCGATGGGGAGGATCGCATTGGTAACGTGGCCATACACGTTAGCAACCATGTCAGCGATACGCATTGAATGAAATTAAAAATTCATACGCTTATCTCCACAGTACTTAGCCTCAGAATGATATACGTAAAGCATAAAATGAGGAGAGAGTCACACTCACAATTAATTCGTATCCTTAACATATGATTGACCGTGAAGGGTTCGAAATTTTATGGTGAGGTGACAAGGAATGGGATTACATCAAGAAAAAAACCAAACCCATTGAATGCTATGTGAATCGAACCTTAGAGTTAATAAATCTACAATGGTGTGCAAAAGATTGTGATAAAGTTGTCATGTAAGAACCATATAAATGTGTTAGAGCATAGGTATAAATTACCATATGCCTAAATAGATAAATATCGAAGTAAAGGCAACCCTACTATAGAAGTAGTGAAATATATATGTAAAAATTAATAGAGATGGTGAAGAGTAAGGGAAAATACCATCAGCCACAATCACTAGTGGAAACCAGCAGCAAACTACACCCCAAGAGTAATAAAAGGATTAGTAGCTCTACTCCACACCAGATTCTATGTGACGAAGTTCGAAAGTAGAATAAGAAAAAAAAAAAAAATTCATGGGTATAAGGAAGAGACGTTACAAATGGTATCAGAGCCCAAGTTATATAAAACTGGGCTGTTGTCATTGTGCTCACTGTATAAATTAATTTCTGTGGGAAAAAAAAAATATTTTATTTTTATTGATCTCTGTTGTGTAGTGTACAGTTGTGCTGGGGCTGTGGAGAACCCCATCTTTTGAGGGATTGTCCCCATCAAAACATTCAGATGATTATGAGAGATCGAGAAGCTACAACAGTAAATGACATAGCAAGAAATATATCTACCATCAGTGTAGCCTTGGAAAATCGACAAGCAGACCATCAAGCTACTATGGTTGAAATGGAGGGTAAGATTTCCAATCAATCTGTTACTGTTTTAATTGATTCGGGTGCTTCTTTGAGTTACATTAGTCCAAAAATTGTAGAAGAATGTAATCTCAAAACTAAAAAATTTCAGCAATCCTGGTTGGTCCAGTTAGCCACTGGTACCAAGGGGAAAGTAACTCATAAATTACCTCGAACAGCCATCAAATTAAATGATTTTCAAACAGAAGTGAATTTAAACATTCTGCCATTAGGTTCATATGACTTGCTGATAGGAATGGACTGGCTAGAAAAGAAGAAGGCCATGATGAACTGTTGGGATAAGACCCTGCATTATGTAGATGAAGAAGGGAAACCTTTTATTCTCAAGGGAAAAAAAAAACCTATTTCTGTAAGACAAATATCAGCACTGCAATTAAAACGAACAGCTAGAAAAGGATACCAATTTTATGCAGTACATGTGGAAGAAACAGAACAGAAAATAGAAAAAAATTTGCTGGATATTGTACCGGTAGTAAGAGAGTTTAAGGAAGTCTTTCCAGATGAGATTCCTCTCCTCCCCCCAAAAGAGAGATTGACTTTTCAATTGATCTGGTGCCGGGAGCAACACCTGTTTCCCGAGCCCCTTATCGAATGAGTCCCCCCGAACTCATGGAACTGAAAATGCAATTACAGGAATTGCTGGATAAGGGGTATATCTGACCGAGTGTGTCTCCTTGGGGAGCACTGGTCCTATTTATGAAAAAGAAGGATGGAACCTTTAGGATGTGCATTGATTATCGTCAACTGAATAAGTTGACCATTAAAAATAGATACCCTTTACCCAGAACTGATGACCTTTTTGACCAAGTGAGAGGAGCTTCAGTATTTTTGAAGATTGACTTAAGGACTGGTTATCACCAACTCAGAATTAAAGAAGAAGACATCAGCAAAACAATTTTTCAAACCAGCTATGGTCACTACGAAGGTACCTTTACCCTAAACCCTAAACCAGCTATGGTACCTTTTGGTTTGACGAATGCCCCTGCCACTTTTATGTGCTTAATGAAAAGTGTGTTAAATAAGTACTTGGAAAAATTCGTGCTTGTGTTTATAGACGATATTTTGGTTTATTCCAAAAGTGAGGAGGAGCACAAAGAACACTTAAGGATAGTATTGCAAACTTTGAAAGAAAACCAATTATATGCCAAATTCAGTAAATGTGAATTCTATAAAGATAAGATCCAATACTTGGGTCATATTATTTCTGAACAAGGGCTGAATGTTGATCCTGAAAAGATAAAGGCTATTAGAGAATGGCTGGTGCCAACTGATGTTTCAGCAGTGAGATCGTTTATGGGGATTGCAGGTTATTATCGCAGATTTGTGGAGAGATTTTCTGCCATAGCACATCCCATAACATCACTACAAAGGAAGGGTGTCAAATTTGATTGGACTGAAAAATGCCAAAACAGTTTTGACCAATTAAAACTAAAACATACAACAGCCCCTATACTAAAGATTGCAGATCCTAATAAGGAATTTGTTGTATCTATAGATGCTTGTAAAGAGGGGTTGGGAGGAGTCCTTTTGCAGGAAAATTTAGTTATTGCATATGAATCTAGGAAACTAAAGATACATGAACAAAACTATAGTGGCTATGATTTGGAGTTAGCTATTGTTATTCATGCCTTGAAGATGTGGCGACACTATCTCCTTGAAAAAAAATTTACATTGATGACTGATCATATTAGTCTCAAATATTTCTTTTCCCAAACTAACTTGAATGTTAGACAAGCCAGATGGCTGTCTTTTCTGAGTGAATTTGATATGGACATAAAACATATCAGGGGAAGAGAAAATAAAATTGTTGATGCCTTGAGCAGAAATGCTTGTCAAAATATAAACAACATTGGAAGTAGTGCACAGTTTGAGTTAGAAGAGTTAGTGAAAAAGGCAGTAAATCAGGATCCAAATTATGAAACACTACAGGTGAAACTACTAAAGAAGGAGATGACTAATTTCACTCAAAACCAAAAAGGGTTGATCTGCTACAAAAACAGATTTTATATCCCCAATGTCGAGTCTTTGAAAAGAGAGATTCTAGATGAATATCACAAACAGCCATATGCAGGGCATCCTGGATATCATAAAATGTTAACAACATTGAAAAAGAAGTTGTTCTGGCCAGGAATGAAAAGAGATGTAGCAGAATACTTAGCTAGATGCATGGAATGTCAACTAGTTAAAGTTGAGCATCAGCATCCTGCTGATCTTTTAAACCCTTTGCCGATTACAGAATGGAAATGGGACACAGTTTCCAAGGATTTCATAACAAGATTACCCAAAACCAAATACCAACATGATTCAGTGATGGTGGTAGTAGACACTTTAACAAAAGCTGCACACTTCATACCAGTGAAATCTACTTTCGGGACAAGTCAAGTAGCGAATGTATTCCTGAAGGAGGTAGTAAGGCTCCATGGGGTCCCAAAGGTAATTGTTTCAGACAGAGATGCTAAGTTCACAACAGCTTTTTGGAAAGGTCTATTTGGAGGTATGGGTACTCAGCTGAATTTTAGTACTTCCTATCACCCTCAGACTGACGGTCAGACAGAGAGAACTAACCAGATTTTGGAGGATATGCTGAGAATGTATGTGATGGATCGACCCTCAAAATGGGAAGACTACTTGCATTTAGCTGAATTTTCCTATAATAACAACTATCAATCCTCAATTAAAATGATTCTGTTTGAGGCACTCTATGGGAGGAAGTGTCGTACCCCTTTGAGCTGGAGCCAGCCAGAGGATAAACTAATGTTGGGACCAGACGCATTACAAGAGATGGAAAGAATTGTTAAAAAAATACAAAGAAATATCAAGACAACACAAGATCGCCAGAAAAACTATGCTGATAAGAAAACGACACATCAAGAACTCAAAGTGGGGGAGCATGTGTACCTGCGTATTAAACCCAAAAAGAGCACACTTTATGGTGGAAGTTGTGCAAAACTAGCCCCTAGATATTGTGGGCCTTTTGAAATATTACAAAGGGTGGGACCAGTGGCTTACAAGCTGGCCTCACCACCCAATGTTAGAGTGCATGATGTGTTCCATGTTTTGTTATTAAAAAGATGTATGCATGATGCTTCTCACATTATTGATTGGAATGTGATACAGCTGGAACTAGAAGGGGGGTTCCTTCCAGAACCGCTTCAAATATTGGAGCTGGAAGAAATTGAATTGAGGAATCGGACGGTAGCAAGAGTAAAGGTGCAGTGGAAGCACTTTACTGCTGAAGAAGCTACCTGGGAAAGAGAAGCTGAACTGATGGAAATATATCCATTCTTTCTTGAAAAATGAACTCTAGTAGTTAAATAACAACACTGAGGATGGTGTTTTCTTTCAGAGGGGCAATATGTGACACACCTAGTTTATGTGTTTGAATTTCAAAACTAGACATTTGAACTTTAATCCTAAGGGGAGTGGACCCCAAAGGACAAGCATATTGTGGATGTGATTAAATATTTAATTTGAGAAAATGAATAAAATAATTTTGTGCAGATTGACCAAAATGAGAATTATGAGATCACTTGCTAAATCCATGAGGATGGATAAAGGAAAATACTTTCCCCACAATCTTTCAAAAATCCTTGAAAGAATTTCTAAATTAGATTTTGAGGAAAATCTAGTTTCCCCAATGATGTGGAGAGTAGTTGGGAAGAGGTAAAAAAACTGGGAAAAGCATAAAGCAGCTTTAGAAATATCCCTAAAATTGGAAGCCTAGGCAAACAGGAAGAAAAGCATCCTGATATTCTGGACGCAGAATTAGAAACAGGCTTTGGGGAACAACAGCTTAAATAAGCTACTCCTAAACAGATTAGAGGTTGGTCTTTTCTGGAGGTGGTCTCAGCTCGGGGGTGAGTTCTGGAGATAGAGGAATTCTACGGTTGGGAGGACTGGTCAATTACCCAAGTGGTATGTTCACAGTATTATGGATGATTAAAACTAATTGTTATTAGTTGTATTAGTTGATGATTATAGCTACACACTAGTTAAATGGTTTATTTTGTGCTGGTGTTCCATACATTTACAGAATAGTAGAGCAACTAAACTCTTTCAGTTCTGTATAGTTGTAGGAACCATAGAAATAAGGACAAATCTGCCAGAATCTCTAAACCAGTTCTGGTTTAAATCTGGAGATTTTGTTATCTCATAAAGGGTGTTTATGTAACTTTAATCTGTTTCTGTGTAAATAGGATTAATTCAGTGAATAGTTGTAAAACTCAGAATACTGTGAGTAGGAGAAACTAATTACATATAGGGCAGATCTATACACATCTGTCAGAATTGCTAAGAAAATTACCGACATGTGGAACTACAAAATAGCAGTGCATGTTTAGATGTAGAAATTTCTTCTATAATATGGAATGAATGCAGGAGTGTACAGTTGATACTATAAATGAAAATGTCTCTCCTATATATATATATATATATATATATATATATATATTAACACATCAATATGTAGGTATTCAAGAAACATGACAAGAGATGTTGCTAAACAAATAAACAAATGTCATTTGAGAATTATCTATAATCTTCTTACTATAGTAAGGGACAGATTTCAAAGAGCATAGATTTTAATGCTTTATACAATTCAAAAAAAAATAAAAATCAAGAGATCTACCTAACTGTTGTTGGCAAATTTGTAACTAGTTTTAGTATGAGAAACATATACCTATTTACTGGGTGACTAACATTCCTTGTACCGAAATGGTCCAATTAGAATGATTACTCTAGAGTTAGAATAAGATGTGAATTTCTACATAATGCATGCAACTAAATTACACTGTGAAATCGAACAGTTAAACTCTTCATCAAAGGGTTACTATGATTATAAGTATAGTCTAAACAATGCATAGCCTGAAAGTATTATGGCAAATAAATACGAAAAAATTTGAATATATGTAATTGCAGGAAATGTCGTAAGTAACTATTACAATGGAACCTAAGCTAAGAAAAACGAAGTGAGTTCACTGTTGGACTCATAGAACCCACTCTTAGTGTCAATGGGAAATTCTTCTTTACTAAGAGATTGCAACTTGATAAATGTTGACATAATAAGACTTGTAGTCAAATTTTCTATCATGTGAACAATAAACAAAACGATAGTTGAGACGGAATACATATCATTGAGTTGTACTTATTACTAGAGACAAGAAACAGACAATTCCTGTACAGAGATATATAAATATAATTCAAACGTTACAGTCCACTATGAAATTAGGATAGTATAGTGCGATCATAATGTTCCAGAAATTGAGATAAAGGAATATTGAGCGCCTGAACTAAAATTTATTAATAGTCACAGTTATACAATTTCCTCAAAAAAAATATTAAACTGTAGGAATAAATTTTGATAGAACAATGTAATGAGAAATGGCTTCTTCCAACCAGCATTCGGTGAATACCGACCTGAAAACAACAAGAGTGTTAACATTAATGCCGAATGAAACCGCGCCTTTCATGGTTCAAGGGAAAGGAAGGCAGTATTCGGAAATACTTGTAAGAGAGAAATCAACAATAAGAATACGATTCGGGAAGTTCTCAAGAAGAATGCTATCAAGAATGAAATGATAACTGCGGAATAAATAGTTACCTGGTGAGGGAGAACCTCGTTCCTTCAACGACCTGTCGTATGAATAGGAGCAGGACATAAATAAACACAAATTTTTAGGGTAGGCATTCAATATGGAATAACGAAGCCACGACCTCTGTGAACGAATAATTGAATTTGATACTTACATAGGTCGGGGGAAGGATCAAAGAAGAATGCCGAGAAGAGTAGAACCCATCTATCGCCATATGAATGACCTTGGAGAAAACCCTCGACGGACGTAGAGGAGAGGGTAAACTTCCATCCAAAATAATAAGAGTATTAGTTCCTAGTTTCGATATTAATAAGACATACAAGGAAGCATAAGAAATGTGGACTTAACACAAACAAATCGAAACACTCGAATAGAGAAACGATTTCTCTGCTATAAATTAAAATAACTGAAGCAACTGAAAGCAAAACGATGGGACAGAATTCATCGTAGTCAAAAACGTCAGCTCTTGCTCAAGTCACCGAGCGAATCTCTAAGGAAAGAGAAATCCATATTAAACTGTAAGCACAGAGCAAGAGTTTCAGCAGAAGAATTAGAGTTGCGCTGAAATTATCATACCTGAGTTACCATACGAAGTACATGGATACGCCAATTGTAGGACGTAGCTACGCTCAATTCTCCAAGGTGCAGAGTTTCGCCATCAAAAGAAAATTGGAGCAAGTGTAAAGGGAAAAGAACCGACTCAGCACATAACACAAAGAATTTATACCAATGTCCATGCCAAGATCGATGAATCTTCACCGTCCACATGGCGTTGAATCCATGGTGAAGCCACAGATCGAGTTGGGGAATTGGAAATTAATACACATTAAATCCAAACGTAAATGTCTATCTACGAGAACCATGCCAATGTACCATCGAATTTTTATATGTCAGGTGTATTAAGACGTATGCAGGCATGGCATATTACGTGGCATCTTACCAAGACTATATATATAAATAAATACAACCTCCAACATGGACGTATGTGGAAGAATTGAACTGAAAATTAAACAAGCTGTCACGAAGAGTGCGATGGGGAGGATCGCATCGGTAACGTGGCCATACATGTTATTAACCATGTCAACGATACGCATTGAATGAAATGAAAAATTCATAAACTTATCTCCACAGTACTTAGCCTCAGAATGATATACGTAAAGCATAAAACGAGGAGAGAGTCACACTCACAATTAGTATGTATCCTTAACATATGATTGACCGTGAAGGGTTCGAAATTATATGGTGAGGTGACAAGGAATGGGATTACATCAAGAAAAAAACCAAACCCATCGAATGCTATGTAATGCTATGTGAATCGAACCTTAGAGTTAATAAATCTACAATGGTGTGCAAAATATTGTGATAAAGTTATCATGTAAGAACCATATAAATGTGTTAGATCATAGGTATAAATTACCATATGCCTGAATAGATAAATATGGAAGTAAAGGCAACCCTACTATAGAAGGAGTGAAATATATATGTAAAAATTAATAGAGATGGTGAAGAGTAAGGGAAAATACCATCAGCCACAATCACTAGTGGAAACCAGCAGCAAACTACACCCCAAGAGTAATAAAAGGATTAGTAGCTCTACTCCACACTAGATTCTATGTGATGAAGTTCGAAAGTAGAATAAGAAAAAAAAAATCATGGGTATAAGGAAGAGACGTTACACTAAGTCCTTAGAGAGTCAGATGCTCCAGAACAAGATCGAGATCGATTTATTTCTCTAGGATTTACCAATTCCATAGCCTTAGGGGAGCACCACCTATATTATATAGATATTCTATCGGTGGAGAGTTGATTGACCTAGTGGGGAGTTCATTAAAAGATGGTGAAATTTCATCTTTTCATAATCACCTAACCCCAAATACTTATACAAATCTCCATATTGATATCAATATAAAGAGTTACCAATTTTAGAGCCTCTACGGGAGCACTAGTACCACTAATATTATATAGAGATCTTACAAGTGGAAATCCAATTTATTTAGTGGGGAATTAATTATAAGATGAAAAAATTTCATCGTAGGGTTCTTAATGCTTATAGGAACCTAACTCGAAATAATTATACATATAAAAATTCAAAGCCACTAAGTCCTCCTTTTTTCTCCAAGGAAAAAAAAATTATGTAGTGAGTTGTCCCATATCCATTACCCAATGAACCCCAACTTGCTTAACTATTATTGGAACTAGTCATAGAACCACTAGTTTAATGACCATAACCAATGACTTCTTAAGAAAATTTTTTGATAAAATGAACTTTTGTAAAATAATGTTATCATTATGGGGAGACACACATTGGTAAATAACGAAAGTGAAAAAAAATAAGGAGAACACATATTAGTAAATTTAATATGAAGACAAAGTAACTAAGAAAAAATATTAAGTCTTATGGTGATGGAAATTAGTTGAACAATTAAACGGTCTGGTAGCACCTTTCATGCCAACGGCGACAAAAGAAATTTATATCCCCTCCCATCCCCTTTACCTCGCCATATATCAATCTCGTATAGTTTAATTTTCATTTTTCTTTAATAGAAACAAGTATTTTGGATTATATTAAAATAACTTGGGTCCAATCTATAATTTTTACAATTCTTCTAATTTTTTTTTCCAAAATTCCTTAAGAAATGTGTTTTTTCATTTGGGTTTATCTTAGGTGGTTGGGAGAAATAATGGTTTCTCTCCCCACATAGGTTCAGTTCTTGCAAGCCACAGTTGAGGTTTTTTGTAATGGATTAGAGCCTTATTATTGAGTCTGATTAGTCCCTACATGAGCAAAATTTGTATGTTCCTAATATGGAATATAAATATATTTCTCATAAGGAGGGGAGGAAAGAAAAACATATGAGATTCTTTTTGGTTTTTGAAGTCCATTACTAACATTATTAATGTTTCCATTTTTATTCTAATTTAGATATCACAATGCTCAATGTAACAAGATCTGATCATGTAAGAAAACTATAAGTAATAAAAATTTGTTCTAGTATTTTTGCATATGGAAATATTTATTAATTAATCAAGTAACTGGTAATTTTCTTGCAACCAGTGGAAACATTACCATGTTAGAATTATACTATGTTTAGTGTATGTTGAATCTATAGTGGCATAAACGTTTCGTGTATGTTTAAATATATAGTAGTACAAATGGTTGCCCCTTGCATACATTTAGATATATATGACCTTCATCCACACTTACACTAGTATGACCGCTTTTTTATGAAGGAGAAACTTATTGGAACATAAGGTTTCCTTGACATATTGTATTTTTTTCAATGTTACAAATCTCGAGGAAACCCTTGGAAAATTTCCCTCATTTAAAATATGATACATAGTTAAAACCCTAGATTACTATGGCCACAATTTTAGTCCACAATAAGGATGAAATCCATTAGATAAATATACTCTCTATGAGCTCAAAATGTCACATGTGGGAATCAAACCTTGGCAGGAAGGATGATAATCATTCCTTCATCCACCTGAGATAAATCCAATTGTATGTTAATTCATTAATTTAGTGGTACATTTGATAAAATATAAAATGTGAATAAAATATTGAATGCTAGTAAATCTTGAAAGGGTTGTTTATGATATTAAATCTTCAATAATATCATTATTTAAATATATGGTATTGAATAGTTGAGAATAGGAAAATACCTCCTTTTAAAGTGAAATTTAATAGGAATAGTAAAATTAATAATGTATGTTTCCACATACATAAATAACAATTATAATGACGGTAAATAATGAAAACGATAATAATCAGAAGAATACATACCAAGATGGAAAAAATCAATAAATACAAAGTCATATAGCCATATAATGTTGAAAATTGTTGAAAGTAAAATATTAAATTTTGTTTGAAGGATAGATATCAATGATATAAAAAACCATCGTATTATTTTGTCGCCAAAATTTCTTCTTCTAAATTTGTTTGAAATTTTTGAAAATGGAAGGAAGATACTTTCATAAGTCTCTTCATTTTGGAGATTTTGTTTAAACCAAAATGTATTGTGATGATTTGTATTTATCATACTAACTTCGTTTTTCCTCTCAAGATAACTAGAACATTGGATAGATATCTTAATTCCTAACACATAGTTTCATAAAGTATATATGGACAGGTAAGTATTTATAGTGTACATCTTCACTCTTTTTTATGTATCTATAGGTTCTAAAATTGGATAGGATGGTAAAAGATCCCACTACCACCTATATTTTATTCTATAATCCTAATAAATACATCTATGATATGAGAGAGTGAAATTTCAAAATTGATAGCATGATTAGTGGACCAGACTTGTGAAAATGAGAAATCATGATACACTAAAGCCAAAGTGACTTAACAGGTTCCATTTATTGCAATATCGTGTTACACATTATGATGGAAATAAATCCAATACATCCACTTCTACTCAAAGGGTTCTAAATCATTCTTATTCTACATGGATTTATTAAATTAATATACTCTTTACTTGAACATTCTTTGTTATCTTCCATTAATTAGTTCATCTATGCACTTTTCTTTCATATTTTGAGTTAATTTTTTTATTTTTCCTCCTATATTATACATATAAAAAATGCCTATCGATGTTAATATTGTGTCATTAACATAAACTAGGGGAGGCTTTATGAGATTTTTGAGTACAAATAATTATTATAGATAAAGTAAAGAGATAGATTTATATGTTATCCATAGAGATAAATTTTAATCCATAACAATATACTTTGAATGATACTATATAAAAATGAAATGAGATCATTAATTCAAAGGCATAACTTGAGCCTTTTCTTGTCAAGCATATTGTGATATGAAATAGGCAATGATAATTTTTTCTGTGTAGGCCTTTCTATAATGTAAAAAAAAAACAATAAAAAATGTATAATAAATAATAAGATTCAATGCATATAAAAGAAAAAATTAACTTAAATTTCCATGAGAATGTAATGCCAATAAACACTTGAAAATATAAATAAATATTCTAATACAAGTTACAAATGATAATTTTTACCCTTGAATCTAGTCCGTATAGAAGTTGAAAGATTACTTAGCAACATTGTTATGTTGGATCATCTTAGAGAGTGTTACCTACACTCTGTGACTTGAGATTATCTAACATAGGTCTTCCTAATTTTTTACTTAACTGTTGGTGATGGGATGATGCTTTCAAATGTAAAATAAGGGAAACATAATTAAAATGATAAAATTAGAATACATATACATGAAAGACACAATTGCCTTTTGGAAAATGTGAGTGGAATACATTTATGTTTTTCTTGGGAAAAATCAATTCAAATGTAAAATCCTCCAAGAAAATTACCTATAAATCATGAAGATAAAAGTTCCATGGATTTATTTCTTGGATGAATATCACTAATTATATGACGACATGCACTTTCAAAGGTAAGCCATATTCAAATGCAACCTAACACTACCCATGGTGTGCTAATTTGTGGAATTGAATATTGAACAAATATTAAATTCATATTAAATTTCATATTTATCTTTATGCTCTCTTACACAATTTTTTTACACCCTTTTTACCAGTATATAGGTTAAATCATGGTGAGGAGGAAGTAAATTTAGCTCATGAAAGAACTAAAAAAAGTCACTTTTACAAAACATTAAATTCCTAGGGATCATAAGCCACTCACTATGATAAGTGGGTCTATTTACTTTTTCAATCTAAATTTGGATTTTAAGTAAATGTGTGTTAATATCATGCAAATCCATTGACATATATTTTGTAGCATATTTAAAACTGCATTAATATCAGAACATATATAATATGTTGTATATTGGATTTTTTCATTGCATCTTCTAAAACTACAATGTAATGTCGAGGGTGGTCATTGTCAACCCCATTTTAGTAGAAATTACAATGTGAGTTTTGTTGGCAATATGATGCAGAGTGTTGTCCTTGATGGCAACCCACTGAATAAAGATGAAGACATGCGACTGTTGACATGTGTTGTCCTTGATGGCAATTCACCTGATGAAGTTTTTCCTGACTTGATGGACTTGGTAAATGATGTTTGTTAGCAATATAATGTTGAGTGTTGTCCTTGAAAGGCAACCCACTTGATGAAGATAATGGCAACTTACTGGATGAAGTTGTGCTTGATAGAATATGTCTTGATGAACTAAATCTGATGTATCTACAGTGAGTATAGAAGGCAATGAAGAAAGGAATTCAGCATGTGCTAAATCTATGGTGAAAAGAGTATGTCTCAAGGCATACGCGGATCTGTCTAGGGGAAGTCGCGTATGCACGCGGGAAACAACGTGCCAAGTCGCGTATGGGAAAAAGCACTCATAAAGTGCAAAACCAGGGGTAACCACCATGGTATTGACCCATTGTATTGGGTAATGATTCGTCTAAATGACCCCGTCCAAGAATACCATCGGAAGTAATGTAGTTTTGGGCTCATGGTATTGTTTTGGCTCATGGTATTGAAAAAGGGGCCCGTGGTATTGAAGGCTCATGGTATTGTTTTGGCTCATGGTATTGAAAAAGGGGCCCGTGGTATTGAAAAAGGATAAACCTATATATGGAGAAGAAATTCATTGTGCAAATCATGAGTGTGGGAGCAAGATGTCTGAACTTGAATGAATACTTCTCTATGAAGTATATCTGTATGGAAAGGGTAAAGGTTTGATGATAGATCTGAATGCATGATGCACCAATGAAGAAAATGATGAAGAAGGGAATCTAGATCTGGAATGTATTTGTATCTGCTAGATCTGTTTATGGAAGGCTTAGATATGAGATGAGGCAAACATATGTCTGAAGTAAAAGGATAAATCTGAACTGAATATCTGATCTGAAGAATTATGCTACTCTATAATGGTTGAAGATCTATACGCTAGTTCGCCGCAGAGGAAGCGCGTATATATGTGGCTTCGCTGAATAGAAAGCGTGTATGCGCAGTGAAATCAGCTCTATAATTTGTACTGAAGTATACGCAGGTTTGTATGGAAGAAGGCGCGTATATACGCGGTATCAGTGAAAGGAAAGCGCGTATGCAAACTAGGGTTTGCTGAAGCAAGGGGTATGAAATGTCTGATCTGTTCTTCTGTGTTACTGTTGTCTGTGAATGATGTATTCTACAGTTCTAGGTTGTCTGAATTGATAAGTTTCAGTTTGATTGAGCTTAAATGAATGGAGTGGGTCCAGTCTGAAAATTTGATGAAACGTGGCCTGCAAGTGGTGTCCTAAAGGAAGCTTTGGTTCTAGTGTGAAAATTGATGAAACGTGGTCCATAGAGGTGCTGAGGGTTGTAGCCTTCAGTCAGGGGGTCGTAGCTCCCTTCCAGGTGAGGCTGGTAAATGAGAGCAGGGGGTCGTAGCTCCCTTCCAGGTGAGGCTGGTAAACGAGAGTAGGGGGTCGTAGCTCACTTCCAGGAGAGGCTGGTAAACGATTCAGGGGGTCGTGGCTCCCTTCCAGAAGAGGCTGGTAAACGAGCACAGGTGGGTGTCTGCGTTCTGGTAGGAGTCTGCACCAGCACATATGTTCTAAGATGTTTTCTCTATAATAAAATATTGAAGGCTGAGCAACTGCAGCGGTGGTTTTCTCCCGACTTGGGTTTCCACCTAAAATCCTGGTGTTCATTTGTGATGCTTATGTGTGATGGTTTATTCTATTCTTACTGCACTTGTTTAATGTTTATAGAACATCTAATGAATGAATGATGGAATGATATAAGTGAAGAATCAATGGCATAATTAAATCTCTGTGTATACGCGAGTTTTATGAAGGATATCCGCGTACATATGCTAGTTGCCTTCAGCAAAGTAGCATATGGGTTTTAGAGCATGAAAAAGTAAAAAGTTTTGAATATGCAGTAAATACTGATTCACCCCCCCCTCTCAGTATTTTTCCCCTTGAGTTGATACTGAATCGTCAAACGTATGTTTCAATGAAGTACATGACTCTATGACCTTCCTATCACCAAGGACTCATACTTTCATCAAAGATCCAACCAAGTGGATTTACATATGAGACTGAAATACCCAACCAAGTGGGTTTACACATTTCAATTCAACTACCCAACCAAATGGGTTTACAAAATTTGACTCAGCTACCCAACCAAGTGGGTTTACAAATTTGACAAGTCCTTACATGACTGAATATTACAATTTTACATCATGGGTCTCAACAAGACCTTTTCATCAAATTACAGATAAGACCATTTAGGACCAACACCAAAAAATCCTCAATAAAGAGAACATGTTTCAGAATAATGCCAACAATGCATTATACTCAGCAAAGCTAATGCTCCCCCTAAATCTGTGCATCCAAGCATCCTTTCCATATGACTAAGGCTCCCCCTTATTTTGTGCATCCTGAACACTTTCACCAATAAATCATCAAGGCATATTTATCAAAACATTAGAAATAGAATTATGAGAACTGGAACACCACCAGAGATACCAAACAGCACTGCAGCTGTGCTGAAGAAAGCTGACCCCAAGCAGAAATTTGTCAGCAATCAGACATACGCGGTTTTCTGTGCATGAACTCGCGTATATATGCTACTGTGTTTCAGGAAACCCGCGTATCCAATACCATCTTCTATATTTTAACCAGATCCGATCCTCTATGAGAAAAAGACAGTGTTCAGCTTCTTTCTGGGATATTTGAATGCTTCCCTAGATTACAGATAGATAGAAGAGTGTAGTTGTGTCTTCAAGCGTCATCCAATGGTTGTAACATAACCAAGCCTTCAGATTATTTGCAGCATCGATACAATATTTTCAAGAGAGATTATCATACCAGAACAACATTTATCAGCAACCAGGGCTCAAAATCTCATCATAATAAACCATATACCAAGTCATCATCATTTGAGCATGAGTATCACAATAACCAAAGAATAAGCAGTCATAGTGCCAACAATGCAATCATTAGTATTCAACCTGCTGCTCCCCTTGAACCAGTGTTCTTCCTTAACTTGTGCAACCTGAATACGTTCATCAACAAGTCATCAGCAAAAATTTCTACATGAACTATCCTTATCTCTGAATTATAAGACTTTCAGCAACGAATACTCTTCATCAAAAAGCAAACAGTACTCATCCACAATCTTCAACGTAAGAAACCATGTATCATATCATCATTCTTTAGAACTGAGAAAATAAGCTTATATTGAGTCAATAATACAGTTATTAACAGTCAGACTGATGCTCCCCCTGAACATCTGCTCCAGATCTTCAGCTATCATATAAATTCTCTTATCATTAATGCATACGCGACTGTGTCTGCTGGAACTCGCGTGTATACGCGACTTTTGTTCAACTAACCCGCGTATGTAAAGTGAAGCATAGAAATTTTCCACATTCCTTCATCTCCCCCTGAACTTGTACTTCCTGTACCTGTCTTCTTCATATCATATGCTCTGTCAGAAATACATATAACCAGAATAATCAAATCAATCATGAGAATCATCATACATTTCTCCCCCTGTGACGATACATTACTAAATCTCATAATGTATCCCACATCATTCCTGCAGTCAATAAGAGAAGTGAGCTTTAGAAGCGGATGACTGCAGTAGGGTCAGTATTCCCTACGTTTCTGACCGGACCTCCTGTTCTCTCCAGCTTTGCTTGAAACTTCTTATTGTGGGCTGAAAGTTAACCACTTTCTCAGATCTGTTCATCCTTCATTCCTTTTCTACATGTCCATATTTGTTACAAGAATAACATCTCATGTGTCCAGAGAAATAGGAATAAGAATCATAATGAGTATTTCTAATCTTCCTCCTTTTACAATCAGCTGCTTTATGTCCATACTTGTTACATGAAAAACAATATCCCTTGAAGAAACCAAAGTACCTGTCTATGTAGGAGCTATTTTTTTGAGGCTGAAATGATATGCTCCTGCAATTTGCTGCAACATGCCCATAATTATGACATTTAAAGCATTCAACATTATTGACTGATTTCCTTTTAGACTTCATCATTGTTGGTTGACCTTTTGTCTCTTTCAACACTTGAGGTTTTGCATTGACATCCTCTGAATTTTTAGCACTTCCTTGTGAGCTAGATTCTCCTTTAACAGTTTCATGGAAACCAAGACCAAGTTTGATAGTAGGAGACCTTTGATTACTCAGAATATTGTCCAAAATATTAGTACTATCTTGAAACCTAAAAAGTTTAACCTTTTCCTCTAATTTACCTTTGAGAATGTTTACCTCAACCTGCAAGGCTTGATATTGCTTTGTCATGATTTCTTCTTTCCTTCTTCCATCTTCTACTTGATCCTTCAGATTTAGAATCTCTTCTTTCAACCAATTTTCGTTTTCTTCACATGTTTGTTGCAGCTCTTCATTCTTCTTATTTGATTTTTCCAGATCTTCTTTGAGAGATACGATTTATGCTTCAAGGCATTCCTTTTCAAATGGTTGTAGAGGTTCCTCATTCTTCTTACTTGATGCTTCAAGATCTGCTTTCAGAGAGATGATTTCTGCTTTAAGTTTTTCACCTTGATTGGTTGCATAAGCGTACAACCCTTGATACTTGTCTATCTGTCCATTTAGTGTTTCTATCTTTTCATTCATCTTAGAGATCACATCCTTGTAGATAGATTCCTTCCTTTCAAGTTGACACCAATCATTACTTTCATTATTTGCTTCTAGACTTTCACTCTTTTTAGATGATTTTTGCTGATCTTCAACTTTAATCTTGACAGCTTCTTCTAGATCCATACTATTACTTTCACCTTTGCATATACAAGTAAGTGAAATACAAGAACAATGATCAATACCTGTTTCATCTCCTTCAATTTCTGCTATACATGATTTCTGAGGTATCTTCTTTCCTCGAGTAACCTTCTTCTTTTGCTTCTTTGCCATGAGCACTTGTAGAACTTGGTCAGAATCTTCTTCATCTTCACTGGACACTTCATCATCATCTTCATTTGCATAATAACTCTTCCTATTTTCAAATTGTTTCCCTTTACCATGTTTTTCTCTATAAGGACATTTAGCAGCATAGTGACCAACTTTTCCACAATCAAAACATTTGAAGGGAAGCTTACCTTTGAATCTTCCAGTACCTAGTTGAAGTTTTCTCACAAAATTCGCTTCTTCTTCTTCGGATATATAGCTGGATTCTTTGAAAACTTCCTTTTCTTTTCCTTTTGCAGATACCTTAAAAGAAACTTCTTTGATTTGAGAAGGACCTCCTTGTCTCATTTCAAAAGCAGTCAGAATACCATGTAATTGAACAATAGTAAGAGTTTGCAGATCTTGCCTTCCTTCAATAGCTGAAACTTTAGAGTCAAATGTTGAAGTCAAATATCTTAAGACTTTTTCCACCAGAGTAGTATCGGTTATGGTTTCACCCAAATTTCTCATTCGATTTACAATATCATCTAGACGAGGAAAGAAACTGGCAATACTTTCATCACTATGCATCCTTAAATTTTCATATTCAATTCTGAGAGTTTGGATTTTTGCACTTTTTACCTTTGTATCTCCTTCATAGCTCAGAATGATTTTGTCCCATATTTCTTTTGCTGAATTTAGCTGCATCACTTTAGCAAATTCTGGTTCAGACATGCATCACTTTAGTTTAAGGGTTGTACATTTGATGTGATAGGTTAGGATTCATATATGTACTCATAATCATATGGTTTAAAGAAGCATAGGTGAGAAAACATAACTCGCATTTAGTATGATTAGTGATAAGGTGTTTTATTAAGGCACTCCATGGTAAAAAGGTCACGGTTTGTTACCACACAGGGAAAATTAATCCATAAGTATGGGTTGGTGTGGCCAAGAATAGGTGCTTTTTTTGGTTAATTTTTTTATAGTTTATATTCCCTTGGGTTGAAGTTTCTCAAGCCACTAGTTTTTCATGCCCATTTGTGAGCAAGCTATGAAACAAAAGGAAAAAAAAAAAAAGGAAAAAAAGAAGGGAAAAGTTTCAAATTTCACACAATGTATGATATAATTGAGGGAATCAATGTATTTATGAACCTACTCCTTAGATTGGGCTCATAAGGTGTATTCTTTATGTTAACTATACTCTCTTAGTTATGTACTAAATATATGTAATTTTTTTTTTAATGTGTCCACCCCATCTACAAGAAAGAAATTGAGAAAATGAGCTTTTGTAAAAAAAATGTTATAATTATGGGAAGACACATATTGGTAAATAAAGAAAGCAAAAAAAATAAGAAAAAAAGATATTAGTAAATTTAATACGAAGACAAAGTAACTAAGTAAAAATATTAAATCTTATGGTGATGGAAATTAGTTGAACAATTAAAAGGTTTGGTAGTGCCTTTCATGCCAAGGGTGACAAAAGCAATGTATATCCCATCCCAGCCCCTTTAACCCTCCCTAGCTCAATCTCATATTATTATTGTTTCTTATTCTTTTTAATAGAAATGGTATTTTGGATTATATTAAAATAACTCAGATCGAACAAATAATCATTACAATTCTTCTAAAAAAAGTGCTTCCAAAATTCCTTGAGGATTTGAGATTGAACATGCATTATCAACCCAAATCCTTAATTTAGATCTCAATAAAAATAAAAATAAAAAATTGTTACCATTCCACCTAAAGATTTTCCAAATACCCCTAATATCCAAACACATTTGCATCCATTCTTAATTCTTGATCATTATGACTTTGACTAGCTTCTCTTTTTTGTTTAGCTTCATCTAACTTCTTGTTTCCCTTGGTGAAGTATATATGTCCTTTTTCCTCACTTGGATCTAACCTGTGTTATCTACTATATGTAGAGGATCATTCTTGTAGTTATTATCTAGAATATTGTTTTCACCTTTAAGAGTCTTATACAATTCTTTCTCTTTTTCCTCGTCTTCCTAAGAAGTTTTTTTTTAGTCTTATTTTCTAAAGAGGAAGAGGAATCACCAAAAAATATCTAACTTGTCCTTGGCCACTTTTTGAATATTATCACAAGTTTTTTTTTTTAGAATTTTTTTCAACAAAATCATTTGGGTAACCAAACTTCTCTGGATTTTCATAGGAATCATTTATACATTCCACTGCAACATAATGTCTCTACATTCATTGGATTATAATGTCTCTTGTTGATTTTAATAGTTTTTGTGATCTAGGGGGAGTTCATATTTAAATATCATTTAATGTTATGACTTGGAAACTTCCCACTATCTTGGTTTGAAACTATTTTACCTAGCTTTGATCTTTTTAGGTCTGGGAAATTTTTTGAAAGAATGGCTTGTTTTATAATAAGCTCTACAAGGGGAAGAAATATTTTCATAGTCTATATTTTGCACCCATAGAAAATTTAGGCTTGTTAGTTTGATGTAGCAAATAAATCTTTAGTGAAGTACATTTGCACACAAATGTAAGTAGATACAAGTTTCGAGTACTATTTATCTAATCACTACACTAACAAAAATATACCTAAAGCATTTTGTATAGATTTCAATGATGAAAGATTCCATAGATCCAAAGGGATATTAGGAAGCCTTACCCAAACTAAACTAGTAGGAATTGAATGTGAAAAGGGGTCGAAAGAGGGGAACCGGGGTTACATAGACAATGTTGCATTTCTCTAGAACCACATACCATAACTAGATATCAAATCCTAATCTTTAGCTTTATCAATGATTGATAAAAAAAACCATCTAGTTAATGGATAAATATTTGGTTCATCTGAAATTAACGATTTCTAGTGCTAAAAAATCTAGGAGTGAAGATCTACTAAAGATGGTGTTAAATAATTAAATATGCATATCAAGCCACACTATGAGAAGAAATTTGCATCCTTGAATTCTTGAGCCATCAAAGGAACCTCAAAATGAAGGGACTTCACGAACTGATGTAGTTGAGAAAAAAATCTCATTTGTAACTTTCGCAACATGATGAAAATATGGGTGAAACATAAATTTACATGAGCCCTCTAGGGATTGAGGAAGCAATAAAACTATTTTTAGCATGTTCTAAACCAAAGGGTGTATTCAAGAAAATTTCCATGAATGCAGAGGATGGAGAAGCACACTTTACAACAATAATTCCTATAGTAGAGGAAAAAAATGCGCTTGTCTCCATGGAGAAGGGTGAGCTCATCCCCTTAGCTAGGGTCGTGATCTTAAATCCATCCACCACGGAATGAATGGATGAGGTAATGATCAAAATAAAGGATGAATTCCCTAAGGATTTAAATTTTTTGGATTCCATGGAAGCTAGAAAATCTATTAGTATACCAGGTTCTTCGACAGATTAAGAGCATTGAGATGATAATACAGCATAAGTGATGTCCATCATATGAAAATATCTGAGAGAGAGGGATGAGAATTGGTCGACAAGGGCCGAACCCTATCCAATACAATAAAGAAGCCCCACTCTGCCATTAACACATTATTTTTTCACTCCAAATATAATTTTTCTTATGTTATGTAAAGTGTGTAAATTTTTTTATTTATTTGTTTTGAGAATCAGGTGCATCTACCTAGGCCCCTACACCCTCATAATTTTGGCGAGTTAAATTTACTTCTTCCAATATTTGAGATGCTCATGACCCTCCATCACATAGTTTACATATCGCTAAGAAATGTTCAAGCAACGTGTCTAGCATGCTCATTTCCCATATCATTTTTTTATTATTTAATCAATAAGACACATGCTCCATTAAAAATTTCAATTCAACCCTAATTATTAAAGAAAATGTTTACTAATTAGAATGACCAGTGTGAACCACTATTCTTACATATATTTCTTAAGCTTGTAACTATTTTTCTTTCCCATGCCACTTGAAACTAGGATCTTGTATTCTTAAATTGTTCACTTTTCTTCAAAATGACAAACAATTCCTTTAATATATAACAATGATTGAACTTGAGTTCCACTATGTATTTATTGTTATTTTTCAGTGGATTCAGAGTCCACCATTTGGGTTAAGAGAGAAATTTTAACTTGGATATCTCTATTGCATAAAATTCATTTGAGCCACACAAATTCTATATAGTAAATGGGCAACCAAGAAGGACACAAAAATCAGCAACATCTCACTGATTGGGCAACCAAGAAAAAGCGTACTATTTCATTGGAAACATCCAAGAATAGAAAAGAGGGAAACAGCTGAAAAACTAGGAAAAAGGAAACATCTAAAATATATTGGCTTTATCTAATTATGCATTTTGATTTTATCTTTTGTAATAAAGAGAATGATTGCATTGTTTTATAAAATTCTCATCTCTTCTTCATAATAAAGTTAGTGGTATTGTTTCCCAAGCTGTGTTATTCCAGTTTTTGTGTCTATAGTCTGTTATGTGCTTCTCTGTCTTAATTTTCAGATCTGCAAGTAGATCAATTGGTATCAGAGCGTAAGATCTTGGAAGCCATCCACTTGTTCGAAGAATTTTTTTTTTTTTTTTTTTTTGAAAGGCTCATACATTTCACTCCATTCAGTGGATGAAAATCATGTCGCCCCGTCAAGAGCGTCAAGAGCCCTACCATGCAAACTCGCCAGTGAATGATTTAGCTAGGGCTCTTCAAGAGCTAATTACGCTGCAACAACAACAACGTCCTCCAGGGCAAATGCAGCTTGATACACGCTTTCAACTGCCCAAATTCTCAGGGAAAATGAATGGTGAGATTGTTGATTCTTGGCTCCGCAGTCTCTCCAACTATTTTAGAACCTGTCCAATGATGGAAGAGGAGATGAAACTTCAGATCGTCGGTCTACAATTGGAAGGCCTAGCACAAACATGGTGGGATACTCATCTGGAGAATATGTCCTTGGTTGTGGAACTTGGAGAACAAGCCGAGACCAGATCGACGCATATCACATCTTGGAATCTCTTTTGCGAGGCCTTACGAGAACGCTTCTATCCTCCAGGATATATACAAAATCTCCTTTCCAAATGGTTGCAGCTTCGACAACTACCCAATCAATCAGTGCAAGCCTACATTGATGTCTTCTGCAAGTTGCGCATTCAACTCCATATATCCGATCCAGAAGAGGTACTAATTATCAAATTTAATTCTGTTTTGCTAATGCTTCTTCGACACGAAGTTGATTTGTTTGATAGTGCTTCATTAGACAAGGCCTTTATTCGTGCCCTGGTTGTGGAACGCAAAGTGGGTACTCCAATTCGATCCCATCAAGCCAGAAATGGTCCATCTCCCTCTGGTTCTTCTAATGTTGCCTTTGCCTCATCCCCCACACCTCACAACCCCTGGTGTACTTTTCATAAGACCAACTCACATGCTTCTGCAGATTGTCGAGTACTTAAAAATCTACACCCTGACAAGACTCTTTTTACAGAGGTGGAGCAACCAAATGCCACTACCCAACTTCCAGCGATTTCTCTTGAAAATCCTACCGAAGTGGACCCCTCTCTCATCCTCATGACTGCTAATGCAAAAAACACCTCTGTTACACCTTTGTTTACCCATAATTTTCAAATCAAACATGAGTTGGCCACACTTATTCTTGACAATGGGAGTCAAAAGAATCTTGTGGCCCAGGACTTGGTTGAATGCCTTTGCCTTCCCACCACTCCTCACCCACACCCGTATCAGCTCGGTTGGGTCCAAAAGGACGGTCCTCGACTTACCATCTCCCAATGTTGTGCTGTCACCTTTGCTATTGGACCTTTCCGTGATACTGTGGTATGTGATGTTTCTCCTCTCGATTGTGCCGATTTATTGCTAGGCATTCCATACCAAGAGGCTAGACACGCTGTTTATCATGCTACAGATCACCAATACCACTTGCAGCACGATGGGCACACATATGTGCTCACATCCTCAGCTAGCTCATCAACTCAACCTTCTATTGGCAAAGCTCCCATTATGAGAGTCAATTTAAACCAAGGTGTTTCGTCATGCTTGGTTCGTCCTGTCAAGCCAGACAACCTCACCAATCCAGTGCCTCCTACAATGGATCCTCTACTCCCAGAATTTGCAGATGTATTCACCCAACCCACAGAGTTGCCTCCAGCATGCTCTATTGAACACCACATCAATCTTATTCCTGGTGCTTCCTTACCCAATACCCCATATTATCACCTTGATCCTCGAGAGGCAGTGTTTCAGCCAAGTGCACCCTCTGAGATGCCACTGGCAATCACCCCTTCTGGGTCTGCACATCAACAACAGGAACAAAAATCAGCTCCTCATTTTATACACTCCATTTCTCAACGCCAAGTTCAAGTAACTGGTGCTTCGCAAGTAGCCCAAGATCGTGCCAAACAGAGGCATGACAAGCAACGAACACCCTTGTATTTTCAACCTGGAGACCATGTGTGGCTCTGGTTGGACAAGCAACACTTCAAGGGCCAGCGTCATAAGCTGCACCCTCTGCGATATGGCCCGTATACTGTTCTGGAACGCATTGGAGAAAATGCATATCGCTTGGACTTGCCTTCCCAGCTTGGCATCCACAATGTTCTTAATGTTAATAATCTCAAATTATTTGAACCACCTCTCCTTGAGGAATCTGTTACAATTCATCATCCGGTTGATAATATTTCAGATTTTCAGCCTCCTTTGCTCAAAGATACAATTCTGGATTTCAAGAAACGAAATACACGTCATCAGCCATACTACTCATATTTGGTTGGTCGGAAGGGACACACACCAGCGCAAGAAAAATGGATGACTGCAGAAACATTGCAACGCACTTTCCCTCAGTTGGTGGAGGAAGCCGGGACGCTTCCTCATCTAAACAGGGAGGAATTGGGCAACCAAGAAGGACACAAAAATCAGCAACATCTCACTGATTGGGCAACCAAGAAAAAGCGTACTATTTCATTGGAAACATCCAAGAATAGAAAAGAGGGAAACAACTGAAAAACTAGGAAAAAGGAAACATCTAAAATATATTGGCTTTATCTAATTATGCATTTTGATTTTATCTTTTGTAATAAAGAGAATGATTGCATTGTTTTATAAAATGCTCATCTCTTCTTCATAATAAAGTTAGTGATATTGTTTCCCAAGCTGTGTTATTCCAGTTTTTGTGTCTATAGTCTATTCTGTGCTTCTCTGTCTTAATTTTCAGATCTGCAAGTAGATCAGTAAATGTGGTACAAAAATAGAGAAACATACTTAGTTGCAAATAATTATCCAACGTACTTCTAGTGATGCACGATTGCACTATACTTGTCATCATGTCATTTCTGCAATGCACATGCATCCATAATGTGCCACAACACATAACCAATTGTCTCTCAAGAGATCCATTGCAGGAATATATAATATGGAAATGTAGGTTTTTGATCCAATATAAGAAACACCCACTTAAGTATGTATAGTGAATCCTTATTTTGTGTTGGTTTCTAAAAAATCTCTATATTAAGTGGTTGTGAATGGACTTCTAATTTTGTGCATTAAACTCTACGTGTGACGGGGATTACCATGTCTCTAGCAATATAAGGGTATTTGATGTTCCCTTGCATTTTTGTCAAGTGAATGAACTCATTTGATTGGAAACAAACTGTTTTTTTTTTCAAATAAATCTAGTTTCAATGTGGCATTTATAAGTTTGAATAGCTCGAAAAGAATCGTAAGCTAATGCATGGGCCAAGATGAACACTAGTGAAAATGGATATGTAGTTGTAAACCATCACAAACAATTTCATGAAGTGAGATCATATAGTTACCAAGAATGGATGGATGACCAATTATGAAGTGGAAGTCATCCACTACAAATTAGTTGAATTGATTGTGACAACACACATGAAGAAGTACATTGAATGGTTTACAATGTAATCAAGCAAGCTAGCAAGAAACACATGAAAGGGTGGGTTGTAATTACTTGATGAAATGAATATCATTTCAACTTTGAATATAGGAAATAATGGTTTGGAGAATATCTATGTTCGATTACGGTGTGAGTGTGTTCCTACATGTACAATTGTAAGATGAAGGAGAACAACATAAAGAACAAGATTGCTATATTTGTCCTATAAGGCACTCAATGTCATAAATATACAAACTCTTCCAAATCCATAGAAAAATTATAGTTAAGTTGAATTTCTTATGTTATTAATATAGTGGTATAAATATGTATGTTGAAAAAAAAAAAAATTAAAAAATATAGTTTGTTAAATTAATTAAAATCTATATTATCTCAGTGTAAGTTAGATATCCACGCTCATGTTATTAGTGCAAGACATTCCTTCGAAGCTTACGTTGTTTGAAATAGAGTCATATAAGACTCTCACTTTTAGGAATGTATTAATAATGTTCTCAATGTGCTCTCCTCGTTCAAGACATAGTCATGTTTTTCTTTGAGAGATATTCAGCTCTTGCTCAATGTAATCTTGGAGGAAAAGAAGAAAAACTTATTATTTACCTTCAAAGTGACATTATTCAGAAATTAATTACAAACATAACTTTTAATATAAAAATTACATCAATAATAGATTACAAAGAAAGGATTTAAAAATATATCAATGCAAATATTTGTTAGCTTGGTACTAACTCTTACAAGTATCTATTTTAGTTCGACAATTTCACTAAGTTGCCAATGGTATGTATAAACAATTGTTATCTATTTAAAAATACATAAGGAGAAGAAGAGTTTTGATTCCCTAGTCATGCCTCAAGAGAAAGTCTCCCTCTACTACTAAATTTAAAATATCTAATAAAAATAATATCAAAAATATCTTTTCGCTACTAATAATAATATTTGGTTCTCATTATTTCCTATATATAAAAAAGAAAAATAACTATTTCCAAAATTAATATATGATAACATTACATAAATTTTAAAAAAATTTAAGTTTTACAATTATCACTATTTAAATTATATATATTCCACTCAATAACACCACTAGTTTTTACACCATTAACATTATTATATCTATCTATATATACATATATTCCATTGAGGCTTTGCACCATTAAGGTTAAATATTAAATACATTGCAATCAATAACTTTAACCTAATAATGTTCTGCACACGGACAAAACTGTAACTTTCAACCAATACTGTTATGCACAGGGAAAAAACTTTAAAACGCAGGTAAAAAAAAACTACAGCCTTGCATTTATTGATAAATATGGAAAGTTATGGATGAGGATCATTAGGATTGAACTGTGTTTGCACAAGTCTTAAAAAGAATAGTTTTAAAAAATATCATAAATTATATAATAGTAGTAGTGAGTTAAAAGATAGTTTAATGAATGGTAAGTAAAAGGCTGGTTTAACGAATCGTCTTTAAAAGATTTGTTAACCCTAATTTTGAACACAACGGTCCAAAAACGACAATCATAAAACTCAAAAATTCCCAAGTCATGGTTTAATAAATGGTAATTAAAAGACTGTTTTAACTAATGGTAATTAAAAGATTGGTTAAAGTTAATTTTGGTCGCAACGGTCCAAAAAAGCAAGCATAAAACTCACTAGTTCCCAAGTCATTGTATACGAATATCGTAAAACTCAAAAATTCCCAAGTCATGGTTTAATAAATGGTAATTAAAAGACTGGTTTAACTAATGGTAATTAAAAGATTGGTTAAAGTTAATTTTGACCGCAACGGTCCAAAAAAGAGAGCATAAAACTCACTAGTTCCCAAGTCATTGTATACTGATGAATGGAGAATCAGAGGGATCCGTGAATGCGATGAATGAAGAATGAGAGGATAAAATTCAGAAATGAAGATGAGAGGAGAAAATTCAGAAACGAAGAGGAGGTGATCGAAAGTTTTGCACTCTGAAAACAACAGAAAGGGAGTAAGAGTTGGTAAGAGTTTGAGCAATTTTATGTTCCCTTAATTTGTGTGTTCAATTCATTTCCTGAAAATTTATTTTCTCTGTCTACAGGTTTAAGCATGGGTATTCTTTCTCTCTCAAGCACTCTGATGTAAATTTGTCTGTCTTATGGAGCGCTCCATAAATATTTTGTGTAGTCTTGTATGCATCAATGTCATGTGTTGTGTTGTGGTATGTTTGTAATGTGTGCTGTGTTGTTGTAAGTGTTGTGTGTAAATGTTTGTTTTGTGTGTTTGGATTTGCGTTAACTGAGAGATAAGGACTTGGGTGAGGAGAGGAGAATATGCACAGATAGTGGAAGGGCTATCTTGATCAACAAAAAGTGATTTCAAAGTGAGTTGGTGTTCATGGAGATATTTACTTTGGTAATTTTTAAATTCATTCCTGGTCCTGGTCCTTTCTTACGTTTCCTTTTCTGATGAGTTGGAATTTTAAATACAGGAGCTCCAGCAGCATTTTCAGTGCCTTTGCAACAGAGAATGTGGATTTTCCAGCTCTTTTGCAAGCACGAGTTTTTAGAGTTTCGACAGCAAATGAAAGATTCCAATGAAGAAATGTTAGTATTCATTTTTGATGGCCTTGTTATCCTCTATTTCTTGTTGCAGTGTAATAATATATGTCTTATATGTTTAGTCCCTCTAAGTTTGTTTTAGTACTTTGTGTCCGTGTGTGTTCACATAAATGTTGAGGCATTAGGTATTTTGTTGTGTAACAAGTCATGTCGCAGGCTATTGACAACATTGGTACCTCCAAATGCCCAATTGAACTCCTCCTTTTCTCATTTCAGGGTTGCACTCTTTATTACAGAATTCTCTCGAAACGCCCAATTGCGCTCTTCCTTTTCTCATTTCATTGTTGCACTATTTGTTACAACATTGGCCTCTTCAAACTCCAAATTGAGCTCCTTCTCTTGTCATTTCATGGCTTCTTTGTTTATTAGTCATTAACCTTTTCTCATTTCATGGCTGCTCTTTTTATTAGTAATTAACCTTACCACAGAGAAACAATATGTTATGTAGCCCTAAACCCAGCCTGTTCTTCACACATAGAGTAGCCCTAAACTCGGCCTGTTCGTGCAGCCTCCAAAGAGTCAGATGCTGGAGAGCAAGATCTGATCTCACTATCCCCAAATAGTGAGATCCGAGAGCGAGATGTGATCTGACTATCCCCAAATAGTCACATGCTCTAGAGCCTGGATATCTGACTATCCCCAAATAGTTAGATGCTCGGGACCGAGATCTTATGCTTATGATCCTATGAGAAGGTGGTTGAGTCACTTGATAAGCACCGCCAAAAACCTGCATATAGAGACACCCTATAGAGCTAGATTTAAACAATGGTGAGAAAGGCCCGACCCTTTTTGTTGATTGTGCAATTCAAAAGAGATATCTGGAAGAAACTTGAGATGTAGAGATTCCAGTGGTAGGTCTTAGGAGGAAAGAAGCTAGCTAGATAGCTGTATAGCTGGAATTGTACTCCGTTCAAAGAACATTAGATTTAATTGGAATATTATTTAATTTAATTAGATTTTGAAAAAATCATCATAATTTCCCGCCCCATAAAGAACATGGCTCTGTGCTCAATACAATACGAAGCCAGATCGGAAACCTAGAATACCCAAATATACTCGAAACCAATGCCTCGACGGAAATAGAGTTTGCCGTGGACTTCATATGTATCTTGACCAGTAGTGTAGTTGTAAGAGTTGAGGACTTGAAATGTATCTTTGTTACTTGTTTCTTTATTCAACCAAATTCTGCTTCAATGTCCATCTTTCGCAGGCCTACTTGTCATCCTTCCACTTTCACGTTCCTTACACTTTCATGTCACGCATGTTTGTTATTATCCTTACACTTTCACATCAGGCCTCTTTGCTGTGTCACGCCTAGCCTCTTTGATATATATATATATATATATATATATATTCTGTTTATACAATTCTACCAAGTATAACGTCGTATATATATTCTGCTTAATCAATTCTAGCAATTATACAATTCTACCAAGTATAACGTCGTATATATATTCTGTTTAATCAATTCTAGCAATTATTGCGTGGTGCAACACCTGTTTATCAATACTCATCCCCTGTTCATCGATGAAAAAAATCCCCTATTCATTAATGTGTTTAGAAGCCAGCAGGAAGTGAACATTGGTTAGTTGTCAAGAAGAAGTCATAACTGGTTATAAGATGAACCCTTCACTCCTGCGCATGCATGCGCAATCCCAAAACACAACACGGGCAATCAGAATGTCATGATGATGAGATTAAAAAATCATAAGCCATCCCCTACCACCAGTTTCACGTGGAAACTCTTATATAATCAAAGATTCAGTTTCCTCAAAGATTCATTTTCCTCTCCATTATTAATTATGTAGTTTTATTTTTTAATTATATCACGAGGTGTTTTAGCTTTCAGCGTTTATTTATTTTGTTGAAGTTTCCAATGTAACACAAAGATTCCTTTTTGCTCACTATTATTAATCGGATAGTTTTATTAACTATATCACAAGGTGTTATAACGTAGTTTTATTAATTAGATCACAAGGTGTTTTCGCTTTCACGGTTTGTTTTTTTTAGGTTTACAATGTAACATTTAGTTTTACTCACAGAAATATATTTACCAGGAATCACTCTAATCTATTTAGAATTTCTAAAATAAACATGTATTTTGTTACCTTATATTTTATTATGCATTTTGTTACCTTATATTTTTTTATGATTAGTTATTCATTAGTTATATGTGTTTTTTAATATGCAATTGTTAAATTTAGGTGTTATTATATAAAATTTAAAAATTATATTATATTATATTTATATTTTTTTCTGAATATTTTTCATGCATTTTCGGTTTATATAATATTTGTCATACATTATGGGTTTATATAATATGCATTTTCTTTATGAAATTTGTATTTGATTATGTTACAAGTTGTTAGGAAGTGTTTTTATATTATATTATATACTAACAATATCATTTCATGTTGTATGTTACAGAAAATTTATCAATACTGAAGTTGCTCGGTGAAGACATTATCTATTTTTATTTTTTGTAATGTTGTAATTAGAAAAAGGTATATATATTTTTTGTTTAGATGGGCCCATCAAAAAATGTACATGAACACAAACTATCATTAATAAAAGGAGTAGGCTCTTTCTTTTGTTTTGGAGGGGAATTCAACCCCTCCAAAAAGCTCTTAGGATGGTTAAATTGTAACCCTCCTTTGAGTTGTGTTCCTTGTGTTCATGGTTTTCACTATCTTTAGTTTATAGTAACTCCAATATGCGAAAACTAAAATATATCATTTTATTATAATAATAATTTAGAAACATGTTTTAAACATCTTGCCAACACACACAAATGGAAAGATCACTTTTATTCACTTAAATCACTTAACATTTTTTCAATGTTTTAAACATCTAACCCACATACACAGAAATTGTAAAATCACTCTTATTCACATAAATCAGTTAACATTTTTACAATATTTTATGCATCCTCCCAACATGCACATAAATGTCAAAATGACTCTTATTCACATATATTATATAACAATTATAACCTATTTATTTTTTTTATTTTTTTATTTTGATATATATATATATATATATATATATATATATATATATATTATTTTTATTAGTTGCATTTTTATAGTTAGAATTTCTTTGTAGAGCATTTTATTTTGGTATGGATTAATAAATAGAATATCTACTTTCATATGATGTGTGTGAATGTATTATTGAGAGTGATTTTATTTCTTCTATGTACTTGTAACATACACCATTAACTTCACAGGGAAATGTAAGGAGTTAAAATTTTTTATACAAGTTACTCATCATTACATAGAATGTTTAACAGTTCACATTGTAATTTTATAAATAAGAATAGTAAACTCCTTAACCCTTAACAACCTCCATTACAGTATATTAACTTAATACCATACGATGTAACCATCCATTCATCTCATTACTCATATATTCATCACATAATTTCCATTATGAACACCATAACAAGAAAGGAATCAACCTCATCATCTGGACACAATAATCAATCACATCATTGAACACCAATATACCCTGGAAACCCCGTAGGAAGAGAACCAGCAAATGTTTAATTTTATTATTAAACGCTCGTGAGGGTGTTCAGCGCATCACTCAATGGCTTATAATGGAGACCATCCCTTAACCATCGTTTATATAATATTACAAGGAAATATGCAATATCTAGCTTAAAGCCATTACAATAAATATGATACCATTTACCCTCTGGTCTTCATATCTTGAGATCTTCACATCTTGGTGGCATGGACGTATCTACAATGGACCATCGTACATTGGAACTTCCTGCAAATCGCACTCATCTGCACGAACATTAATCATTTACCTGCCACCATGACAAGCATAATTTTCCTTTGTACATGACAAGCATAACATTATTTTGTACATGTCACCATCATTCCCTGCTATGATGCCTTCAACATAAAATTATGTCAAGATTCATAAGTATTAATCAATTACTATAGTAGTTACATCATGTACTCATGTATAATCGTGACAAGCAAGTAAAGTACCTTGCCATTCTCTCTTTAATAACACATACTTCATATGTGCTGGTTATAGGTCATCACAATAGCTAATGCTTACGTCGCATAAGCACACATTCCTGCAAGACAATGGCTACATCTCTCAAGCTTTTATTTAAAATAAACTGATACATAAGCTAAGATATTTACGCATGTGACTTACATACATTTAATAAAAATAGCCAACCCTTAAGCTATTATTTTTAGAGCAGGGAATGCAAGTTAACATAATAATTGTCTCTTCCATGCATGCGAATGCATACTGATTCCAAAAGACTCTCCCTAAAGGAGTGCTTACACAACGAAGCACATAACCTCCTTAAGTCTTCCCAAAGACAATCTCAATGCAAGTGAGAATGTAAACATATGCAAAAATACGCAATTAAGAATATAAATACATGTCTCATTTTCAAGATTAAACCAACAATCATATTCAATGTAGTTTTAATACTACAAGCTATCTTCTACATACAAAAATGTATGCTATTTTTCTATAAAAGCTAATACATATGTTGCATGTATATGCAAGATCTTCCTCCAAAAGGAATTTAACATCATAATCATGATAATGTAAAATAATCACTTAGTTTATTCATCTAAGGATTAAACTGATTAGTTTCTTTAACCATGAATTTATTAAGTAACTTAATTTTACCAACACCATGGTAAACAATCCATAGATTTATTAATTTACTAATATCTGCAAACACCATGGTAATCTACCCATGGTTTTATGAAATAATTAATCTCCATCAACACCATGGAAAAACTACCCATGGTTTTATGAAATAATTAATCTTTACCAATGTAATATCATTAGTTGATAAATCTTATTAGTATCTCACATATTAGTATACCTTCCTAAATATTAAGATAGGTCAACATTTCTTTATACATGCAAAGAACATGCTTCTATAATATAATGGCTATTCCTTGTGCATGCAAGGGAGATAACTCTCCCTCTTTGTACATGCAGGAGAGATAGCTCTTCCTTTATTGTAGGAAACACATAATCCCTTCTTAGATTTCTATCATCATGAATTACTATGTTCATGTAAAAAGATTAACATAATAGTAATCTTTAAGACAACCTGGATTCTTTTTACAAAAAATTCTTAGAATACTACCACTCTTAACTATTATTTCCATGTAAAAATATACATAATTATTTCTCAAAAAGGGGTTAAGATAACTTAGTTACTTTATGTAGTTCCTCATGCACAAAACTTAGGGAACCATAGCAAGGTTACTTAATATTTTATACACCTAAGATGCAATATTTTCAATAGGTAACCCTTTTCAAGAAGGTACCATAATTAATCCTTATATTGTGCATAAGGAATAAGAATACCTTTTTAAAATAATAACAAAGTTAATCTTTTATACATTAGCCCATGCAATTTAATCAAAATACCCCATATATAACACAATAATAACTTCTCTTTTACCCACCAGATAAAGATAAAAATATTATTTTAACACAATGGACTTAGCCTTCACTTCACAAGATAAGATATTATTTCCAAAGGAAACTCTATAACTTTTGTTAAATGTAATTATTTCTGCTTATAAAAAATCATAAGAAATATTTCATATTTCATTTTCGCTCCAGAAAATGAGTAAGGTATTCAAAAGAAAAATACTATGCATATGATATATATTTCATTTTCTTTTCAGAAGGTAAGTAAAATAATTCAAAAGAAAACTATTATTTTGAGGAATACTCATCTTTATCAAAGATATTTAACCCTCCTTCATGGACACGCATTTCAAGTTTTGAAATAAACTTTATTGCAGCTATCCAAATCCATAAAACCGAAATTACTTACCTTTTAACATTTGACTCCACCGTATATAAACGCTGTCTTTGAATAACATCAACGTGTAGGTCTGGAAAATTTGCAGCAAGGTCTTGTTCACAGCTGATTCCGTCATTAAATTCCTACTCCAAAGCCCTAGGCCGGTGAAGTTCGGCTGTATAATCTCTCCAGCAGTGAAATCCTATACTTTCTCGCAGCTCTGAGAGCTAGGCAAAGACTGGATCCCAATCATGTTCTGTCATTCTGTCAAGAATGCAGAACATACATTGATCAATAAAAAAAGGAATCGTACAGCAGTTGCTATGCAGTGAAAACCATTTCGAATCCCCCGAGAACATAAGGGTCTGGGTCTGCTCTTCGTATCAAAACTTCAAAGTATCCCATCAAAATGCGGAAACCAACCCACACTATATCAGTTTTTAAATGAATCAAGAATTCATTCAACTGTTTCTTTATTTGCTTAACAAAACCGTTAAAGTAAAAAAAAAAATATATTTACCATATTGTTTACGTAGGAGGTATGTCACATACTCCCCCTCTTAAGAGAACACCGTCCTCAGTGTGCTTCTCTCACTGAATTTTAAACTTACACTCATGATATAATAATATAAACAACCCAAAGGGAGTCCTTCCCCTTCACAATGGAACACTTTCGTTTCCTTAAATGCAATTAATTGAAACAATAATGTTTATATCCATGTTCATAAGTATGTATAGCGCAAATAAAATTTCATTTCCATTTTATAACTGCTTATTCCTTATTCAATTCACAAAAAATATAGAAAAATCTCTATAAAAACTTACCATTATTTACCAATTACCATTGGAAGAATGATGGCTTTTACGCAAGCTCTCATAGAATTGTTGAAAACGCATCAACACTTCTTGGAAAGAGCATGTAATGTATGACTAACCATTCAATCACATTAGTCACATAGTTCCAATAAAATGAAAATACTTGCCACTATCAAGCGTTCTTGCCAATGTGCAAGGTATTTTTAATAAATGCTTCACAGTCTGGGAAGAACAACACTACGTAAGTATCACTTTCAGCTGTGGCTATATAAATCTTCCTCACAGAATATACAAAGGTTATAAAGAGCACCTGGCTCTCTGTTCAACCATGAAGGTCATTTCACATATAGGCATCTGTGTCTGTGGTTCATTCAAACAAATTGGTAATATTATAGTGAACATACACGCGTAAGTGAGCTGGACATAGGCGCTGTTTCTTCCTGCATATACGGAACATGGTCACTGATATGGTCCTCCAAATACATGGGGAAGCTATTACATCTCCACTTGCCCCTGGATCCAAGGTTGGAGCGATGTCTGTGGGTCTGACGATCAGTTCTTTGTTCCTTGACCTGGGATGCGTAAACCAGTCCCTGTGAAAGAAGCTTTGGAGAAGAAATTCTGTAAATTGGTCAGATTCAAATACCAATTATCGATCCTTATGGATAAACTACTGGTTACCAAGGACACTGGAGCTTCTGTTTTCAACTGGTCCCCAACATGACTAGGAAAATACTCTCCATACCAATTTCATGAGAATGCCTACTCTGTTTGGGATCTAGCGCTTATCTCGGTGGTATTAACATCTTCATTATCCCCAACCACTTCCTTCTTGGAACATTTTTACCATCGACTTAAAATATTTTCTTTCATAATTAATTTCATTAAAATTAAATAACTTACTTTCTCTAGCCAGTCGTGATTGCAATTTTATAACCTGGGATGAAGAAAATTAAACAAATTATACAAGCATATTTAATACTGGACCATTTAATAAAACATACATCTTATGGAAGTATTTTGTGTGTACGTTAAAACATGATTCTTTAGCGTTTCACGGTGCAATGCATTTGCAATCATTTGCGATGTTTTAGCACCTATGATTTCTGTTTCGCTAAGCACCTACCCATGCGCCTACAAGAAACAATGATAATCGTAAATATGCGTTTCTCAAGCACACCTTATTATCTTCATAATGATTTTAAGTTCATGAATTTTCAGCACGTACCAGTATATATAAATATTCATTAATGCGTGTATGTCTAATGCGCGATTGGTGTAAAATTGCGAGCATTTTTGTTTCCCTAATATTCTGTTTCAACTTGTTGCTTCAGTTAATTATAGAACCATTTTTAACATAAGCCTTTAGTTAAAATTGATTGCACATGTAACTTTCATTAGTTATTCATTCACCTTTAATTAATAGTTTTAATGCGTCATGACATTTCTTCAAACTAGTTGGTCAACTGGTCATTCACCTTGACCATTAAAAGATTTATTAAGTTTAATTTTGCCATATCATATATAAGTGATTTCCTCATCATGCATTCATGCATTAGTTTTACCATCACTGCTACACATTCATCTTTCTAAAGTGATGCGCGGTAACTTAGAAATTTTGTTATTTTAAAAACAACTACTTCTTTCAGCTCAATTAGTGACTGTTTCGCTTTATTGCTGTAACATAACCATAAATAAATAAGAATACGTACACCGCCAACATCATGTCGCTATTATTATACGGAAAAAAATGTCTTCTGTTAAGCATTGTTGTTTAAGAACTCTCTTAAATGGAAGCTAATCTCCTTTGATACCATATATATAACAATTCATTTTCAAAGAATCGCTTGTTACCATGACTTCTTAAAACGGAAATAAATATTTATCTTTGTTTGAAAGACTTTCTCAAGCCTCATCTATCCTTGAAGTTACATTTGTCATCACGACATTTTATTATCAACGTGATAATGCACATAGCATGATTAGATACATTTGTCCAATCAATAAATAATAAATCTTGGAAGTGATCTTTTAACACCTATTCTTGTGCATATATGAGATATGAATACATTGCAGCATGCTGCACCATCTCTTCTGTTGGTGTGAGTAGTAATTATCAGTTCTGTCAAATAACTCCACATTAACCACGTGATTTCCTACCCCACCATTAGGTATAAGACAAATCATATATTTTTCACAATTCTTTTAATGGAATGACACAATGTGCATGTGCTTTATTAACTTTAACAAAGAACCACCACTTTAGATTTTGCCTTTGGGCATTACAGCTTCTAATGGCTATTTTAGTATTGTTCTATCGTACAATGCATAATACTAATCTGTTCATGGTGCATGTAATAGGGTGAGAAAACTCAGTTCATAGAGTTTAGCAACATATTAGGCTTTACAAAACACGTTTCTGTACACGTAAAACTAATGGAATAAAACATATGAAATACATGCTGTTGTGAAATGTATACCCATTATTTTGCCTTTGCTTTCAAGAAACAAAAAAATACTTTAGTTTTTGTACATAAAGATTGTCTTCTTTGCCAAAAATACTTTCTAAAATGTAACAAACATGTCTCTAACACCCACATATAGGCTTTTGTTCTTTAGGATGAAATCTAATAAAACTGTGCATACAAAGACTAGTTCTCTGGAACCACAAAATTCATATGTACAGCTAATAAATTATCCTGAATGTCTTTTGCCATAAAAAATTAAATACTAACAAAGTTAACCTTTTAATATGCCTAAATCAAAGTTGACATAATCCATCTAGCAGCAACATTACTGATTTAACTTCTGCTATTATTTTCAAGAAAAACTTTGGTTTCTCATTTAACACACAGTCATGTCTACATACTGAAAAACAAGCCCCCATCTTTTCTTAAGCAAATGACTTCACATGTTTTCTTAAATGGAATATATGAGCAAACTCAAGTTTACTTACCTATGTTTACTACTCACGTCATAAGGTCATGCTAGCAATCTAGAAAGACTCAAAGGTTCTATAAGCCAAAGCTTCACTTTTAGCAGTTTGGTCTTTACATATAAGTATATCTTTCTAAGGGTTGTGATATTAACAATGCTTTATTACTTTCCAAAACAGCACAAACTTGCTATTAAAATCAAAATAAATTTACTATTTATCTCTTTTTATATCGGTTCGCCTTTGAATTTATTTTCAATTTACATATTTCTCAGAAAGAATCAAATGTATATTAGTTCATTTTCAAGCACACGTATTTATTATTGAAACGAATTCCCAACCTCCTTTCAAAAAACTTCAATGCAACAATAAGATTTTCGCACATAGAAAATGCATGTCATGCCCAAAACAGCTCAACTCATGATTGTTTTACATTATAGCGGTGTATTTTCCATAAATGCAATAACTAGTGTTCAAGAAAATAAGAGTAATAATATCTTTTAAACTCCTTTTAATCAAGATTAGAGATAGTGCCTTCATTGCAAGCGCGAAACTTTCAGAATCCCAAAGATACGATTTTTGAACATTTAGCTAAGTGCCATGTAACATGCAGTAACTTGCGAGGAAATGTAAGAGTTAAAATCTTTTGTTATAATTTTGTGGAACGTTTATTGTTTCATTGTAATTTTTTGTAAATAAGAATAGTAAACTCATAAAGCATTCAACAACCTCAAACTGGAGCATAATAACTTAATATACAATACGATGCAACACATATCATTCATCTCATTACTCATACTGATAATATAGTTTATTACTGAACATCCATATACAAAAAGGAATCAACATCATCTAATACGGACACAATAATCAATCACATCATTAGCGCAATATCACGGAAACTACAATGTTCGAAACTGACAAGCGTTGTTTGTTATTGGCATCATGGGGGTCTTCATCCCATCATCATTGTTTCCATGAGAACCATCACCATGCATCGTTTATGCTAATCTTACGAAGGACACATTCTCTGACAATAGTACAATGTACATCATGATACCATTTACCCTGCGGTCTTCATATCTTCGGTCTTCCATCTTGGTGGCATGGATGCATATCTCTCTACAGTAGACCATGCGTACGTTGGTTTTCCTGGGTGCATTCATCTTTTAGGAACATCCATCCTTTACCTACCATGACAGGCATAGTTTTCCTTTGTACGCACATGTGACGTAATATTCACTTGCCCCATGCACCTACACATCATTCCTGTGCTGGTCCTCCAACATAAAATGGTGTCAGGATTCATAGTATTAATCAATTATATGGTAGTTTCACCAACATACGCATAATCGTAATAGTAGTGACTGTGTGCATCATTCTCTCTTTAACTTACATAGTTCATATATACTGAATTTATAGGTCATCACAATAGCTAATGCTTGCGTCACTGACTTTACATTCCTGAGACATTTGGCTAAATCTCTGACTTGCTAACACAAATAAACTCGCCATAAATAAGATATTTATGCATGTGACTTGCTTGTTTAATAAATAGCTGCTTGTAAGCTATTATTTTGGAGCATGGAATGCAAGTTAACATAATATTGTCTCTTGTGTAGCAGATACTGTCTTAGAAAGTTCAAAAGACTCCCTGAGGTGTACAACATTGTAACCTCCATGTAATTCTTTCCCAAAGACTTAAATCTCAGTATTGTTGAAATTTTAACCTTTATTATTTATATGAAATACTTAATTAAGAATAACAAATACATGTCATTTTCAAGATTAAACTTAACAATCATATTCAAGCCTGGTTTTAATACTAAGCTATCTTCTACACTTTAAAAAATATATTTATTTTCTATAAAAGCTAATACATATATTGCATGTATATACGGATGTTCTCAAAGGAATTTAACATCATAATCGCGATAATGCAAATAATCGCCTTGGTTATCATCTGGATTAATTTGATTAGTTCTTCAACCATGAATTTATCAAATGACTTCGTTTTACCAACACCATAGTAAACAATCCATGGTTATTAATTGACTAATATCTGTGAAACACCATGGTAATCTGCCACTTGGTTTTGTAAAATATTCATCTCATCATTTTAGCAAACTGCAACACGATTTTCATGAAATAATTATTTTACCAATGTAAATATCATTAGTTGATAAATCTTGTTAATTATCTCCATATTAGTATATCTTCCTAAATATTAAGATAGCTAACATTTCATTGTAGCTACAAAAAACTTATTACTTTAACAATACAATAGCTGTTCTTTGTATATGCAATAGGAATAACGCTCACCTCTTCACCTTTTAAGAAGAAAATACCCTTTACCATAGAAACACTGCCTCGCTAGATTTCTATCATCATGAAATACCATTCGCTAAAAAAATTAACATATTGGTATCTTTAGGACAACGCAAGTTCTTTTTACAAAGCTTCTAGAATATTTTATCTATACTATTTCATGGTACCTTTGATAGCATTACAAAGAACTTGAATAATAATTTTTATATGATTCTCCTTTAGAAACTTAAAGACATAACAAAGGTTACGTAATAACCTATACACCTGGATCTAATCTTTTCAATGATAATGCTTGCTAAAGGAAAAGTACATAATTAATCTGTATATTGTACATAAATAATAAAAATACCTTTACTTTAAAATATCTTTCATGAATTAATCTTTTATACATTGCTTTGTTCGTCAGGCTTCTTACCTGCTACTTTAATAATATCTATTTCTCTTTTATGAATCAAGAATGAATGTTCTTTATACAATAGATATATAATACAAGATGAATATTGTTTTCGAAACCATAACCATAAGTACGGTGTTTCTTTTGCTAAAAAGTCATAAAGATAATTTTGCTGCTATTCGTCGATGGGTGGGTCATTCAAAAAAAAACTACTGCATACTGATGCTGCTATTCATTGTACTTTGGGAGATGGTAGACGTTAAAGAAAAACTGTTATTTTTGAAGATATATATTTCTCAGATATTTATTACCCTTTAATTTTGAAATAAACTTTATTACATTTCAAATCCATAAAACCATAAATTACTTTTAACATTTAAAATACGTATAAACGTTGTGTTTTGAATATCAACATTGCAGGTCTGAAAAATTTTAGGAAAGGTCTTTGTTCTTGTTGGTTAATATGGTTCTACTCAAAACCTGAAGCGGTGAAGTTAAGACATGTAAAAATCTCTCCGGTGAAATCTATATACTTTCTAATGGCTACGCGAGGCTAATGACTGGATCGTCATTTTATCGTCGGCAGAAATAAGACATGTGTTGTTGACAAAAAAAAAGGAATCTAGGCGATTTGCTATATCGTTGAAAAACTATTCGGATACCTAAAACATAAAGATACAGGTCTGCTCTTCGTATCAAAACTTCACAGTATCATCAAATAAGGCCAAACCACACTATAGTTTTCGAACGAATCAAGAATGAAACCAACTGTTTTCTATTTATTGCCACAATAAAACGTTAAAATAAAAAAAAATACATTTACCATATTGTTTACGGAGGTATGTGATCTTCTCTATGGTGCATTTATTTAAGGACCCTGTCTCATTTTATTATTTTTAGTGTGAGTATAGATATTATTTTCTTTTTATGTGTATGAATGTATTCTTTTCATTTGTATATGTCTATTACTTGCTGACTATTTGTGTGTATGGATGTATTCTTCAGCATATATGAAATTCTTATTTACATTTGCATGTGTCTTGTTTTAAGTTCTGTTCTGTATCGGTATCAATCCATTTTCTACATTGGTATATCCTTGTTTACTTGTGTGTTGTATGTGTATGAATATATTCTTCATGTTGTTTGAATCTATTAACACTACCATTTGTATATGTCTTGTTTATTTGTATTCTTTGTATGTCTGTAGATACTTACTTCCGTATACTTGTAATAACAGAGTGCTTTTTTCGTTTTATTAAATATCTTATTTACATGTATTCTTTGTATATGTACCGATATATTCTTCATGTATGTATGAAATTCTTGCCACATTTGTGCTTTCTTGTAATGTATTCTTCATGTGCTAAATCTATTATTACTATTTCTCTATTATTATTTAGTTGTGGATACATAAATTATTGTTCTTTTAATCTACTTTTTTTAACCGTATTTATGCTGATTATAAATATGGTGTCATTATATCTACATGTAAATATATTATTTCAATATTAACTCATAAATACATTAGTCTAAATAATACTAGAAATTCTATTATTTTTACTTTTCTTATTAATTTATAATTTTTATTTTCTTCATTTATTTTTTTATTTTAATCAATTTTTTATTCACTTTTATTTTTTTATTTTTATTTTCTATCAAATTTTTAAATATTAATCATATTCATATATCACTTTAAAATGAAAAATAGTATAGATATTACAATAACATTAAAAATTACTTAATATTATCCCTCATTGTACCACTCAATTAATGATTGTCACTCTATAAAGTATAATGCAAACCATAAGACTCAAGATTCAAAACCTTTAAAGGGAAAAACTCATAACATAATATTTATAATGGTATCAATATGTAATAACACATATAACTTAATTATTTAGTATTAAAATCAATTCATTACAATAAATTTAATTGACTTTATTTAAAATTTTCATTAATTTTAATAATTTATATAATAATTAAAATAAATAAATAAATAAAAATAACACTATACTTAATAATATGTGGAAAAAATATTATTTGTTTTTTTTTTAATGTTAATCATTTTTTTCAAAATAATAATGAAAATAAGTACTTCTCAATGTTCATAGCATACTAATTAACTTATAAAATGAATGTAATTGTTAACATGATGATCTCTATATGCAATCTAAATCACATGCATAAAATAATGTTAATTCTAAAATTTATAATAAGTGTGATGTGTGTGAACATGTCACTTTGTGAATCAATGTTTGTAATGTTTGTGTGCACCCTTTGTCTGTCAGTTGTGTGCATGTGTGCATGTGAGTGATTATGCCTCATTGGCAATGGATTGTGATGGTGCGCGTCAGTGATTAGTCCCATGCTAATGATGGACTATTTTTGGGGTCATATAAGCTCTCACCTTCATGTGGTTGACCCTGTTAGTAGAGATTTTACATCTCCAAACCAAGAAGAGCTTTCTATACAATAGTTTTAAATTTATTTAAAACATAACATTGACTTCGAAACTTTAAAATGATTTTTTAATAATATTTAAATGATATCTCCATTATTTTAGAAACCTATAAATATATGAACTTTATATATAGATATAGATATATATAACATTTTTTCAACTATATTAATTATAAAACTAACCTAATATAATTTAATTGTTAATTATTATTATGATTTATCATAAAATATTTAGAAAATATATATTATTATATTTATCATTCACATTTAATTATTAAATCATAACAGTAAAATAAATGTTATTTATTTTATTAAAATTAAAAATATATAAAATGTAATTAAAAAAAAATTAAAATTTCATTATTATTTATCTTATTAAACTTTAAAATATACAAAATTTAATTAAAAACTTAGGAATTTTGCTTCTGTGATCCGTAAAATGTGTAAGAAATTATTTCGGTGAAAATCACATGTAGGGAGTTTTTGCCGACGCGTTTCGAACCATCCAGTGTGGTTCATCATCAAGACAAGATGAGAAATCTGATGAAGAAACCTATTTAAATAGAAAGGGACAGCTCCACCTAGCTGTTAGAAAAGCGGCTAGCTTGACTTGAATAAAAAATTTTGTCAAATTTTAATAATATTTATTTATAGTTTTCAAATATTCTATTTGAATATAATTTAATATTAATAATCAATAATTTTTAAAAATAATTTAAAATTATTTTTATTTAATTATATTTGAATATAATTTAATATTAATAATCAATAATTTTAAAAAATAATTTAAAATAATTTTTATATTTAATTATATTTGAATATAATTTATTATAAATAATCAATAATTTTTAAAATAATTTAAAATAATTTTTAACATAGAACCTTAAATTATAAGTAAAATAAATAAATCAATAAAAAATAAAAAATTAATAAAAAATTAAAAATTAAAAATAAATAAATAAATAAATGTGTAAGAAATTCTTTCGGTGAAAATCACATGTAGGGAGTTTTTGCTGATGTGTTTCGAACCAACGACTGTGGCTCATCATCAGGAGAAGATGAGAAATCTGAACCAAAAACCAGATTAAATAGACAAGAAAGGTCCAACTAGCCATTAGTGACATAACGGCTAGTTTGACTAAATCAATAAATTAAATTAAAAATTTATCAAATCAAACTATATTTCATTAAGTTTGATTTCAATAAGATTTTATTATTAAGGTATTAATTTGATATTAATGATTACTAATAAAAATAAAAATAATGTTAAAATAATTTTATTTTTTTATTTTAAAATTTAATAATTTTGATTATATATATATAATAAAAATAAAAATAAATAAAATAAATAAAATATATAAAAATAAAATAAATAAATAAAATATAAATATAAATATAAAATAAAATAAAATAAAATAAAAATAAATAAAATGAAATAAAAATAAAAAGTAAAAATAAAAATATAAAAAAATTTAAATATAAATATAAATATAAGTATCAAATAAAACTAAAGATATAAAATAAAAATAAATTTTAATTTTAATAAAATAAACCAAAATAAATAACATAAATAATAATAAAATACAATAATAAAAAGGAAAATAATAGATAAATTGTTAAATAATTTATTGTCAAAGCTAAATATTTTCAAACAAGAATAAGGGAGCGACTTAAATAAAAAATAAATAAATAAATAAATATAAATAAAAATAAGATAAAATAAAATAAAAATAAAAATAAATAAATAAATATAATAATAAATTTTTATATAAATATAAATAAAAAGGGAGCCAGAGGGAGTAGAAAGGGAAAAAAAAAGGCAATTAAGAGTGATGGGTGGGAATCCAACATCTACTAACACTCCACCCATCATCCCTATTAAGGTTGACTGGCCTCTTTTTGATCTCCAACGCTTCCCTCAATTTCCGATGGTGGAAATTGTCAATCTTTGCAATAACCTCAGCATTCTCAATACAAATGTGATGATTCGTTTTATCGGCATGCTCTGCTAAGGTGGAGGACCAAGATCTACAATGTCTGAGGTCAGCAATATGTTCCTGAATCCTTTGATTAATGGATCGACCAGTTACACCAATGTATGGCGTCCCACAAGAACACAAAATCAAGTACACACCCTTACTATCTTTAGGGTGTGACGCCATACATTGGTGAAACTGGTCGATCCATTAATCAAAGGATTTAGGAACATATCGCTAACCTCAGACATTGTAGATCTCAGTCCTCTGCCTTAGCGGAGCATGCCGATAAAACGAATCATCACATATGTATTGAGAACGCTGAGGTTATTGCAAATATTGACCATTTCCACCATCGCAAATTGAGGCAAGCGTTGGAGATCGAAAAGAGGCCAGTCAACCTTAATAGGGATGATGGGTGGAGTGTTAGTAGATGTTGGATTCCTGCCCTTCACTCTTAATTGCCTTTTTTTTCCCTTTCTGCTCCCTCTGGCTCCCTTTTTATATATATTTATATAAAAAATTATTATTATATTTATTTATTTATTTATTTTTATTTTTATTTTATTTTTCTTGTTTTTATTTTTATTTTTAATTTAAGTCGCTCCCTTATTCTTGTTTGAAAATATTTAGCTTTGAAATTAAATTATTTAATAATTTATCTATTATTTTCCTTTTTATTATTGTATTTTATTGTTATTTATGTTATTTATTTTGGTTTATTTTATTAAAATTAAAATTTATTTTTCTTTTATATCTTTATATTTATTTTATATTTTTACTTTTATTTTTATTTAAATATTTTTATATTTTTATTTTTACTTTTTATTTTTTTTTTATTTTTATATTTTTTTATTTTATTTTTATATATATTTTATTATAATTATTATTACTATATATATATATATATATAATCAAAATTTTAAAATAAAAAGTAAAAAAAAATTAAAATTTTAAAATAAAATTATTTTAACATTATTTTTATTTATATTAGTAATCATTAATATCAAATTAATAGATTAATAATAAAATCTTATTGAAATCAAACTTAATGAAATATAATTTGATTTGATAAAATTTTAATTTAATTTATTGATTTAGTCAAACTAGTCGTTATGTCACTAACAGCTAGTTGGAGCTTTCTTGTCTATTTAATCTGGTTTTTGGTTCAGATTTCTCATCTTGTACTGATGATCAACCACACTCGTTGGTTCAAAATGGGTCGGCAAAACCTCCCTACATGTGATTTTCACCGAAAGAATTTCTTACACATTTATTTATTTATTTATTTTTAATTTTTAATTTTTTATTAATTTATTAATTTTTATTTATTTATTTATTTTACTTATAATTTAAGGTTCTATGTTAAAAATTATTTTAAATTATTTTAAGAATTATTGATTATTTATATTAAATTATATTCAAATATAATTAAATATAAAAATTATTTTTATTTATTTTTTAAAATTATTTATTATTAATATTAAATTATATTCAAATATAATTAAATAAAAATAATTTGTAATTATTTTTAAAAATTATTGATTATTAATATTAAATTATATTCAAATAGAATATTTGAGAACTATAAATAAATATTATTAAAATTTGACAAAATCTTTTATTCAAGTCAAACTAGCCGCTTTTCTAACGGCTAGGTGGAGCTGTCCCTTTCTATTTAAATAGGTTTCTTCATCAGATTTCCTATCTTGTCCTGATGATGAACCACACTGGATGGTTCGAAACGCGTCAGCAAAAACTCCCTACATGTGATTTTCACCAAAAGAATTTCTTACACATTAATTAAAAACTATTTAAAATTAATTTGTTAAATATTATTAAAAATTAAAAATAAAATAAATATATATTTGTGCTAACACTTGTTCTCTAATTTATTATGGTAAAAATGTTGTAAAGTCTAGATAAATAAATTAATTAAATTAAATTAAATTAAGACATTAGTATAATGTAAGCATTTTAACAGAGTCATAATACAATTAAAAATGGAAGTAAAAATAGAAGCATAAAATAACTAATTATATTAAAATATATATATGATGATATTTATAATTCACATTTGATTATTAAATGATAATAATATAAAATGAAATTTAATTATTATTTATTTTATTAAAATTTAAAATATATAAAATTTAATTAAAAAAAATTAAAATTAATTTGTTAAGTATTATTTAAAATTTAAAAAAAAAAATTATTATTATTATGTTTTATGATAAAAATATTTAGAAAATATGTATATATTATTATATTTATGATTCACATTTAATTATTAAATCATAATAATACAAATAATTAAATTATGTTGTTATTTATTTTATTAAAATATATAAAATGTAATTAAAAAATGTTAAAATTTAATTATGGTTTATTTTATTAAACTTTAAAATATATAAAATATAATTAAAATTTATTTCAAATTAATTGGTTAAATATTATTTAGAAAAATGAAATAAATATATATTTGTGCTAAGTCTTTCTCTCTAATTTTTTATGGTGGAAATGTTGTAAGGTTCAAATAAATAAATAAAATGAAAACATTAGTGCAATGTAAACATTTTAACCAAGTGAAAATAAAAAATAAACTAATACTAAAAATAAAATTATTCATGTGGAACATAGTCTATTTAAAATGTGAAATTAAACTAGCCTATATCAACTGCACAGTATTAAAATATCCAAAGAGAGAGTAAATCTCTTTCTATTCTTAAAAAGAAAAATCTATTTGAAGAAATTTGATCAATATTGATGATATCGTGTGTTAAAATGAAGTCTAGATCGCCTATACTAGTATCCTACCTTTTCATTTTATCATATGTTTTACAATTATAAAATAAACAAATCTAATGTCAACAAATTTTTAAAATATATATTTAATAAAATATATATACATATACCATTCATGATGGCTTGGTCTATATATTCGATGAAAAACAAAGTCTATATATTCAATGGAAAAAAAAAGTAATATACTATTATATCTATAAGAAACTTTTAATTATTAAAACATAATCATAATAACTTATAATAAATTTTAAAAACATTGAATATTTATTTTACTAAAGTTTGAAATATAATTAAACCAACATTTTAAAATTATATCATTAAATATAAAAAAGAATCATTTCAATAAATATATATATATATATATATATATATATATATATTTAACCAAAGTTTAAGATATAATTAAACACCATTTTAAAATTATATCATTAAATATTAAAAAGAATCATTTCAAAAAATGTTTAAAAAGTAATTCACAATATTATAAAACATAACTTTAACATTGAAACATTTTATAATACAATATTTTAATAATGGATTAATAATATTTTATAATATTTTAATAAAATATTTATTTTATTAAATTTTAAAATATTTAAAAGTACATGGTTGGCATTTGGCGTAAGTGTGTGTATCTCTTTTTTTTGTAAGTAAGTTGATATATTAGATCACAATAGTATACAAAAAGTTACAAAAAGGGTTGCCATTACCCGAAGGTAGGAAAGCAGGCCAGCCCAAATAGCCCGAGGGCACAGACACAAAAAATGTGGTCACGAGATAGACAGATAGATATAACAGAAGCTAACAGCTCCGCAAAACAAAACTGGCTTTCCATAAGACTGTAAAGTAGGAACTGGCCCTCCACGCAGGGATGCCATCAGATAGCAACTTAAAACCGATCAAGAAATAACAAGTAAATAGGGATGTACACAAACTAGCAGAAGGAAACAATCCGATAGGAGACAAAAGGTCCATTTAAACTTTACCCAGTCCTTTACACGCACTCGGCCCCACTGTACTAGGAATCACTACACTTGGACTTGCCACACTCTGACCCGCTGCACTAGGACCCACTTCATCTTAACTCTGAGGCACATTCCGAGGATGGTGGTGGCAGATAATGGTGGTCCTAGAGTTGTCGGTTGGGATTTCTATCGAAACATTTGAAACATAACGCAGGTATAACTCAAAGAGCCGAATGAAACCTTCAAGGTGCCTGGTGAGCATCTTCATCTTCTCATTGAGCGAATTGAAGGAGAATTCCAGCTTGTCCACACAGGCTGAATTCTTTGCCGAGGCCAGAGAGTGAGCGTGGAAGGTCTATTTTACCACCGCGACTTGACTGCTGAAGGCTTTGGCAAGCAGAGTTTTCATATGCCACACCATTTCCTATGTTCTCAGAAATTGTGTGGCATGCATGGTCGAGGTACCAGGATATTTAATCCAGTCCATCTCCTCCTCGATGTCCTTACTGTTTAAACAAGTTCTGGCATGACTGGCCCCCTTTTCGAGATCATGGATAATAGTTTTTCCTTTGTCCGGAATAGGTTTCTCAAAGCTGTCTCAAGCCCGCTTGAGATTCTTTGTAGCCTTTGAGCTATGAAGGACTCACTCAAACATGGAGAAAAACACCAAACTACAGGAAAAGAGATTGAAACTAGTAACAGAAACAGCGCAGCAGAGCCTAAAAACAAATTTGAACCACGAACTATGCTGAGGGAAACTGTTAGGAATAGAATTAATATATAGAGGAGAGGCCTAAAGCGTGATATAATGGCCAAGAGCAGCCACCCCATCCCACTAGCCACCATCCTGGATTCCCCTAAGCTAAGCTCCGATCGGCCGATTATGAGAGTGCATGCCAAATAAGAAACCAAGCACAAACCTCAAGAGCCAGGGCCACGTGTCCGATCTTCCCTTACACTTATTCTGATTCTCAAAATTACTCTGATAATTCCATCATTTTCGAAGCTTGACAAGGTACAAATGCCTGAGCTGCCAACTCTGAATAATAAAGAACATTGAAATGCTGATCTGTATAACCCACATGAATCATTGATGGTCAATACTGTCAAGGTTATTCACCATCCTAGACGTACCTGAAAGGTCTTGTCTCGAGATAAGCATGAATTCACCACAAAGGCCATGATAGGTAACATCGTGCCAACAAGTGTCGATGATGTCATGCGGGTGGTCGAATGCATGATTAGCTAGGGCGTTCACCAAAGTGTTATCATTTCACCGGATAGCCTGAAGGATGACACCTTTGAGAATAGTGAGATGTTTGGCTATGAGACTGGTAACCATGGCTAATCGCCAATGTTTGGAAACCCTCTCCGATCGAGTGCCATTTTTAATCTTCCTAGCCCTAGAGATAGCCAGAAGGGAATCACCTTCCACCACTGCTGCTCCATTGCCCATACGAATAAGGATCTGTAGGCCCTGTTCCAAGGCAGCAAATTCTGCTTCATTGTTTGTGGCTTCCCCCAGGTACAAGCTAAAAATGTGGAGAATTTAACCTTTACCATTGCAAATGACACCACCATATCCAGTCGGGCCAGGTTTTCCCCTGGAGGTTCCATCGAAATTCAGCTAGAGAAAACCCGAAATAGGATGCTGCCAGGATAATAATTTATTTATTTTTTAATTTTTTTTTTAATTTTGATTTTTTATTTAATTATATATTTTTATTATAAATATGTTGTTTGGATATATATATATATATATATATATATATATATATATATATATATATGGGTGAAAATGTGAAGCTGGGTTACACTTTTTGCCCTTTTTTGAGAAAAAAATTTCATTTTTTCGGTTCTTCAACTTTCTGCAAACTATAACAATTTTTTTGTGTAGAATTTCATTTTGCAATAAAAATAAAAGTTGTGAGAAATTTTGTTAGCTTTCTATTACTTATTTTTTGAAATTTTTTTATGTAGATTTGATATGTCAACTTAGCGTTTCTTTGAGTGTGTGTTTCTTAACAATCAAAGGATTCATAAGAAGTCATGTTATGTCGCAATGCTGTATTCATTGAAAATTTGTGTTTTTGAAAAAAAAAATTGTGTTAAAACAATCTAGACAGAGTCTACTTTGTTTTCGTCATATTTACAAAGCCAATGGATGTATATCATAATTACTAGAATTTTTTGAAGTGGTCCAATACGAAAAACTGCGTATTTTGTATATGTTTCGCATGGCAAGAAATTTCTTAACATATAAGTTATAAACTAAAAATATAAAAGCTACCCATTAGAGTCGACAGACCAATGTAATGCCCCATAATTTTTTCAATTTTTTTTACAATGTATTTTGGGAGATACAAAATTTTGATTTCACTGAATCACGACGACCCTAAAAAATTGTTTGCACCTATTTTATTAGAAAAATAATTAAAATTAATAAACATTTATGAAATTCCATAAAAGTTATATTTCCTGAAAGTAGATTCAATTCTGAAAATTCTTGTCTTGGTTTCGACAATTAATTAACAACTTTTCATGGAGTTTAATCAGTCCAAAGTTGCAGAACCGTTTTCAGAGCCTGCTTTTGCGTAATTGATGACGCGTTAGTTCGGCCGAACTTCTTCTGAACAGTTCGGCCGAACTATGTTTTCCGTTTATGAGTCGCTAAATATAACGTCTTAATAGTTCGGCCGAACTATTGTGTAACTCTCCGTCGGCCGGAAAGTTTTGTGGAGCCCCCATATATATATATATATATATATATATATATACATATATATATATATATATATATATATATATATATGTATGTATGTATGTATGTATAAAATAAATATTATTTTATATTTACATTGATATTTAAATTAGATATGAATATATTATTTAGAGAATTTGTAAATATTTAAAGGTTTTTATTATTTATTTGTATAATTTTATTATATTTAAATGCTTGTGTATTTTTTTTTTCCTCGAGAAAAAAGCATAATTTTATTACTGCAGGTGAGTAAAAAATTACATTGTGAAACACATAGATGTGTGTTCAAATGAGACAAACCCAAGAGTTTGTAGGCAAAAAATAGTTACAGAGTGAAAACAGTCCTATGCAGAACCAGAAGCTGGCTTATACAAGCTGATCATAAAAAACAAGCTGATCATAAAAAAATAGAAACACTGCTCTACTATAAACAGTCCAACAAGAAACCACTGCCAAGAATAAATATTTCAACTGTGTGTCATGAATCCAGACATAGCTCAGTCATTCAATCGGACCATCTGGAAGCACCCAACAGATATGACGCATCATCAAAATATGTAATAAAGCACCACCCAAGGGAAAAAATGTCACTATTTTTCAATTAATAATTGTGTTCAGCCCTCTGTTGTAGCCCTTCAGTTGTGAAACACCGAAAATTTACCAGTGGATTCGTAGTCTCCATCAGCCAAATATTGGAAAAGAGCTCACCAAGTGTAAGCAACCCGTTAGCAATTACAAGTCAAACCTGTTAGACAATTTTAGCCCACTGCAAACTGTCCACCGAGCAAAGAAGCCTATATAAAACCAGTGATAATTCATAGCCATCTTCAACATAAATTGTAGAGAAAAAAACGCACACCATGAGTGGCAATTTGTTGGCAATTTTTTGACAGGCCAACAAAGGAACACTGTAGCCTCTCATTCAAATAAAGATGGATGTACATATTCAGAGATATCACCATTCAGATGTTCTCTGATCCTCCAGAGTCCCACACCCTGTTGAATCCCCCTCTTTGAAGCTCAATCTGCCTTATCATTATTTTCACGATAAATATGCTGACAGGAGAAAGATTCAAGTGAAAGGAGGATCTCCCTAATGAAGCGAAGTAGATTTTGTAAATGGTGCACTCTGCATTGCTGAATCCCTTTTATCCAATTAATCACATTCAATGAGTCCCCATAAAAATTTATCTTTCTGCAGCCTTTCTCCAAAGCGAACAACAGAAGGATCTTGAGGCTCAACAGTTCAGCGTTGTTATTTGTTCCTTCCCCAAGCCCAATAGAGATCTCAAACCAATGTGAATCAGAAAGAAACAGTAGAGCCCCTCCACCACAAACATTTTGCTGCATCACCCCATAAAAAAAACCCCATGGGTTCCTCCTATCAATGTTCAACAGTAGGACCTCCCTCTGATTGGCGGCACGAATATGGATAGGAAAAGCAGAGTGCAGTCCTATAGTCATGGCACCAATGACCTCTGGTGTACTGACCAACCCCTCAAAAATTAAGCGGTTACGAGCCAACCAACAACCCTAGATGACAAGGAGAGGCAGAGCTTTTAGATTCTGCTCAGCATAAGACACCCACCAGGAATCCCAAGCATGAGACACAGTTAAGCCCTCCCATCTACAAAGAAGACCCAATAACCTAGAGCATTCCAACCACACCCCTTTAATGAAGGGACAGCTGAGGAAAAGGTGGTTTACAAATTCCTCATCTGAATTACACAGACAGCACCAGCCAGGGCCCTGAAAACATCTATGTTGCAGAACATCCTAGGTGGGGACTTTGTTTTCAAGGACACACCACATAAAAATGCGAGTCTTAGGAGGACAATTTAGTTTCCAAATTTTCTTCCACCACCACCGCTCTTCACCCAAGACAGCCCCAACACTAAGTTTTGTGTAGCCAGCCCGAGGAGAATAGATCCCTGACGAATCAAAATCCCATATAATCTTATCCTCCCTCTCCTGTAGCAAAATATGAGCCTGTTTTAATGCACGGATATAATCAGCCAGTGCCCTCTCATCAAGAACATTCAGTCCTAAAGAAGAGGCCAATATCCAAGACTGAATGCCCAACCTTCTCTGAACAGGATCAGCAAGATGGGAGAGAAAATTAATCCCCCTATGCCTTAAGGCCTCAACCGTACACCTGGGAAGGAGATGCTAAAGTTCACTTCCCATCCAAGGATCCTCACCAACCTGAAGCTTCCTGCCATTACCCACATCCCAAGCTAGACTTGTTTCCAGCATGTGAAAAGAATTAACTAGAGCCTTCCAAATCACTAATCCACCCACAAAGGTTTTTCTTGGATTCCTTATCCAATCTACAATAGAAGAAGGAGTAGTATATTTCTGTGTGATCACCTGAGTCCAAAGGCTATCCACATTGATGAGCCTCCACCCACCCTTTTCTACAAGAGCCTGTGCAAAGAGAAAAATATGTTTTAGTCCCCATCCACCCAACCCTTTAGGGACTGCAATTTTCTCCTACCGAACCGAAGGGGTCACCAACGATTCCTATTTCCCACTCCAAAGGAATATAAAACAAATCCTCCTGGCTGCCTCCAAAATACCCTTTGGGATCCAAGAGAGGGACAGCCAATATACCGGGACAGCCTTCGAAACAGACTTAACTAGAGTCAAGTGCCCGGCTCTAGACAGCCATTTATGACACCAAACTCTTAAGCGCTTTTCCATCTTTTCCAGCAACTAGCTCCAATCATGTTTTCTATAATCATTGGGTTTTAAGTGGAAACCCAAATAAATTAGCCCAACATCCAAACCAATAGAGTTATAGGGAAAAATCCTTTCAAACTCATACCTCTCCTCCTCCCTCAGAAAATGAGGGGTGATGGAAGACTTCACAACATTCACTTCCATTCCAGTGGCCTTGCTAAACAGGTCCAAAATCTCACCAAGATTAATATCATCTCACACCGATCCAGAGCAGAAGATTAAAACATCATCAAAAAAAAGTAGATGAGTGATGAAAAAATTTGGAGCAACCTGAATGCCCTTCAGGGAACCCTGTCTCTTGGCCTCCTTAAGAGCTCTGCTCAAGCCCTCAGTAACCAATAAAAACAAAAGGGGAGAAAGGGGACAGCCCTGGCGAAGGCCCATTTCAGCATGAAAAAAGGGAGATGCAGCCCCATTAAGAAAAACAGAGAAAGAGACAGTTGTAATACAGCTCATGATCCATCTTATGAAACCAATGCCAAAGCCAAGGTGAGTCAGGAGCATACGAATATATAACCAACTTACCCGGTCATATGCTTTGGAGAGATCTATTTTCAGCATAGTCCCTTTGAGGTTATTGGTCTTCATGCTGTGGAGAGCCTCTTGAGCAGTTCCGATTGCTTCATGTATTTGACGACCATCCAGAAAACCAAATTGTTCACCCGAGATATGAGTAGACAGAATGCATTTGAGTCTTCTCGCAACCACCTTGGCAAACACTTTATAAATACAATTGCAGAGAGAGATTGGACGAAAATCACCCAGAGAAAGAAGGTTATCCACTTTCGGAATTAAAGCTATGAAAGTGGAATTAAAACAGGTCGGAATCCTCCCTGAAATTCTGGTATCCTCCACTACTTTCAGCAAATCAACCCCTAACACATCATATAGAGCCAAGAAAAATTCAATCGACCAACCATCTGGCCCAGGACTTTTGTCTTTTTGGAAGCTATGAAGAACCTCCTTTAATTCCTTCTCAGAGACCTCAGCCATCAATGATCTATTATCTACCTCCTCCAAAAATCTTGGGAAGATTTGAGCCACTCTAATTACTTCCGCAAGAGATGTATGAGCTGGAGCCTTAAATAGAGCCTTGAAATGCTCAACTCCCATCTTAGCTTTAGCCTCAAAGGTAGAATGTTCAATTCCTTGACCATCTCTTAAACTCCATATAGTATTAGCCGCCTTCCAACCACGAGCAAATGCATGAAAAAATTTTGTATTATCATCCCCACATGCCAACCATGTGGCCCTACTTTTCAACCTCCAAGATTCTTCCTTATCCATAAGTAGGGAGTTCCTTCTTTTTTCAAGAGAAAAAAGGGTCTCTTTATCTGCTTGAGATTGAAACCCTCCTCCAATCCCCTCATAGATCAAGCGTAGATCCTCTTCTACTAGCTTCAAATCCAAATCGTCCCTCTGTCTCTTAACAGCTGACCAAACCTTCACAGCTTCCTTGATACACTTAAAATTCTCCGCAAATTGAAAAGCCGCAGAAAGAGTGCTATCTGCCCTAAAAGGGATCCACCTAGCAAGAACAAGGGCTTTAAAAGAATCATCCCTTAGCCAGATTTTTTTAAACTTTAACGGGCTAGGAGGCTGCCTAGGCTCGATCTTAAATTCAAGAAAAATAGGAAAATGATCAGATGCACCCCCACATCCAATCCACTACCTAATTTGAAAAGGCCTGTCCACAATCTGCTCAGCCACCAGGAAACGATCAAGTCTCTTCGCTACTCTTCCTTCGGCACATCTATTGTTCCTCCAGGTGGGCTTCATATTTAAGGGATCAATATCAAGCAAATTATTCTCCACCAATTTTTGTGTGAAGTGCCCAGACAAAGTATCAGTTTGAGCATGAGGACCCCAAACCTCAGATTGGCCCAAAGAAAAGTTCAGATCCCCTCCCAAAATCACCAATTCCCCCTTGAGTAGAGAGTTACCCAGGAGTGCGTCCCAGAAAGGGATCCTATCTTGATATGGACCATAAATATTAAAAATATTAAATACATCACCTAGCTCCAATGCCAAAAAGTTTAAACCCAGGACCGACTCCATACCCTAGAAGTTCAGTGGTTTGATTGTTCTTTCATTCCAGCCCATAGCCAAACCACCCGACCTCCCTCTAACATCCAACGTCTCAAAAGTCCATCCTAGCAACCAACCTTCCAATCTAGCTTTGACCATAGTCCCTTCACCTAAAGTCTCTTGTAGAAGTATTATATCCAGACTGTCCAGAAATATAATAGGCCGGAAAGCAGATTTCTTTTGGGGCCCTGCCAAACCCCTGCAATTATATGACATGATCTTTATTACACACCAGTATTCAGGGATTGGCTTGCTCTAAGTGCCCTCTCAATTGAAATCTGCCTCCCATCATGTACATCCATCATAGCTCTATCATGTGCTCTCGCCAAGAAGGAGATCCTACCCCGGCCCCGAGCTGCTGGGGGTTTCCCCTTCCCAAACCCACCTGCACCTTTTTTAGCACTAGATCTCAGGTTATAACCAATGACCAAAGGAGCAGAGTTTTCCAAAGGGGCCAACAATCCTTCACCTAGATCAAAAACAGTAGCCTTCTCTTGGAGAGATGGCTGAGAAGAAATAGGAGCAGCAATAGGTAACAAACCACATTCATCCTTTCCAGCCGAGACTGAATTCGAGACCAAGTTAAGAGAGATGTTGATGTTGGGGGAGGATGGAAAAGATCCCATGTGAGAAGATGTCAATAATTTTAACACTTCCTTCAACATGCCATCATCCCTCAACTAGAAATCTGCTCCATAATGATGACTATGGATCTTCACAGCAGGTAAAGAACCTCCATTAGAAATCTGAGTGAGCGGCTCCTGCCCAGAAAGGTGAACAGACTCCACACCCAACGCCTAGAATCCCAAATCAACCAGAATGTTGGATCCATTAGCAACAGGGTTCGAAGTGCATGAAAGGGTTGTAGTGGGAAATGACTGCGCATTGGAAGGGCCAGAGCCAGCCCCCTTCGAGATTGGTTCCACCTCAGAGCGACTAGCCCACCGTCTTTTTACATGTCGAGAGAAATAGCTACATTCAGAGGCAGGATGGCCATATGCATGGCATTGACGGCATCTGAAAGGAACATTTTCATAGTCAAGAAGCTGCTTAATGACATATTTCCCCCACCGAAGATTCAGAGATTCAGCAAGTCCTTCTCTGATATTAATCATGACTAGTATTCGAGCAACACGCCTGTGATTTGTCTGAAAAAAGGAGAGATTAGCCTCTAGAAAAACCCCAAGAGTATTACCAATACCTCGGAGGTGTTCCTCTGTCCAATAAATAAGAGGTAGTCCAGGTATACGAACCCACAAGGGGACAAATTCCACCCTCTCCCTACTTGCATCAAAAAGAGGGTGCCAATGTTTGAGGAGCATTGGAGTATGGTCCAGTGCCCAACACCGATGCATCACCCAATGGATATGATCAGGATGCAGAAAGTTGAAAGAAAACCACCCCTTTGAGAGGGACACCACTTCAGGGACATATGCAAGGTCAGCTTTCCAGTTCACTTCAGCCCATACAACAACAGTTTTCAGAGCGAAAAACCTTGCCATGGCCCTGCCTACCGGTGTTCTGCTAGCCATTTGAGGGACGTGCTCCTAGCTTATATCTTCACCCAAAACATAGTTTATCTCTGCTCTTTTGACTTTGATCCATTTATTTTTTCTGCCCCCCTTCTTCGACTCTCCAGCCTCCCTTACTTTGCTTGTGCTTGTCTCTTTTGAACCTTCAGAAACAGGTTTCCCACACTGTTCTTCCAGGCTTAAATGGTTTGTGACAACTCTCCCTCTCTCCCTTTCACTGAATCCATTCACCCTTCTATTCGAGAGCACAGAAAGGTCCTGTTCCAATTCATGATCTGAAAAATAAGATCTCTGATAATCACCCACTTCAAGATCCCTTTCAACCTCATTCAAACAATGTGACAGTCCCTTCCCCTGCAGATCGAGATCCCTCTCTTCCGCATTAACGCAAAGAGATAGTCCCTTAATCAATGGATCCGCGCTCCCTCTGCCTATCAAACTACCTCTCGCCTTCCCGTCATGTCCTCGTTCAGAAACAGTAAACGACAGCCCTTCAGCAATAGAATGAGTGATCTCTTCCCCTTCTTGTGAACGCAGCCCAGACTAAACGTATCTGGCCTGATCTGCGTTTGCAGAGGCACGCAGACCCTATGCAATTGCCCACCCTTCGCCATTCAAACCCCACCTTCTCCTGCCCAGCGCCATCTAGCATCCGGACTATCTGGTAGGTCCACTACTGTCAAGAGTATGTTGGATTTTTTCCAACTTGATATTGTGTTATTCTTACATGCTCCGAAATAAATAAATGCTTGTGTATTGGTTTCATTATATATATATTATTTTCATTAGTTGCATTTTTATAGTTATAATTTTTTTGTAGAGCATTTTATTTTGGTATGGATTAATAAATAGAATATCTACATTCATATGATGTGTGTGAATGTATTATTGAAAGTGATTACATTTCTTTAATGTACTTCTCTAAAACTTTTATTCTTCTCTGTTTATGAATGTCTCATTTTGTATGCTTTTGAGTATGGATATGAATGTATTCTTTATGTGTGTATGAATGTGTTCTTTGCTACATTTGTATGTGTCCTGTTTACTTCTATTCTTTGTATGTGTATGAATGTATCTTTCATGTCTATCAAATTCTTGTTTACATTTGTATGTGTCTTGTTTAATTTTATTCTTTGTATGTGTATGAATCTTTTTTTTTCTATATTACTATGTGTCTTGTTTACTTGTATTATTTGTATGTGTATGAATGTATTCTTCATGTTTGTATGAATCTGTTCTTTGCTACATTTGTATGTGTCTTGTTTACTTGTATTCTTTGTATGTCTATGAATGTATTATTCATGTGTATATGAAATTATTTTCTACATTTGTATGTGTCTTGTTTACATGTATTCTTTGTATGTGTATGAATGTATTCTTCATGTGCGTATGAAATTCTTTGCTACATTTGTATGTGTCTTGTTTACATGTACTCTTTGTATGTGTATGAATGTATTCTTCATATGTGTATGAATCTACTATTACCTATATTTCTCTATGTATTATTTAGTTATAGATACATAAGTGTGATATGCATGAATATAATTTTTTTAACTATCTATTCATATGATTATAAATATAGTATCATTATCTCTATATATAAATATATTATTTCCAATATTAACTCATAAATACATTAGTTTAAATATTTTTAAAAATTCTATTATCATCTTTATTATTATTATTATTATTATTATTATTATTATTATTATTATTATTAATTTATAAATTTTTATTTTTTTTATTTTAAAATTTTTATTTTTAAGAATAAGAAGAGAAAGAAGAATCTTGTTTGTGACATGAGGATCTTGTTTGGGACTTGAGATAGATTCATTCTCTGCAGATCTATACTCAAAGATTAATAAAACAAAACTCACCATACTTTGAATTTTCTAAGGAACTATATTAAAAATTAGAATATCAATTTAATACATTTTACTCAATTACACATTTAGCAATATTCATTTTGAAAAATACAAATATAAATTACTATTTTAAATAAAAATATTACAACACATTTAACAATATTCATTTAGAAAAATACAAATACAAATTACTATTTTAAATAAAAATTGTACAAAGAATCACATTAATTACCATGGCCCTTGTGTACCTTCCTCTTATTACTTTTTAAATACCTTTTAAAATACCTAATGTTTGTAACTTATTCTTAATCACATAGTGTCAATTTTGTAAAACTATAATCTACAATTCTCACTTTTTGTAGCTTTGGTGGAAGGATAGATTATCTAAATTCCCTTACCCTTTAAGAAGCATCCTCAATTATTGTACCCACATCTAATCTAGACATCTTAGGTTATTCTAAATTGATCAAGAGTATATAATTTTTAGGGTGGTGTTCGATGTTCACTAAAATTCCCATGATGTTCATCACTATGTATGGGGTTGGTTGCAACCTTGGATATATTCTGTGTGTTGTTGTGATTTTTTTTCTTGTGGCTAAAACATATTTTTGGTTGTCACCTAGTCATCATGATTCAAAACATTGTTATCATCTCAGATATTTATAGCATTAGATATATTTTGTGAGCTAATGTGATGTAATATTTTTTAGCTACAATTAGGTAATTACATAAATGTATATAGTTTTTTTTAATAAAAGAAAATTGATATTCATTAACAAAAAAAAATCAGAAAGATTATGTATGTATTTACAAACTATTACAATTAAGTAATTAAAGGTAAATTTAGTGTTATTTAAGAAATGAAAATTATGAACATTCATCATTATCACTCAAGATAAATCATGTTCTGTGAAATAATTTCACGTATTTTAAAAAATTTCATTATTAATTTAATGTTTTATATATTAATAAATACTACTCATGAATAATAAAATAGTTGTAACATAAATAATATATATAAAAAAAAAACCATGTCTTTTTGGAATAATAAAATAGCTGTAATATAGAACAATAAAAACTATGTATATTTGGATGTATGAAAATTTAGATAGATTTTATTAAGTAAAATTTTAAAAGAATAATGGTTATAAACAATTAAAATTAATTTTATTAAGTAGTCAGTTTAGGTCTATATTATTTATGAGAGGGATCAATTCTCTATTCACTCTAAAAGAGGTTTACATATGAAGACATTTGATCCATCTTGGCTCTTGGTATATCCAGAGTCAAGATTGATCTAGGCCATCTTAATTTCTCCCTTTAAATAAAATATATTCCACATGAATACCATGGGTCAATAGCATGGGTTGTTTTTATAGCTTATTATTATTTTATTTAATTATTTTTATTTTTTTATTGTATTTTGACCTAGTTAAAATGTTCATTACATTATGTCAAACTTTTTATTTAATTTACTTTTATTTTTATCTTTAATTTAACAGAGTCAAAATGTTAAACATGACATTACAAAATTTCTATAATACACCTAAAATAAATCTAACTTATTAAAAAGAAAAAATAACTAACACTATAAAAATAAATATAAAACTATTTACTTGTGGATCTAATGGCCTAAAACATTTCAATCGTCTAACATTTGATCCAATGGCTCAAACATGGACACATTGGTAGCAAGGGAAGTTTTTTTCAAATAAGAATGCCTTACAACTTAAAAATGGTATGCCCCCCCTTCCTTAATGATTAATCAAGAGACTTAAAAATTAAAGTGGAGGAATAATTCATCATGGTTTAGTGTAACATTTTGAAGCTTTATAGATTTTAATTTTTTAGGTTAGTATTCATGAATGTACAACACAAATAGTGGAGATATCATGGTATTTTTTTCAAAAGCTTAAGGTTAGAATATAGGGTTATTAATACATACTCCATTTCCACCATATCAACTAGTTTCAACTTCCTTATGCAAATCATGCATCTAAACTTAGCTTTAACTTAAATTCATTTAATGCAATAGTTATTCCCAATTCTCATTAATATATAACATTTTAAAGAAAATTTTAGATATTTTTTATCTTTCTAAATTGTGTTAAATTATATTAATTTGTTATCTTAATTCTAATATATGTTAACCAAGATTAACTTAGGAAAGAATTCCAAAAGGTCAATGAGGCAAGAAAATAAGGGAAATGAGCAATCATTAGGAATATAAAAGCTATTATTAGAGTTAGAGTCACAAACACAAGTGATAAATAAAGACTAGCATCAGTCTTGTTCCTCTTCTGGAATTGTCGTGGTTTTCCATGGTGTAAAGGTACTATGTTAAGTTGGACCCCGAGTGAAATTGATCTCATTCTTTTAGTTTAAAATTGGGAACATGAAAAATCTAGGATCACCTTGATCGTTTTAGTCTTTGGTCACCTTGGAATAAGATTTCATCGAGGAGGTGTTTTAATGGTATAGCATGTTATATAAGGAAAATTGTTTCCTCTCACATCTAACTTCGTAAAATTGATCCCTTCAATGAGTACATTTGGATCAATATCTTTGATACTAAAACCAATAGGATATTTCTTTCAATATTTTATTTCTCCAATATTAACTCTAGATCCTATAAGAGAAAAAATCTTGGATAAGAACTATCCTTTCAATTGCTTAGAAAAATACATCTACAACCTAAGGAATGAAGGTAATATCCTTTTGCTTTGGGACTTTCATGCTTGAACTACTGCTAGCCAAGATATTATGTTAAGTAAAAACTCTAACCCCAACCCCTTATGGCTTCATGAATATGGTAACTTATCCAATATATTTAAGAGATACTATTAAGACATAATCAAGATCTTATTTGGTACCGAGCTCCTCAATATTTGTAGTTCCCAAGACCTAATCATTTCTAAGGGTTTTAACAAGTGTCCTCTCTCAGGTAAGTTGACATGTTTCCATGGGGTGGGTAGCAGTGTCGTGGATTATATGATTCTTGACATCGATGTCCTCAACCATATTACAAACTTTGGGCTACTTAACGGGTACGAGCATGAATCTAACCACAAACCTTTGTCTTTATCCCTCAATATTCTTATTCATACCACCCACATGTAGGATACCAGTGAAAGAAAAATACACATTCGCTTCGATAGAAATAATGTAGACCTTTTCTTAACGGATTTAGCCTCCCTGAATTATAATAACAATATTATTCAAATTTATTACCATTTTAATACTATCGTTTCCACTACCATTATCAAGTACTCTAATGAGACTTTGTATAAGCAGAATAATAGAACTTCCAATCCTTGGTATGACAAAGAGTGTAAAATTTCTAGGAAAGCAATCAGATACCCCCCTAATGAAATCGTTAAGCTCCAAAATATAAGTATATACAAAGTTGTCATCAAGAGGAAGAAGAGTTCATATATTAATAAGACACAAGAGCATCTTCTCCACATTTCTAAAGTTGCACCCATAACACTATGGAGGAATGTGCTTGTTCGTAAAACTAAAGATAACCATTCTATCTTGTTATAAAATGGAGGAAACTATCTTAAGAAGTTGTATGACTGTCTAGACACCATGGGAGCCATATTAAACACTCCTATTAAGGAAGATATATTTTCTCTTAAAGACGTTGAGTCTGTGATTAATAATCTCGCTAATGGGAAAGCTAAATATATTGAAGGACACTAGTCTGAGATATTTAAAATGGTAAGATAGATATTCATTCATCATCTCCACAAGCTTCTAAATTCGGATGTAAAGCATGGTTTCCATAATATTTGGATGCAAAGCCTTATTGTGCCTATATTCAAAATTGAGGACAAAATTTTTCCCTTTAGCTACAAGGTCATTATGATTAACCACATCCTAGCCAAGCTATATGGGCTCATTTTCAAAAAGAAGCTTAGCCTTTTTCTTGAAATCTGTGGTAAACGGTCTAAAGGAAAAGCTTATTTTAGGAGACATTACTTAACTATCAACCACCTTATCACTCTCATGATCATTGTAGAGGAATGTCACAATAGTAAAATTGATACCATAACGTCATGATAAAGTAAAAAATTCCCTACCATATCCTCTTAATCAAAGCTAGACTGCCCCCCCCCAAATTGAAATTATGACTACATTTATATATTTGATGTATAAAAATAATATTTACAACCTGGTGATGGGCCTCTAAATTAGATATAAAATAAGGCCCATATAACCTTTCTTAAGACCATCTACCTTCCTTATGCACATGAATATATATATATACATATATATATACATAATATATATTAAATCTCTCCTTCTTCACTTAATAATGTTTTCTTATGCTTCAATATTTTCTTAGGAATGTTTAAAGGTAATTGCATATTTGTGCCTAGTATTGGTTATTTTTGTAGAATATTGTGAGAATATTTGGAAAATTATGTAGATTTGGAGAAGGAGATGATTTAGGGACTTGCTGCCTGCCACTGGAAGATAAATATTGGAGAATAAATGAGCACAATATCAGGAAATTAGGGAGAAATCTTGGAGAGATTCAAGGGGGTTGTCCACCCTTCTTAACTCTCAAAGGTAGCCAAAGGATCCTCACGAGATACCCTCCAGCAATTCTAGTTCCAGAGGTAGCCAAGAAATTCAAAGAGGATTTCACTCAATCTCCATTTACTTGGAGTCAAGTGGACTCAATCACCCAAAAGATTCTCTCCAGCAGTTCAAGTTCCATAGGCAACTAAGAAACTCATAGAGGAGAGCACTCAATATTTTTTTATTGGGACTCAAGTGGACTCAATCACTATTTTCTAGGGAGGTGTTGGTAGCTTCCCTGTAGAATAAATAGAGTTGAGCTAGAGCTAGGAAGAGTTAGTCAATACCATTCAATTCTAGTTGGAATTTTGCTGCAAGCTATTAGGATTTTTTTATTTAAGACCTTCGGGATGTAATAATACTATATTTTTACTACAATGAGTATTCATATGAATTTCTATTGATCTAGTTCTAGAGAGCGAGGCTCATGGGTTAGCGCCCAACCCATGTGCCTCAGCTTCTCTGCTGTTACCATTCTTTCCTTTCTGCCATTAAGCTAGTTTTGTTTATGTCATTTAGTTAGTTGTGCTTCTGATAGTTTCATTTCTCTTTGGTTTTTGTTTTCAATTTTTTTCTGTAGGTTTAATTTTCATGTGAGTAACATAATGGAGGAAAAAAAACCAAAAAGTTTGTGGATGAAGATCCCCTTCTCATATTTTTCAATAGAGCTCAAGAAGGGTAAACCTTCCCACAGACCCAAAAATTGATTTCTATTCATTGTTTTTATCATGCATTTTTGTTTGTTTTCCATGCACAAATTTGCAATTTTGTTTGCAGGAATGAGCATTGAAAGCTCCAGAGAAGATCATTACACCATTCCACTTCATTTTCCAATTTCTCCCCATCTCTGTCTTATGCTTCTGAACCTTGTTGTTACGACTTCATTTCCTTTCTCTCTTCTTATCAGCTACTCCACCTTATTTTTCACAAAAATATTTAAATTTTGACCTCTAATGTTCTCCTCGAAACTCCCGATACCACATTTGGCATCTCTCTTGACCCCTTCCTTTTCTTTTTTCATTCCTCAACATCTCAGCGATTTTTCCTTTTCACCTCACCTTTACCTTTTTAACGCAAAAATGCTTGAAAATCATTAAAATTCAACCCTCACCTTTGCTCCTTGGTTCTCCTACCACCGTACTTCACAAATCGCAAATCACATTTCTTATTTCATTCTCGTTAACACTTACTACTCGTTTTCATCAATTGTGATAATTGCTTCCTACCTTGCCACATTGTAATAGAAAAATTGCAATGTTTCCCTCTTTCCTTTAACACTTACAGCTCCCAATTTCCGATTGCGATATTGTGATCGCCCTCTGCCCCCGATCCCACTGCTGTGTCATCCCTATCACAATCGCATCTCGCAGATTTTACCTTTTCGCAACTCTTTCCTGTTTGCATTTCTCATTTCGCTCATCACATCCATTAACCCATCTCACTTCCAATTTGTGACCTTCCCCTCCATCGCAATTTCCCCATTGCACCTTTCAATTCATTCAGCTCCAAAGCACTTCTCTGCACTATAATAATATTTTGTAAGGTTTAAACCCATATTTTCACTTCTAAGCCTTGTTTCATGTGTGTAAGCCCTCCATTAGCCTCTTTAGCCCTTTTTCCTCCAAACTACAAGCACACTTCTTCAAATTATAATTAGGTCATGTATAGTTGCATAGATAGGAGCATGATAGATAGAGTAGGGAGTGTTTAGCCAATTGGCGATGTTAAGTGTTGTTTAAATTAGTTTCCTTTCTAGAACTTAAATTAGATTCCTTTATGTCATTTATTCTCAGCAATTTAAATTAGTTTCCCTTGTGTCATTTCCTTTCAGCAATTTAGATTAGTTCCCTTTCTATCATTTCCTTTCAGCGATTTAATTTATTTTTCTTTTGTCATTTCCTTTCTGCAATTTAGTTTAGTTTCATTGAAGTGTGACAAGATTCACTGAGAACCATTAGAAATAGCACCCTTTCGTAAAGTGTAATAGGATGATATGAACCGAATGCATCTGTTGTGTATATAGCATTGTCACCTCCATGTTTGTATGAACCTCAGGTTGATAAAGTAAGGTAGGGAAGCCCCTGGAGTTGCAGCACTCTTAGTCCAATACAAGGGCTCACCACTTTTTGGCATCGTTTCTAGGGAGGTGTCTAGTAGATGCTTTGATTTTGTTTTTAGAATTATTTTCTACTTTCCTTTCTTTTCACGCCATTTCAGAAATATTTAAAAAAATACAAAAATATATGAATTTCATGCCTCATAAGAGTATGGATACTAGGGATTTTTTTTCTTTTAAATACTTCTCGAATACCAACCCCCCCACTTGACCACGTGGTGTAGTAAGAACCACATCACCATACACTTTTGAAGGTAGAAGAGATGGATGGATATGATGAAAATGAAGAAGATATTTTTGGGTTTCTCATTCAAGATATGGAAATCAGTGTACATATGAAGAACATCCCTCCATATTTCCTTCCCAACTTCCATCATATGAGGACACAGGATCTAGAAACATTTATCTTTGAATTTGAGATACTTTGTAGGTCTTATGGCTAATTATCACACACTCAGAAATTGAGATTGTTTCCTGCAACATTGAAGGGTAGAGATCTTAAATGGTTCATGAATCTAGGTACTAATTCAATAAGATCATGGAATGATATGCAAAATATATTTCCAAAAAAATACAAAGATTTTGATCTTAGAGAAGAAATTTTTAGAATGAACCAAGAGGAAGATGAGAACCTTGAGGATCTAATACAGAGGTTCATGTATAATTTTAAGAGGGAAAAATTGCATCATTTGGAATTTGACACACTAAAAAACCTCTTACTTAGAACAATTAGGGAAGAGTGGATTGATCTCCTTAATCTCATGAGTAAAGGAGATGTATATCAACTTTCATTTGAACAATTTTTTGAAACATGAAAACACATATCAAGAGGAAGGGAAAGAGTAAGTAAGTCAGCATCAACATTGTTAAGGAAAGATGAACTTGGAAATTTACCTCATAACATTAAAACATAAATTCTTAGTAATCTAATTGAACAAGTAGAAATGTTAAGAATGCAAAATGAGAAAAAACAAGATGTTGATATTTTTTTTATCCATGCATAATCATATGATACTAAATGTTGTTCATTATTCCCCAGGTTTAAAGAAGTTTACCAGGAAGACAATGGAGTAAAGCAATAACCAAAGAAGATATGTTATGTAGCTCCAAGGAGATCCTAACAGCCTAGTCAACTTGATCTGATGTAAGTACCCACTTCACAATTTCAAGCTTATTCACATCCATCTCAAACTAATTGGGACACACTCCCTCCTTGGCATCCTTGGCCATATCAACCCCAAAAACAATCTTGGCAACATGGTTGGCAAGGTCCTTATTGGAAAAATCCTCAACATCCTCAATATTTCCCTCAATATCCTCCATACCCAACTCCATGCTATCCCTACCATCCACCTCCACCACAACCATAACCTCAACCACATCCATCTCATATATTCAGCCCCATTGTACCACCATTTCCAAACCCACACCATGAAGTATGTCAGCCCACTTACAATGTTGAGGTACAACACTACCAAACATATCCTCTTGATCTAAATGGTCAGGCTCTTAGTTCAATAAAGGCATTGCAAATAAGATATTTTATTAATGTCACTGAAGGACAACATCAAGAAGAACAAGATCCAAATGAGGAGATCAAAAGATAGAGGGTTTCACTTGATGAAGAGCAAAAACCAGAATCAGATGTTGATAAAGTTCCCCCATGTTTACCATCATTTCCTCCATGTGTTCAAGAGAATAATCAGCAAAAAGAGGAAGACTTGACTACCACAATAGAAGAGGACATACAAGGTGATCCAAATCAGCAAGAAAATCGGGGGCATCACAACTTTATTGACATATGGTTCCAAATAGTCATTAAGTTGCAGCAACACACTCTTCTCCAATAGTACTTGATACAATCCCAGTCAAAGAAATTCATCTGTTATATTTAGGTACATGTCAGAGAAAGTATTCCAAGTGTGCACCTGATTTTATCTATCATCTTGATGTGTACATGGCTCCATTGGAATTATTCCTATACTTGAAAAAGGTTTTGTTTTCTCAAGTAGAGTAAGAAAGTGAAAAAATTAAAAGAATTAAAAAAAAGGAAAGAGTAATATCTCAGGTGAAAACATTTTTTGAGGCATTTGAGATTGGCTCACTGATTGAAAACCTCTATGAGGTGGACATTGGGTTGAAAAAAAAGAGAAAAATAAAATATCCTAGGTGAAAACATCCTTTGAGGTGCCTAGGCAGACCTAGTAGTGGAAAACCTCATTGAGGCAGCTAGTAGGCCTTAAAAAAAAATTTCATTTCTCCATGTATCTCTCTCTAATGAATGCAGGTGCTCTCCAACCTTTGCAAGAAGAAAAATAGCAAGTTGGCACAAAAATACAATTTGGTCAACACCGTGGTCAAAGGAAGTCAAAATTATACTTCCTCCTCCTATGCTCAGAAGCTCCAAAAGGACCTTAAGCAGATTATCACATGCAGCTTCACAGCCCCTGAAGACTACTTCAACATCCATATCAATAGCTTCAATATCACCTGCCAAAAAAAAAAAAAAAATCAATGGTAATTCTTATCTAAAAAATCATATAATCCTTTCTTAGAATCTATTTTGGCTTAAGAAACCATTAAAAATTGTTAGAATTGAAGTTTCTTATATAGTCGAAATCAGTAGCATAGTGTAATATCCCAAAATGGATTTCTCAGCAAATCATGCCTGAAAAACGCATTATTCAGGAATTTGTGTTTCATATATCATAAAAAGTGTTTAAAAACACTCAAAAACCCACTCCAAATACTTCTGAAACCTTTACTCAGCTTTTATGGGCAAAAAGGTGGGGAAAAGTGAGGATTTTGGCCCTAAAATGAGTGTATAAGAACATATGTGAAAAATCAAGGGTCAAGGTTCTGGAATATGTTATATTAGGTCAATAGGGGTATAAATGTCTAATTTTAGCAAAAAAAAAGTCGTTTTACTAAGTTAAACAGTTCCTCCTTCCCGACTAGTCTAGAAAAACCCTGATTTCCCATGACTTTGAATATGCAAAAATTTACTGAAGAAAGGGAAGCATATTTTCTAAATGTATAAGTTGTAAAAAAGTATGAAAAATCAGAGGATGATTTTAGTAACATGGCATAGGCATTAAGCAAGGTTAAACAACAATTTTACATAAAAAATCCCTCAAGATTGAGGTGCTGCAAGACAAGAGAATGACCAAAAGTAGGACTACAGAAAATAACGCAGTCTACTAAAAATATGAATTATAAATGACTGAATATAACAATATCAGCTCATATAAATGAGGGGAGCAAAGCTCTAACCCTTATAAGAAAAAATACATCAATCCTCCAAAGCATTGGCTAAAACATACAAAATGGCAAAAATGCCGCAGTAGATGGGCAGCTATGGAAACTCTGGAACTAGAAACACATAGATAAGGCTGAATAAGATGAAAATATCTGAAGTAAACCTCCTCCAATGGATCTCCCAAAGTGGAAGGTTGATCCTTACACTTGAGATCCCACCCTCCAATCAATCTGCAAAACCCCACAGTAAATGCACTATGAAAATAATGCAGCTATTGGAGAAAACTGCGCAGTATGGGAAAGAATATGTGTTTTCCTGATGCCAAGATCTACAAATAAGCTCTCAAGCTTCCAAAATGATCCTCCAAAGTTAATAAAGACTCCCCCTCTGAAAAACAAGCAATGGAAGAGGTGTTGTAGAGTCTCCATGGAAACACCCTACAACACAGAATTATGCTACTGTAGCAATAACACTGCCCTAGAGGATGATGCTTCGGTATCGAGCCAAAATAATGATGGGATAACTTCACCTGAGTAGGCACTCGAGGTACCCCGGGGCTGAGGGTGAGATCTCCGAACGGAGACACTCGGTGCACTAAACAGTGTTGCAGACTAGTTAAACAACCAACGTGCTCAAGAAGTCGAAATGACCAACTCAATATCATAAACATATGCATGAATGGCAATAGCTCTACTCCCCTCCATTTATATAGAAATTGGAGACTCCTCATGGGCCCTTCCTCTAGAATCTTCCCTCCTATGTTGTCATGTAGTGCTTTCCAACTCATACCCTACGCTGGTTGACCTGGTCAAACCTCTTTGCAAATATCTCCTTTCACACACGAGGGTGTGAAATCTGGCTCCATGGCTGATTCCTTTTCATACTAGAGGGATTTTATTTATGTTTTTATTATCTTTGGGCCTCCTTACCCAATTATTCATCTCGTAAATGAGTTTATACAAAATTTAATGTTCCAATTTATTGAAGAAAAATTTGGAACATTACAATCCTCCCCTCCCAAATGTTTCTTGTCCCCAAGCAACTGTAAGGATAGAACTGAAGAATCTCCACTCAAGGAATGGAGTCTGGAATATAATGAGGAAAATATCCCTCATGTGGATCCTCCATCCCCAAGAAATCATCCAAACAAAATGAGCCACCTCCCAACAAGGCAACTCCTGAAAATCTCCTTCCACCTCAATCTTCGGTAATGAAGGTGGGCTGTTCTGAACTTGGAAAGCATCATAGCTTACCCCATGCTATCCCTCTCTCCAATCATGACAAGTTTAGAGTGTATGTTGATCCTGGGCTGCAAAATTATTGCCCTCCAATGGAAAAGTGAAGAACAATCCTCCAAAGAAGGCTCCTCCAACAATGAAGAACAAGCTGGCCCAAAACAATCCATCCATGAATTATAGGACATGGTCATCATTGAAAATCCTAATGAGAAGTTTTATTAAGGTTTTACATGATGATATATGATGCAAACAATTTCTCACAAGGATACAACGCAATCTCATCCACTGCAACTTCAGAAAATTACATGGCAAGCAATGCCCATGTTTCATCACATCTACTAAAGGATAGTAAATGGATGAATGTAACAAGAATAATACATGATCAAGAAATTTCTCATGGCTATACAATGGATGAATATAAATATTATGGCCCACCTCAAAATAGAACAAAAAAAGGAAGAAAATTTTGAAGGTTAGAAGTGATGGAAGAAGGTACCAACAGCTTTCCCAGTAGTGACAGCGCAGTTTTACAAGTTGCTGCTTGATAAAAGTACATGGAAAAATGTTTCTTCTTACATGGTTAATCATGCATGTATTTATATGATACATGCTATATTGCAGAAAATGAACATACATGTGGTGATAAAACATGTTCCCAAGGCCATAAAAGAGATGGCTACCTCCATCATGTAGATTGGCCCAATACAATTCCTGGAGCAATTTTACAAGCTTGCCCTCTTGTGAGGCAATGCACTGCATAAGAATGGTAAGAGTGTGCAAGTAAATGAATTTATAAACAACCTCCTTACCATATGATGGAAGTAAGATGGTACATGGGTCCATAAATGAGTCCTCCATAGTGTTTTGGCATGTTGTGAGGAAGAATGAACCATGTGCTGCAAGAAGATAATCCTCCTCATGCTTGGAAATCCAAGTTAAGAAGAATATGCCATAGATGTCTTTATCATAATTACCTCCTCTTTGTTCATCAAGTGTAAAAAATATGAAGTGAACCTGGGACCTATGGATTATGGATCCACCATATCTCTGCTGGGCACACTTCATCCATAAGTCTTTACTCCAAGGTGACAACGCTGTGAACTTATGCAAATAAGCTCCTAGCAATACACAACTATATTATTTGACATGCTTCTTGTCAAAGATTCTTCCAATAATGTGGAAACAAATGTGGAATACCTCCCAAGATGGAAGTGCTTCCCAATCATCATCAAATACCAAGGAGATAGTGCCATCCCCTCCTCCTGCAACATCATACAAAGTGTGAGAGCAAATCTGCCCTTGCTCTCCCAAGCAAAGTAACAAAGTATTTTGTTGCCTCCTCCTACTTCCATCATACAACTCATATGATGAAGACACATCAACATCATGCATCCATTCCCTATGCTACTCAATGATGCAAGTATCATGACATCTTTTCTCCATCATCCTACTCTTAGGAAGAGTGTTTGCCAAGTGATGGCCAAACTCTTTCAAGAGTAACAAGTGCAACAAAGCCTCCTGCTGCCCCATATCATAGATCTGTAACTAGCCTCCTAGTTCCTTGCTCATCAACCACATCCACTCAATGACCTGTGGATGCCTCCTTCTTCTCCTCATCTTGGTACTCCTGCCATGAGGGCTACCATCCTCCCAAATCAAATTCCTGTCTTTTCACTTCATGGGATTTTGAAATGCAAGCTTCTCAAGGATCAATGAGACCCTATCAAGAATCAAATAGGTGATAGGAAAAAACCTCCCATCATGATGTGTATGGCTCAAGGGATGTCCAACATAAGCATGAGATATTTTATCCATCCTGAGATGTCCTCCATCTTCTATCTGCTCTTGTGAGAAGGGAAGAAAATCATTGCATTCCATGGTGTGTCGAAGTGCATCTCCAATGAGACCTCCCTTTCATCCATAGTATTCTAAAACCAATGAGGTCTTGGATCTGAAAGTAGAAGTTCATCTTTGAGCTGAGAAGAGCTCATTGAGAAAGTGTCATCTTGAAGGGAGAAAAGGTTTCTTACTCCAAGATGTCTACCATCAATCTTCAAGGCTTCAAACCCAAACCTCCAATGTGATGTACAATCCAACAATGGCTCATGAGAATGATGGTTTGATTCCTTCTTGAGTGTTTCCATGTTGCACAGTGCAATGCAACCAAGTTGCTCTATAGTAGCAATGAGATTTTACTCTTGGTCATGCAAAAGTAAATCTCCACATTGATCAAAATAATTTGCTACAACAATGGAATGTGGAAATATTTTCATACCTTGATGTGCATTTGGAACTTCTTGTAGGGCTACAAGGGTCCCTTCCTCAAAAGTATTGGCTGCCCCAACTATTGATGCATGTGGCTGCTCCTCCATCAGTGGAACAGCGTTATCACAAGCCTCCTCAAGAGGTGATGTGATATATTCTTTATTTTCTCTTTCTCAATCAAAGGTTTGGATCAACCCTTGAGTGAACTATGCAAAAGTCTCCACCCTTGCATGGCTCAAGTGGCTGCACCACCAATCATAGGCTTCACCCTCGAAGTGCAGTGATGAGATTTCAATAGCTTCTTTCCCTGCTATAGGATGTAGTAGGAAAAATGCTGCCAACTTCCTCACCCAAGTTCTTGCATTAGATGACCCATCAAAGGTAGACAACAAAAATCTATTGCCTTTGATTTCTTTTCTGCTGCATGTTCTCTTCTCTTCCTTCAGCTAGATGAAATGAGGAAAATCTAGAGTCTCCGTGAAGGCTCTAGGTTGAGATCTATACTCAACAAGGTAATCACTCAGAATCTGATGATCTAAATATCTTCCATGCTCAATATATTCTTCTTGATGAGAATAGGAAGTGCATGGTACTTCCTCTTCTTTTTCTTCAATATTCTTGACCTCCTCAAAAGGTGGATGCATTTCCTCTAGATCTGAAAAATAGATGAGAATAAACTCATCTTTTTCAATGTTCTGATCTTCTTGGGCTTAGACTCACATGGATTAGTGGATCCCTCATACATGGGAAAAGGTGACCTCCCAGTGGTATGCTGCAACTTTGAACTCTGTGTGCTAGATCCCCCATTGTTCCATTCACTTTCATCCTACCTGAGCTGACAGTAATCTTTGAAAGGAAAAGTTGCTCTGAAGTCTTCCCCCATGGACTGTCATTTATGGAAATAGTCTCCAAAGGGTATATGATCATGCTGCCTCCCTTCTTCACTCGGTACTGGAGGTAAGAATGTAGGCATTGTGATCCTGGTTGACCTACTGAAGGCTGGTGAATGTTGATCACACTGTTGTGAGATCCCCATGCTTGTCACCTCTACGGCCTCTGGTAGGTAATATTCTGCCTACCCTCTTTTTTCGTAGAAAAATTTCCCCACGGTTTCTCTTCCGGTGTCATAGATAAATAGCTCCACAAGCTGAGCCAGAACTATGCTCTGATACCATTGTAATATCCCAAAATGGATTTCTCAGCAAATCATGCCTGAAAAACTTATTATTAAGGAATGTGTGCTTCATATATCATAAAAATTGTTTAAAAACACTCAGCAACCCACTCCAAATACTGCAGAAACCTTTACTCAGCTTTTATGGGCAAAAAGGTGGGGAAAAGTGAGTATTTTTGCCCTAAAATGAGTGTATAAGAAAATTTGCGTAAAATTAAGGGTCAAGGTTGTTATACTAGGTCAAGAGGGATATTCATGTCAAATATAAAAAAAAACAAAGGCGTTTTACTAAGTTAAACATTTCATCCTTCCCGACTAGTCAAGAAAAACCCTGATTTCCCATGACTTTGAATATGCAGAAATTTACTGAAGCAAGGGCAGCGTATTTTCTAAAGGTATAAGATGTAAAACAATATGAAAAATCAGAGGATGATTTTATGAACATGGCATAGGCATTAAGCAAGGTTAAAAAACAATTTTACATAGAAAATCCCTCAAGATTGAGGTGCTGCAAGACAAGAGAATGACCAAAAGTAGGACTGCAGAAAATAACGCAGTATACTACAACTCTGCATTATAAATGACTGAATATGAAAATATCAGCTCAGATAAATTATGGGAGCAAATCTCTAACCCTTATAATAAAAAATACATCAATCCTCCAAAGGATTGGCTAAAACATACAAAATGGCAAAAATGCGAGAGTAGCTGGGCAGCTACGGCAACTCTAGAACTAGAAATACATAGAGAAGGCTGAATAATAAGAAAATATCTGAATTAAACCTCCTCCAATGGATCTCCCAAAGTGGAAGGTTGATCCTTACACTTGAGATCCCACCCTCCAATCAATCTGCAAAACCCCGCAGTAAATGCACTATGAAAATAACGCAGCTATTGGAGAACACTGCATAGTAGGGGAAAGAATATGTGTTGGCCTAATGCCAAGATCTAAAAATAATATCTCAAGCTTCCAAACTGATCCCCAAAAGGAAATAAAGACTCCCCCTTTGAAAAACAAGAAATGGAAGAGGTGTTGTGGAGTCTCCATGGCAACACCCTACAACACAGTATTATGTTGCTGTAGCAATAACGCTGTCCTGGAGGATGGTGCTTCGGTATCGAGCCAAAATAATGATGGGATAACGTCACCCGAGCAAGCACTCAAAGTGCCCCGGGGCTGAGGGTGAGATCTCCGAACGGAGACACTCGGTGCACTAAACAGTGTTGCAGACTAGTTAAACAACCAACGTGCTCAAGAAGTTGAAATGACCAACTCAATATCATAAACATATGCATGAATGGAAATAGCTCTCCTCCCCTCCATTTATATAGAAATTGGAGACTCCTCATGGGCCCTTCCTCTAGAATCTTCCCTTCCTCTAGAAGCTTCCCTCCTATGTTGTCATGTAGTGCTTTCCAACTCATACCCTGCGCTGGTTGACCTGGTCAAACCTCTTTGCAAATATCTCCTTTCACACATGAGGGTGTGAAATCTGGTTCCATGGTTGATCCCTTTTCATACTAGAGGGATTTTATTTATGTTTTTATTATATTTGGGCCTCCTTGCCCAATTATTCATTTTAGACAAAATTTAATGTTCCAATTTATTGAAGAAAAATTTGGAACATTACACAGAGAAACCTTAGCCTTATCTAGCAACTAGCCTCACTTTTTCCACCAAGAAGAGGAACAAGAAAAAAGTACAATGGACTTGAGAAAGTGGATAGTAAGAAGTTCATTGTAATGGAAGACAAAGAGTGCCAAGTGATAACCAAGGGTGAACTCATTTCACAGAAAAAAGAGCTATGAGTTTACTTCACATGCAATAAATAAATAAATAAAAAGAGAATAAAAAAAATAAAAAAAATCGATTAAAAGGTGGATCCACCACCTCTTAGCATGCAAAAATTATTTTCTTAAGGCATTTTAGGACCTCCATGAAGCATCTACAAGAATAAATGCAAGAATAATAGCAATAAGATTAGCAGGAGGAGCAGCTCATTGGCCAATAAACATAAAATAAAATAAGCTATCATGCAGGAAAAACCATAAGGCAGGGAGGATGAATAGGTTGCTCACAGGATGAGAAATAGTTTCAGTAGGGGTTGATGATGGGCCTCTAAATTAGACATAAAATAAGGCCCTTCTAACCTTTCTTAAGCCCATCTACCTTCCTTATGCACATGAATGTATATATTAAATCTCTCCTTCTAAACTTAATAATGTTTTCTTATGTTTCAATATTTTCTTAGGAAGGTTTAGAGGTAATTGCATATTTGCGCCTAATGTTGGTTATTTCTGTATAATATTGTGAGAATATTTGGGAGATTATGTAGATTTGGAGAAGGAGATGATTTAGGGACTTGCTCCCTGCCACTGAAAGATCAAGATACGAGAATAAATGAGCACAATATCAGGAAATTAGGGAGAAATATTGGAAATATTCAAGGGGGTTGTCCACCCTCCTTAACTCTCAAAGGCAGCCAAAGCATCCTCATGATATTCGCTCCAGAAATTCAATTTCTAGAGGCAGCCAAGAAACTCAAAGAGGAGCTCACTCAATCTCTGTTTACTTGGATTCAAGTGGACTCAATCACCCGAATGATTCTCTCCAGCAATTCGAGTTCCAGAGGTAGCCAAGCAACTCAAAGAGGAGAGCACTCAATATTTTTTTACTGGGATTCAAGTGCACTCAATCACTATTTTCTAGGGAGTTTCTAGCACCTTCCCTATAGATAAATATAGTAGATCTAGAGCTAGGAAGAGTTAGTCAATTAGAGTCAATTCTAGATGGAACTTTGTTGCAAGCTATTAGGCTTTTGCTATTTAAGACCTTCGGGATTTAATAAGATTGTCTTTTTAATGAAATGAGTATTCATATGACTTTCTATTGATCTAGTTCTAGAGAGCAAGGCTCATGGGTTAGGGCCCAACCCATCTGCCTCAGCTTCTCTGATGTTACCATTCTTTCCTTTCTGCCATTAATCTAGTTTTGTTTTTTCATTTAGTGAGTTCTGCTTCTAATAGTTCCATTTTTGTTTAGTTTTTTCTTTCAATTTGCTGTTGTAGGCTTCATTTTCTTATGAGTAATAGAATAGAGGAAAAAAAAATAGAAAAGGTTTTGGATCAAGATCCCCTTCTCATCTCTATAAATAGAGCTCGATGAGGGTAAACCTTCCCACAGGTCCAAAAACTGATTTATGTTCACTATTTTTATCGTGCATTTTTGTCTATTTTCTATGCATGAATCCGTAGGTTTGTTTGCAAGAGTGAGCATCGAAAGTTCCAGAGAATTTCATTACACTGTTATGCTTCATATTCTAATTTCTCCCCATCTATTTGTTACACATCTGAACCTTGTTCTTACGCCTTCATTTCCTTCCTTTCTCTCTTCTTATCAGCTCCCACACCTTTTTCTCATGAAAATATCTAAAGTTTCACCTCCACCTATTCTCCTCAAAACTCCTAATACAGTACTTCGCATCTCACATGACCCCTTCCTTTTCCTTTTTTTTCTTCAACATCTTAGTGATTTTCCCTTTTCACCTCACCTTTACCTTTTTAATGCAAAAATGATTGAAAATAATTAAAATTTGACCCCACCTTTACTCCTCGGTTCTCCCGCTGGTGTACTTTTAAAATCGCAAATTGAATTTCTTATGTCATTCCCGTCAACATTTACCACTCGTTTTCACCGATTGAGATAATCGCTTCATACCCCATGACATTGCATTTGCAATTCTCGATGTTTCCATTTTTCTTTTTACACTTACCGCTCATATTTTCTGATTGTGATAATCACTCTGTACCCTGCCACATCGTAATCGCAAAACACAATGTTTCCCTATTTCCTTTAACACTTATAGCTCTTGCATGCCGATTTCGATATTTCAATTGTGCTTCACAGTTAGTCCCACCACCACATCATCCCTATCATAGTCGCATCTCGCATATTTTACCTTTTCACAACTCTTTCTTGTTCGCATTTCGTATTTCTCTCGCGGTGGCCGTTAACCCGTCGCACTTCGCGAATTTTCACTCCATCACAATTCCGCCATCACACCTTTCAATTCGTTCTAATCCAAAGCCCTTCTCTAAGCTATAATACGTTTTTGTAAGGTTTAAACCCACCTTTTCAGTTCTAAGCCTTGTTTCATGTGTGTAAGCCCTCCATTAGCCTCTTTAGCCCTTTTTCCTCCAAACTGCAAGCACACTTCTTCAAATTAGAATTAGGTCATGTATAGTTTCATAGATAGGAGCATGATAGAGAGAGTAGGGTGTGTTTAGCCAATTGGATAAGTTAAGAATGGTTTAAATTAGTTTTCTTTTTGTAAATTAAAATTAGTTTCCCTTCTGTCATTTCTTTTCAACAATTTAGATTAGTTTCCCTTATGTCATTATTTTCAACGATTTAATTTAGTTTCCTTATGTCATTTCCTTTCTGCGATTTAGTTTATTTTCATTGAAGTGTGGTATACTTCACTGAGAACCCTCAGAAATAGCACCCTTTTATAAATCAGAAGAGGATGACATGAACATAATGCATCTGTTGTGTATATAGCACTGCCACCTCCAAGTTTGTACGAACCTCGAGCTAATCAAGTAAAGTAGTGAAGCCCCTGGAGTTGCAGCACCCTTGGTGCAATACTAGGGCTCACCACCTGGAATCCAAGAGGCTCCCATAAATTGCTTCTAAATTTATTCAAAACCCCCACCTACGCTTCAAGGGTGGGTGGCATAAATTTGCCTAGTATTGGCTCAACCATTGGGGTATTAAGAAGGGTATCATCACGAGAAGAAAATATAGTGTCAAACATACTATTACCTCCAATTGTAAGGACAATATGTTTGATGATAAGGAGTTGGAGGGTAAAAGGGAGCTAAGATATTATAAGGAGGTGATCAACCCCACTCTTGATAACCAAAATTATCTCTCTATGTTCACCATCACTGAGAATAAAATGAACATCATTAGGATAATAAGTAATTCGCATGAGCTTCAAATTGAAACCAAGCATTGGTTTACTTATAATAATCCGTGGGATGATAGAATCTCTCGGGGTTGTGATATTAATATGGTGGAAGTTGAAAAACACTTCATTTTTTTTGCCGTCAGACTCTTACTCATATCCACTCTCAATTCCCTATTATCAGCCATACCTCCAATATTTTTTAATTATTAATCTAACCCAACTATAGATATGTTGGAGAACTTCTTTCCCTTATCCTTGATCACGGAAACAAGATTTTGAAGTATCAAAACTAGACTCTTTTTCTTTTCTTGAGGTACGATAGACCACATTGGTCTTACTGCACTTTTTTTTGGTAAATGAGGCTAATATATATTAATTCAAAAATAGAAACAGTACATATGCTATAGGCTAGGTTGGTAAGATACGCTTAACCGATAACAGCCTTTATTGCAGAGTTTTTGGGTTGCCTTCGTGAAGTAAACCAACCCGGAAAATACTTGAAACAGGAAATTAAAAAATGCGTGGAAGCGCTGGTGTAGCCAGAAATTACAAAATATGTAGAAGCATAAGTATAACTTGAAATTCCGTAGTGATAACAGGCACGAAAAAAAAACAGGAAGAACTAAGCAGCTTTAGAGTCCTTATTCTTGTGCTTCATCATCATTTTCTGGCTCTTTCTCCACTATGGGGCAGACGTACACCTATGTAGCCACTTCCTCTATATCATTGGGTCGACGCGTAGGCTTAGGGAATGGTGCATAGAGGATGGGAGCCACCAGGTATTTTGCATCAAGGACATGCATCCAATTACCTTTAGAATTCATAATCCAAACATTTGTATCATCCTCATCCTCCTAATCTAGAAGAGGCTCGATCTTGCGAGACAGGAGGTGCACCTAATGCATGATCGTGGACTTCCACGGCACACATATGCCTCTCTATGAGCCTGCATAGGGACCTCCTCCTCCTGATCAGGTTTAGGGCTCTCTTTAATGTAACTACCTCAGGATGAGCGTTCAATAGACTCCAAATGAGTATCCTTCCCATGGTGGTAATGACCAGGGAGTGCCCCTCTCTGCCCACCATGGATGGTTATTTGATGCAGCCTAGGTACCATGGTCAGCTGAAGCAAAGGTGTGATGGAGTTCGGAGAATGCTCAGTAGGTGAGGAGGATCGAAGCAGGGAAGAAGAACAAGAGGACAGAGGGGAATGTTGAGGGGTAAAGCATGTCAAGGGGCACGGGGTAATGGGTGCGCACAGACTTATGAGACTGATAGGATAGAATGATTTGGGGTAAGATGCACAGGTGGGATGAATCGCAGCCCAGGGTTTTTTTCACAGTGCATCTCTTCGGAGAGGGTTGCACAGTGGACTGGGTGTGCAGGAGGGCCAGAACGGAATCAAAAATTAAGTATGAAGGAGTTGACTGTGTGTCTCTTTGTGCTGAGGATCCTTCCTTATAAAAGGCCTGTGACACATGGAAAGGGGTGGAGCATGATGGTGCCTCGCACGCCGCTATATGCCATAACATTTTTCATAAGTGGGCTCGGGTGAAAATTTATGGCCAATTGACATGTAAATCCAGGTAATCATTTAGGACGAATGTTGCAGAGAGGTACCCTGGAGGGGGTGACATTGTCCAAGCATGTCTTCATCATACCTTGTCTCGTACATCTCATGCGGATTATTACTGACTTGAGGATCCACATCGGGTGAGGACCTGCATTGCAGATCTTCATCCTCATGGGCGTGGGAGAGACAATTGTCATTTGTACTCCTGCTGTCACCCGCATCTGGGGTTCTTAGTGCACGTTATTCATCATCATCGTCACACACACACACACACACACATATATAAATATATCAAATTTTAATTTTAATTTTAATTTAAAATATGGGAATTAATGATAATATATTTACTTTATAATTAATATTACAGGATAATAATTGAAGTGATATTTATACACAATTAAAGTTTAAAAATAGTGTGGGATGTAATAGTATTTCATCTTCATGACAGTAAGAGAATTATAAAAGAAAAACGCAGTGAATACATCCAAATTAAAGAAACATTTGATACAATATTGACCTTCCTAAGCTCCTAAGTCATGGAAACTATGATAATCTCAGGACCCTTATCTTATTTTTTTAGCATATAAATATAAATAACATTCTAAATGAACCTTAAAAAACTTTATTCTTTTAAAGCTTGATAAACTAAGTATTGGCTCAATGAAAAATCATCATCATCATCATCATCACCATGGGCATCATCATCATGGTCGTCATGATCATGATCATCATGATCATGGTCTTCATCATCATCATCCTGAGCTAAACACTTATATATTTAATTCAATATTATATATTCAAACAAATTTCTTAGAATTATGTTCGATTTTTACTTCCAAATCATTAATAAGTTAGTGTCTTACAAAACCTGTTTTAAATCCTAAACTTTTACTCTAACAAAACTTTTAGTTTTACACATCTCAATAATTAAGGAGTATGCACTTGTTTTAATTGTGAAATATTAAATTGTGTTTGATATTTACGATTCCCATCATCCTTCATGAGTTTCAAACCATTCACCTATAACATATTAGTACATGTATTTTCCCAATTTTCAAGAGCAGTATTGTTGAACTCAATTTTTTATATACTAATCAGAAAATGTATTCTATTTTAGGGCATCATTAGCGTTCTTGTTTAGACATGGAATTTTAGTTTTTAATGAAACACAATATAATTTTTTCATGTTTGTGTTAACTTTCTATATTTTCTCTTTCACTTTACTAACCATAGCTTGTTGGCATAGGTAGTAAAATGTATTTAGTTTATGGTTGAGTTCAATTAGAAAGTATAAGTCCATATCCCTATTTTTTTAATATTTGTTATTGGTTGTAACTTATGTGAATTGAAGAACTATTATTTTTTTTCCATTTCAATTTCTCTCTCTCTCTCCTCTCGAGGAAAACATAATTTTATTTTATTTTTATGAATAAAAAAAAGTACATGAGAGATTGATGTAAATTAAACTTTGTTGTCCTTTTACTGATAAAGGAAAACTCTTTGAAAGTGGAAACTCTATTAAAATATATGAAATATTCGAAAAATAAACATTGTTTTCAAACTAACTAATCATTGATTTTGAACATAAAATAGAAAATCAATATTTTCTAAATGTTTTAGCTCTGGAAAAAATAAAAATCATGGGATCATGAACAAGATTAGTAAGTGATGTGAAGGGAAAAAAATATAAGCTAAATTATTACCCACTTTTGATAAATAAACTAAGCTATCATCAGATAAGAACTAAATTGTCGCCAAAGAGTTGGAGATATAAACTAAGATAATCATCTAGCTATGGGTACACAATGTGCACTTTGAGTTGTGTTTCCAACCACCTCTTCATAATAAATAACTTGGTTCCATAGTGAGAGATTACTTTGATAATATATATGCATATGAGGTCAGTTCCTTATGGATGTGGAGGAAGATTATCTCCTTAAATTGTTTCCTTATTTCCTCAAAAAAAAATTTCATGACAACTAGATTCAAAACCTCCAATTGTGCCACATATAATGTTTTCTAGCCATTTAAATTCAATCTCTCCACACATATACATATTTGAACTTTGTTTTTTTTATTTCTCATTAGCCTACCATTATTTTGGTTTGTTTTGAAACTTACTTTAGTTTATTTTTTACTCTTTTTATCACATTTCAATAATATAAAAAGATAAAACCATTGAAACATTAAGGTTCCTCGCATATTTTAGTTAAAGTGTTTCTCATAAATACCACGAGTGTTAGAGAAGTATTGTCAACTACTCATGTGAAAAGAGCTATGATGTCTTACTTTTTCATCTTCATAAACATCATTTCTAGCTTTGAAATAAAATAATTAATAAAAGTTTTATTTTCAACTAACACAATTATTTTAAGTTTTGAATAAATTATAAAGTTTTCCCTCCGTGTGAGCATTGGCATTCAATAATTAAAATAATTCTCATTATTTATGGGGAAGAATATAAGACAAAGCCCACTTTTTAGATGACATTGAATTAAAAAAATAAAAAATAAAAATCACATATTAATGGGAATACCTAGAGGAACATGCGATCAATAATATTCATATAACATAAATTAATAACACATATATTATTATAATTTATATAACTTAATACAAGAAAGATTGCAAGGCATAAAGTATTAGAGGAAATTTCAACCTAAAAGTGGCCTCTTATGGAAAAATAATAAAATAATAAGAAAACAATAAAATAAGATTTATCCATTTTGGAGGGAAAATAAGAAAACTATTTTTTTAATTGTATTTGTGGCTTATCTTGTTATAGGTTTACATAAATTTGAATTGTAGACACTTGTTGGATGCAGAATTAAATTCCACATCCAACGAGTACCCATTATGCATACTTCTAAGAAGACTCACATTGATAAAAATTGCAGATGCATAAAAAAAAACATTTTCTGAGAAGATCAACATTGTTAAAAATTATAGATACATTAAAAAAACATGTTCAAGACGTTTTTTTAATGTATCTACAATTTTTATCAATGTGTATCTTCTCAGAAGTATACATACTGGGTACTCATTAGATGTGGAATTTAATTCCACATCCAATGAGTATCTACACTTGGGTAAACCTATAAAGAAATTAGCCAAAAATACAATTAAAAAAAGTAGTTTTTAAAGTTTTCCCTCCAAAATATTTACAGGTACCTCTTTTAAATTTAAATGATTATGATTGGTTTACATATTATGTACGTGAAAATTTCCATGGCACTTTAAGGCTAAAATTTCCTCTAATGTCCCTCTCGTGTGTGCCTAATTGGCTTAGGCACCAAAAGCTAGTAATGTATTACAAGAGCTAAGAAAAAATAAGTTAAGTGATTGATCTTTCTTTATAGTTGGTCTTTATAATCTACCATATATTTATGATTCCAATGATCATTCTTGCTAATACTTGTTCTCCCCCACTAACTAGTGCTATACTCATTCCAAACATGGCTATATTTATTAGGAACATAAATCATATAATACTGCTAAGGAGGAAGGAATGTTAAATCAACATGCAAGCTCCCAATCGATCACGGACCAGTTAATTGGCTCTTGATGAATAAGTTAACAACCCCCAGTTAATTGGCTCTTGATGAATAAGTTAACAACCAATGAGGGTTAGCTTCTAACGCAAGAAAATGCCTTACGGATTTCATTCATCTCATCGGTATTTATTGGAAAATTAGCTGAGGGAGAAAAAATAATAAATATATGATACTACTCGTTGTTTTCTTTCATCTAGATTGAATGAACCGCAATCAGGAAGGGCCCATACAACTAGATAAAAATGTTGGCTGTTAGGTCAGTATGCTCACAAATAAAATAGATTGATTTCACATAGTATACCCCTGCGTACATATGAAATAGAGAGTGGATACAACTCGAAATGTGGTTGGTCAAAATGTGATTATTTCCATGAGTGGGATGTGCTAGTTGGTTCACCTGTAACACAGACGATAGCGTCGGGCACTTTGAGAAACCTACCAATAGTGCAGTTAGATAATGTTTGGCAAAATAAGAAAATATGCGAAGAAAAAATTTCATGACACAAATTTAATGCCAAATCTAGTTTAAGTTTTGAAAATATTAATGAAACAAATCATTTTAACCATGAATAATATACCTTTATGTCCTCTTCACCTCAGGAAGAGGCCAAATAAGATAAAAAAGATTCTGAGTGGTGGTAAATACCCATTCCTTTATTTGATAGATTCAGAATCATTTTTCAGGAAATAGTAATGCCAAACTATAGGTTACTCTACAAAATATTAATGCGAAGAATTTAATTAGATTTCACACAATAGAGACTAATAAGTTTACTTTAATTTTAAAGAAAAAATGATGAGTAAAAGTTTTGAAAGTTTTAAATTATATATATATATATATATATATAATATGTTTTTGAGAATTCTTTTATTTTTATAATAAATTTAAGAAAAATATTAAAAAAATATGATATGTAGATTATATTATTTCTTAAGGTAAATATGTTTTTCGGTTACTATTTACCTTAATATTGATATATTCAACATTTTTTATAGTTGGAAATTACTCATCAAGATTTTCAATTTGTTAATTTTTTTTTCATATAAGTTAACATAGCTTTGGAGAATAAAATCTAAATGGAAGAAGAAATAAACCACAATTGCTACCACTTAAACTATTATCCTTTAACTTCTTAAAATAAATATTAAATATATTATTAGTTAATTATTTATGAATTCATAGTTTTTAGTTTACTAAGTGGGTTGAGGCATCCAGGCAATTTAATTTTATTAATGTAAAATTTAATGGAAATTACCATTTTACTTAATTGATTACATTTTTATTATGAAATTAAATATGATTGTTCCGAAATTTTAAAAATGTATTTACTTATTCTATGGAGTAATTAACTTTGAGAGTTAGCTTAGAAAGAAAAATAAAAATAAATAAATAAATAAATATATATATATATATATAACAATTTTTCAACTATATTAATTATAAAACTAACCTAATATAATTTAATTGTTAATTATTATTATGTTTTATCATAAAAATATTATATATATATAATTATATATATATATATATATATCTCTCGTTCACATTTAATTATTAAATCATAACTTTAAAATATATAAAATTTAATTAAAAATTATTTAAAACTAATTTGCTAAATATTATTTAAAATTACAAATAAAATAAATATATATTTGTGCTAAGACTTGCTCTCTAATTTATTATGGTAGAAATGTTGTAAGGCCTAAATAAATAAATTAAATTAAATTAAATGAAAACATTAATGTAATGTAAATATTTTAATAGAGTCAAAATAAAATTAAAAATGAAAGTAAAAATAGCAAAATAAAAATAAATCTATAAAAATAAACTAATAATAAAAATAAAAAGTACCCACCCTATTGAAAACCTATGATATTCATGTGGAACATAGTCTATTTAAAAGGTGAAATTAAACAAGTTTAGATCTATTCTAACTCCAGAACTACAAAGTATCAAAAGAGAGATTAAATCTCTTTTAGCTTTAAACAAAATTTCTATCTGAATAAATTTAATCCATCTTGATGTGATTCCGTGTTAAAATGAAATCTAGATTAGTTGTATTAGTATCCTATTTTTTCTTTTTATCATATATTTTACAATTATAAAGTAAACAAATCTAATTTCAACAAAATTATGAAATATATATTTAATAGAATATATATACATATACCATTCATTATGGCTTAGTCTATATATTTAATGAAAAATATTAATAATATATTACTATATTTATAAAAAAAAATAGTACATGGTTGACATTTGGGAAAGTAAGTGTGTCTCATTTATCTCTGGCAATGTAAACCAAAAATTATAGTGATATGAGTAATTCAAAAATTCTAAAAAAAAATATTTTTCTTTAAAAATTATCTTTGTGGAATTATATAAAAAATGGTATGTCTTTTTTTCTTAATGGTTAATCAAGAGATTTAAAACTTAAAGTGGATGAATAATTCATTATGGTTTAGTGTAACATTTTGAAGCTTTATAGATTTTAATTTTTTAGGTTAGTATTAGTGAATGTACAACACGAATAGTGTAGATATCATAGTATTTTGTTCAAAAGCTTAAGGTTAGAATATATGGTTATTAATACATACTCCATTTCCACCATATTCACTAGTTTCAACTGCCTTATGCAAATCTAAACTTAGCTTTAATTTATGTCATTTAATGCAATAACTATTCCCAATTCTCATTAATATATAAAATTTTAAACAAAATTTTAGATATTTTTTTATCTTTCTAAACTTTGTTAAATTATATTAATTTTTTTATCTTAATTCTAATAAATGTTAACCAAGTTGCACTTAGGAAAGAAGTCCAAAAGATCAAGGAGGCAAGAAAATAAGAGAAACAGGCAATTATTAGAAATATAAAAACTATTATTAAAGATAGAGTCCCAAACACAAGTGATAAATAGAGACTAGATCCTCTTCTGAAATTGTCGTAGTTTTTCAGGTCGGTAAGCCCACAAAGAAAATATATTGATTTCACCTAGCATACCCTGCTTACGTATTAAATCGAGAGTTGACACGACTCAAATTTTGGTTGGTCACAGTGTGATTATTTCCGTGATTGAGATGTGCCAGTCGGTTCGCCTGTAACACAAACGGCAGCGCTGGGCACATTAAGAAACCTATCAACAATGCAGTTAGATAATGTTTGGAAAAATAATGAAATATACGAAGAAAATATTTCATGCCACGGATTTAATGCCAGCATTATTTTACGTTTTGAAAATATCAATGAAACCATTCATTTTAAACATGAATAATATACCTTTATGTCCTCTTTGCCTCAGGAAAAGGCCAAATAGGGTAACAAAGATTTTCATTAGTAGTAAATACTCATGCCTTTATTTTATAGTTTTGGAATCATATTTCATGCCTTTATTTTATAGTTTTGGAATCATATTTCATGAAATAGTAATGTCAAACTATAGGTTACTCTACAAAATATTAATGCCAAAAATTCAATTCAATTTATTAAAAGGCGGTAGAGACTAATAAGTTTATAAAATTTTAAAAGTTTTTAAAGTTTTAAATTTTAAAATATATATATATTAAAAGTTTGAGTTTTTATTAAAATGGTTTTGAGAATGCTTTTATTTTTATAATAAATTTTAGAAAAATACTAAAACAATATTATATATATTATATTATTTGTTAACGTAAATATATTTTTCATTGTAATTATGGTTGTCACTATTTACCTTAATATTGAAATATTCAACATTTTTTATACTTGGGAATTACTCATCATGATTTTCAATTTGTTGAATTTTTGTCATATAGGTTAACATAGCTTTGGAGAATAAAATATAAATAGAAGAAGAAATAAATCACAATTTCCAACACTTATTATCCTTTAAATTCTTAAAATAAATATTAAATATACTATGCATTAATTATTTATGGATTCATAATTATTTAATATTCATAATTATTTATTACTTATGAATTCATAGTTTTTAATTTACTAAGTAGGTTGAGGTATATAGGCAATTTAATTTTATTAATGTAAAATATTCGTATGTAAAATTTAATGGAAATCAACCATTTTACTTTATTAATTACATTTTTTATGATGAAGTTAAATATGATGCTGGGAAATTTTAAAATTGTATTTACTTAGTTTATGGAGTAATCAACTTTGAGGGTTATGTCAGTTGGTTGAGTCCCCATCATCATGATGTGTATGCATATATGTTATTAATAGGTCACGAGTTCAATTCTCTTGACACTTTCACAATTAGGTTCCATGGTTTATCCCAACAAGGAGTGATCCCTTCGAGTGGATTTACTAGATACAAATATTCCATGGACATAATGGTCACTGATATTCAGGGTTTTTGAACCACATAGAAGTTATGGAGTATTAGTAATAAGGTGTCTCGTTGATATGAAAGTGATCGAATAAAGTGCTTAAGAAGTTTGATTAGTTTGTCCTTTAGATTGACGGTTAACTGAAGTATGCTTTAATGAAAAATGACATAAACCAGCAACATAAATGAATTAAATAACAACAATAATCAGAGGGAAGAAGAGGCAAACAATTTGATAACGGAGTTCGTCCCTCCTGGACTACATCTCCGGGTCTGCTTTTAAGTGGGCGTCTGTTTTTATTAGGATTGATCTTGAAGAATATTTACACTGAAATGTAACATAATGATTGTGCTCACAGGCACTTCTAAACCCTGTAAAGATAAATTATTCTTCCTCGCCTTTCCGATGCCTATCTCCATGCTCAATTCCGACCACCGACAACTAAGCAATGCTGCAAACAAATTCGCCTCTAACCTTCTGAAACTGATCTCAAAAACTTAATGTCTTCACTATAATCCAAGATGACTTCATGAGAAATTTCTTGAATAAGCTGCATCGAACCTTGGCTAGCCAAAAATAACAATTGGTTGAGCAAAAGAGGGTCTCAAATCCCTATCATTACACAAACCTATGGATAATGATTTGGCCTTAACGCTGTATTAAATCAAAAAAACCCATATTTGAACCTTATAATATAATTTTAACCTAGTGGCTAGCTAACCGGGTGGAGGATGACAACCATCGGCATGTGAGTAGGGATGTTTTCCGACTGTTTCGGTCACTCTCATGATCTTGGTTACATCTCTTAGTGGATACATTGAGAAGCCTTATCTTGTATTATCCAGGCCATGGTTCCCTTCGTGGTTTACAACTGGCAGACTTCTCCAAACCCTTAACATTCTCCACCACAGTTAATACACCATGTTATGTGATACAATTTCTGACACGATCTACCTTGGCAGTTAGCATTGGGGGTTTTAATAAGGTTTTATTATAAAGTTTTAAAACTTTTATCACCCGAACCATATGTAATAAGGTTTTTGGTATTGTTTTTAATATATAGTTTGAATTTTTGTGCTTAAGTTTTTTAGCATAGTTTCAAAGTTAATAATAGGACTTAGGTGTTACACCATAGAATTTTTAGGTGTAGGTTTTTAGAGATAAGACTTAGGTTATCACTTAGTTTTAGAGATAGGTTTTAAAGCCTTAGGATATAGACTTAGGGATTTTTACATAATTCTTAGATCCTTAGTACTAGGATTAGACCTTAGGATTAAGTCTTAGTACTTAGGATATTACATCATCATTTTAGCCCAAAAAATTTACCTTCTTGTCACACACATCATGATCATGCCATGAACCTTAAACATTTACAAACCATGAACCTGGCACTGAACCATGATAATGAAGGACCTTTCACTGGAAAATTGACGAAACTGCATATTTGGAAACTGAACTGGACATCGAACTACTGGAGTTGATTTGGACCTTTCTGTTGAACTATAATTATCAAGATCCTCCTGGATCAATCCTCTCCACTTAAAAATATTTTGGACCACAAAAGCTTAATTTTAAACTGACAATAAGTGAGAATACAGCTCTCTCACTTTCATCTTGAGTTTGATGATATACAACCATACTTGCTCATTGACCTGAAATTGATGCTTATCATGGCACAATTTGAACCTGACTTGACTCAATGCTTATCATGGCGCAGAAGAATGTAAGTCTTAATTGTAAGCTTGATACACATAAGTTACAAATTCATCCCACATCTTAGGATGTATAATGCAGTTAGCTCAAAGAATATGTATCCTAGTCTTGTTAACCATTTATATCTGTCCTTGAACCAAATCCATGCTACCCCATTGTTGCAAAGAAACTGGAAGTGGGATGTGCAAACCAATATTTCAATTACATGGCTTGCTTGTCGAACAGATTACACATCCCTTTATGTACTTCACAATTGCTTCATACATATGAGGCCAGTAAAAATATTTTTGACTTTGTGTCGTAGTCTTGCTTATGTCTGCAATCCGAGAAAGATAAATTTCCCAAATAACCTGCACCTTTTATATCTGAGCATTACGCGTTAGTGATTCAAAATTATCTTCAAAATAATTATCAGTACTATACTGTTCTACATCAAATTCATAAACTAATGAACTTTTATGCAGTACTACTGAAGCATTCAAAGACAACATATCAACTACTTTACTTATTGCACCTTCCCTCTCCTTAACTACTAAGTGATTTTGTTGAAGAAATCCCATCCAATTGTAGTGATATTGTTTCATCTTAGTATATGACTGAAAGTATTGAAGCAGCTGATAATCTATGTGAATCACTGTTTCCATTGCATAACCTTTAGCATATGTTTTAACTTCATATGGTTGTTGATGATTTATCAATGTTGTGAAATTTTTTTGCTTAATTGAATCAACTTTAACATCGACACTTATTCCCCATGTCTCATTTTGCTTATGAGCCAAAATTATGGGTGAACTGTATGGAGATGATCTGAGTTCCATGAATTCCATCCTTGAAATTTTTTTCTTTATTTCTTTATGCTCTATAACTAACTTGTGATACATTTCATTATTAGAGGCATCAAACATCAACTACATCTCATGTGATATTTCCTTTTTATGAAGTAGATGTTTTGGTTCTTTATTTAGATCCTGAAATGAATCTACCTTTTTAACTAGATTACCTTCATACTAAATTTCACAACCTGAACAAGTATCAATAAGATCCTTATGTTTCTCTTTTATCGACATGAGTATGTATCTCCTACTTGAACTTATTAAGCACTTCATCTGATTAGCATTAATTAAATTCAAGTGATATTTGTTTTTATATGCCCAAACGATGTACTTAATCCCATATTTTATGATATGATACATGTGTTCCTTATTATAAAATACTACATCACAGTCATAGAGATAAGGGCTACCTAAGGCAATTCCACAAATGTCTAACAGTATCACATCTAGGTCCACTTCATCGATATAGCTAGCTGTGATTGCAAATTTTAACCGACACTATTTGGTAACATGAATTTGAATTTGTTCCTTTAACCACCCTAAAAGATATGGCTTTGGATGATTATGGTTTTTGAAACCCAATTGTTTAACCCATGACTCAGAAATCAAGTTTTCCTGTGATCCCGTATCTAACAATGTATCTATCTTAGTGTGCTTTGAAGTTACCCTTATATGAAATAACTCGATTCTTTTATCATCATTTTGTTGTTTAATGTTTGATGAAGCAGAAGTACTAGTATTAGAAATTTTACCTGTTGTAACCATAACAATGATTTTAACTTCATCACCTGAATCGGATCCCAAGTCTAAGCCTTGCTGGATTGCTGTTTCTGCCTTATTTTCACCCTTCTTCGATTGAAACTTCTTCGGCTTCAGTTCCGGATGAAGTTTCTAACACCTAGCTTCATCATGGCCAATCCTTTGGCAATGTGTACATGTAGGTCTATCTTCTTCCTTATGAGCTGTGGCGGTCTTCTTACCCTTTGACTTGCCCTTATTTTTGCTGTCTTCATTTCCATCTGCTTAGATGTCTTTGGTGTAAACTTGAATGGTCTACCACATGATTCGACATGAATTTCTTGAACACAAACTTCATCAAAATCATTAGGATTGAACATTAATAATGTATGTTGCAAATATGAATGCAAACTGCCAATATATTTCAACAAATTTTCTTTTGTGTCCAAAGAAATACCAAGTGCTAATGCCTTCTTTTTGAATTCTTGTGTGAACTCTTAAACACTTTGTCCCTTACCTTGTCGTAAGCGCTACCAATCAATTACAGCTTGTTGTGTGTGACCCAACGAATAGAATTGTTTCTTTAGAGCTTTAATAAACTTAGTCCATGAGATGATAACTTTTCCCTTATGCTTTAAATCTATTTCTTTCCTACTCTCCCACCAAATCAAAGCAGTACCCCCCATTCTAAGAGTATCCAATTGGATCTTTGTCTTATAATCAGTAATATGTTAAATAGAACAATAGAATTTTAATTGTTTTACCCAATTATCTAGTTTCTCAGGGTTTATTTCACCATCCTACACAGGTAATTCAAACTTAACATCAAGTTTCAAAAGTGAATTTGTATGTTTCTTTTCTTTTTCTGATTCAGAACTAGAAGTAGAAGAGGAAGAAGAAGATGATGGAGATTATGGAGGAGAAGGAGATTTACATACCTTTCCTTTACCCTTTTCCTTCTTTGATGCCTTTGACAATGAGGCTGCATCCCTCGTCTTCTTGTCTTCATATAATTCTACCAACATTTGTTGCATGTTTAGAAACATCTGTTGGATTTGACTCTCATCCATGGGTTTCTTTTCAGTGGCTTCAGGAGTCTCAACGGTCTCACTCCCTGTCATCATTGATTGATGATCGACTTTCCACCTTCTGATCTCTAGATCAAATTTCTCAAGCTTTCCTTTTCCACGTTGAAATCCCAACCTGGTTAACATCCACTGACAAACAAAATACAAGCACAACCTGCTCTGATACCAAAATGATCTGAAAGTGATCGACTAAAGTTCTTAAGAAGTTTGATTATTTTGTCATTTAGATTGATTGTTAACTAAAGTATGCTTTAATGAAAAATGACATAAAATAGCAGCACAAATGTATTAAATAACAGCAATAATCAGAGAGAATAAGAGGCAAACAATTTTATGACGGAGTTCGTCCCTCCTGGACTACATCTCCGGGTCCACTTTTAAGTGGGCATCCATTTTTATTAGGATTTATCTTGAAGAATATTTACAAAATGGAATAGAATGATTGTGCTCACAGCCACTTCTAAACCTTCTAAACAAAAAGTACTCTCCTCGCCTTTCTGACGCCTGTCTCCGTGCTCAATTCTGACCACCGATGTCTGAGCAATGCTGCAAACAAATTCACCTCTAACATTTTGAAATTGATCTCAAAAACTCAATGTCTTCACCATAATCCAATATGACTTCATGAGAAAATTTCATGGCTTAAATAAGCTGCATCGAACCTTGGCTAGCCAAAAATAACAATTGGTTGAGAAAAACAGGGTCTTGAATCCCTATCATTACACAAGCCTAGGGATAATTCTTTGACCTTAGCGCTGTATTAAATAAAAAAAACCCCTATTTCAACTTTATAATATAATTTTAGCCTGGCGGCTAGCTAACTAGGCAGAGGATGACAACTGCTGGCATGTGAGAAGGGATGTTTTCTGACTGTTTCGGTGGCTCCGACGGTCATGGTTACATCCGGCGGTTCTGGCATGACCTTATCACATGTTATTCCGATGTGGTTTCTACGTGGTTTAAAACTGGTGGACTTCTCTGAACCCTTAACATTCTCCTTCACGGTTAATACACCCTGTTATGTGATCCAATTTCCGACACGGTCTACCTTGGCAATTAGCGTTGCGGTTAGCACTATGCGTTTTAATAAGGTTTTATTATAAAGTTTTAAAACTTATATCACGTGAACCATATGTAATATGGGTTTTGGTATTGTTTTTAAAATATAGTTTGAATTTTTGCGCTTAAGGTTTTTAGCATATTTTTAAATTTAGGAATAGGACTTAGGTGTTAAACCAAAGAATTTTTAGGTGTAGGTTTTTAGAGATAAGACTTAGGTTATCACTTAGTTTTAGAGATAGGTTTTAATGCCTTAGGAGATATACTTAGGGATTTTTACATAATGCTTAGATCCTTAGTACTAGGATTAGACCTTAGGATTAGGTCTTAGTACTTAGGATATTACATTATCATTTTAGCGCAAAAAATTTACCTTCTCGTCACACACATGACGATCATGCCATGAACCTTAAACCTTTACAAACCATGAACCTGACACTAAACGATGATACTAAAGGACCTTTCACTTGTGAATTAACGAAACTGCGGATTTGGAAACTGAACTAGACATCAAACTGCTGGAGTTGACTTAGACCTTTCTGCTGAAATATAATGATCAAGATCCTCCTAGATCACTCGTTAAGACACTTTATGATATAAAGGTCATTAGTTTAAACATTTTTTTTTCCCCCTAAAAATAATGGGAAAACGTATCATAATTCAATTTTAAATTGACAATGGGGACAACCATCATTAGTGGCTATATACTAATGCTCGTTAACTCATCACTGTTACTCAAGGAAAACCATGCCTCCTATTATTACTTGTTGGTGGTCCATAAGGCAGTAAGATTTTTCTTCTATGAGATATGTATGAGTCTTGGGTGGTTAACATGTTTCCTAATGTCCTAAAAAGACAAGCTCTTAGTTAAACAGAAACAATTTTAAGGCATATTCCAAGCCCCACAAATTTATTATATTTTGTTAAAACACTAAATAATATAAAAATATTAAAAAAACATTTAATTTTAATTAGAAGAAAACAATTTTTCATCTAAAAATGTAAGTTAGATAAAAAAAAATATTGAATTTTAGTGATGCAAGGATTATTTTTCATATGACTAATTCTATGTCTACAATATGAGTCACATTTATATCACATGCCTTATAGTTTGAACATGTCTTTCTCTTAAATATGAATCCCTTAAAAATAAAGGATTATTTATTTTAAATATTATATTTATGAAGTATAATATTTAAAAATATCAATTTTCACTTATTTTATATTAAAAATTGTCAGTTTTTTTAGTTATATTAACGAGTAGATCCACCAAAAGGGATCACTTCTTGTCATCTCAACCACAAATCCTAACTCCAAGGGTGTCAATAGAATTGAACTCGTGACCTCTCAACAATAAATATACTTTAATTTGTAATATCCCTCGCATAAGCCACCATAAAAACTCTCATAAAATGAGGGTTATTAGATAATTAAATATTATTAATTATTATATTGATATTAAATGAAGAATATTCTTGTAATTGTGGATTATAAGAATATTGGAAGAATTATTTCTTAATTATTTTATTTATAATAATTTATATTCTTCCATGGAAATAAATTATATTTCCAAGTTGGTATATTTTATGAGTTTTAGAAATAATGAGTAATAGATTTGGAAAAAGTATGGATAAATGATATTTTTCTCATAAGGAAAAAGAAAATCTACCTTTAAAAATAAAAGCATGAGGGATTTATGGAATGCTTTTCTGATTTAGGAAAAATCAGATTTATGGAGGCTTTATGGATTGCTTTTGTGATTTAGAAAAGCTGGAATGCTTTTATGATTTAGAAAATATGAAATTATTTTATGATTTAGAAAAAGCTGGAATACTTTTAGGATTTAGAAAAGCTTGAATGCTTTTATGAATTAGAAAAGATGGAATTCTTTTATGATTTAGAAAAAAGTTGGAATACTTTTATGATTTATAAAATCTATTCCATTTTTTTTTTCTGAATTGGACTAATTCTATTAAGTGAAAATATGGTACATGAGAAAGTACATTCAAGAGAGACAACAACACGGCGAACCGGAAATGATAAAAAATCAACTTCGGTCCCCGGATAGAGAGATGAGACAGACGAGGAGCAGCAATAAACAACTAAAAAACAGGAAGGATCTGACTTCTACCCAGAATTGGTAGAGTTTTCTACACGAAATTTCTTCCCTTTCTTTTTGTTGACTTTAACCCAGCCATCCTGTTGAGGATGAACTGGGATAATTTGAAGACTGGAGTTCTCCAAGAGAGGGGCCTCCTTATCTGAATCGGAGGAGGCGGACTCATGACTACGCTTCTGAGTGACTGTTGTATCAGGGGGATGCTTGGGAGCATCCGTGGACAGTTTCTGAGTCTGAGGAGCAAGGTATGAATCTGCTTCACTCCCATCATCATCAGAGCTCGAGGAAGTATAATTTGCAGCAGGCGGCGGGGTACAGGGAGTCCATTTTTTGGATTTGGACTTTGTATGATCTCCTTTAGTCTTTGTTTCTGCAAGAGTGGGGCATGAGTTCTGTAGATGCCCTATTTGGTTGCAGTGGCGGCAACGGAAAGCAGTGTTCTCATAGTCTAAGTACTGAGTCCAGACAAGATCACCAACCTTGAGGATAATTTGTTCGGGCAAGCCTTTGCTGATGTCAACCTCCACGCACATTCTGGCATATGTGTAGAGGCCCTGAAGTGGCCTTTCATAATTAACATCAAGAAAGCGTCCCAGGGTATCGCCCATGCGCCTGAACACTGCCAGCTGCCATAGATGGACAGGAAGGTTGGGCAGCCTGACCCAAACAGGGGTCCTGGTGATGGTAGCTGTTGCAGGGTCGAAATCTGGGAACCATTGGGTTAAGAAGAGCCCAGCATTTCCAAAAAACCACGGTCCTTTCTGTAAGGCCTGTTCATAATGCTTTGCATGATCGAACAATACTATGAAGAACCCTCGTGAGCAGCAGCTAACGAGGCACTTTCTGGTCCAGTTATCGTAGATCCAATCAAAGAGTTCCTTGGTTCGCGGCCAAAGCCCATTGAATCTGCAGATGAGGGCTCGCTCTGCATATTTTTGAAGATCTTCTGTGACAGATGGTAGAGAGACCTCAACAGAAGGTGCTTCATCCAGCTTGTCAACCAGAAAGGGCTGGGGTTTGGGGCCAGCAGAGGGTTTGGAGTTCTGAGCATGAACTGCATCTTTATAAGAGAAGGTAGGAGCCGAGGAGGTCTGCCCAGCTGCTCCTCCTCGCAGGCGTGAAGAGAGAATTACTAAAGCATCTCTTTCAATGCTGTAAAAAGACATGGGCAGAGGTTCATGGAGCTGTTTGCCTTCATAGGTAAGTCTCAGAAAGGCTGAGGGGATGCCCAATCTGAGCTCCAGCTCTCGCAGGAGGTTAAGCACCCTATCTGAAGCAGACACCCAAAGCAGTAGCGTCTTGCCCGAGAGAAGTAAGAGCTGGATTTGAAAGCAAGAGGGTAGACTTTGCTGAGGGTGATAAATCGAAAATTTACCTGATAAACCAGCTTGAGGAGCGCCTTTCCGTTCCCCAACTTGCATGGACACTACTGCCACTATTTCTGGGGCTGGCAGGAGGTTCTGCTGTTCGGATTTTTGCAACTCTGTTCTTGTCTGAGGCAGGGGAGAAATCGAGAGACTGATCTCAGATTTCTTGCCTTTGTCGATGAGAAATCGTTCTAAAGTCGTGGATCTGAGATCAGATCCATTCCTGCCTCCAGCAGCGTGTACGCCCAACTTCTTGGCAGCGTCCTCTGTTTTGAAGGCGGTCCATGCCAGATTGCATGGCCTGCCATGGACTGATAGCTCCAAGTCCGTGGGTTCCTGTTCTGAAAACCCAACTCGCAGATTGCCTTCGCCATCTATTGAAGCAGGACGCCGGTGCTCGAAGCCAAGGGGAAGCACCGTATCTGCTTTTCGTTCAACGGGGGATTTTGATCCACCGCCCTTTGCTTCTGAGTCAACTAGAGCCGATTTGGGATTTACTTCGAAGACGGCGTATGCTGGTGAAGGGTCTTCAGCTGCGAAAGCGTGAGGAGCCCGGGATGAAACCTCTCGTGGACGCGCGTACCGCGCGTGCAGCCACAATGAAGCCCTAACCTTAAAAGAAATATTCCTAGAAAATCTATTCCATTTTAATTAATTCTATTTTTATTATAATCCCATGAGAGAAATAGAAGAGGGAAATGGGAGAATACATGGAGAATGGAGCCAAGGAAGAGGAAGAGAGTATTTCAAGCATGCATCAAGAGATGAGTAACCATATCCTTTGAAAATATATTTGTTTGCATATGGACCATGATTATATAATGATTGAATTTATTTGCAATAAAAATTTCAGTGTATTAAAAGCTAGATCTACACTTATTTATGCATTATTTTGATAAAACCCCAGGGGGATCTTGTTTAGAAGGCTGAGTAGTTCCAGATCTGGTATGGATCTGACGTTTCAGCCATATATCAGTTGTAGATCTGAATATTAACCTACATCAGCTGAAGCTCCTCATATAAAATGTTGTCAAGTCTTTCTGCAACTTTTCCAATTGTTTCTGCTATTATTTTTGAAGGATTCTTGCTCTTGCTTCAAGTAAATCCAATGCTTCTACAAAGGAACTTGATTATAGATCTGATTTCTTGATGCCATACTATAACATGAGTCTAATGGCTGATTTCTAGTGTCTTCCAGCAGAAACTGCGCAATGTCTAAAGGACGGTTTCTCTATTTACCAACTCTCTCCTTTAGCTGATTTTCAGCTAGTGTTGATTGTGGGAGATCTGTTAAAACCTCTAAACTCATTTATTTTTTCCGAAACTTTTCTTGAGGTCTGACACAGCCTAAAATAAGGGAACCCAGCCCTGTTCTACATTATTTTCACACTGGCTTGCTTATACAATGTCCTCCTTGACCCTATTGCAGATTTTCCTGAGAGTGGAATTTAGCGCTTCTTCCTTGGTTGGTTTTTACGTCTCTTTTGGATCCATTGTTTAGATCTATAGATCTAAGGTTCCTAAGAGCAGAAAACTCTAAGATGAGTGTGTCATTCCCACACTTGCTGTGTTCCACCATTCTTCTATAGACAGAGTCTGGAATGGGCCAAGAAGCCTCTGGATTTCACCCTTCCTTGTGAAGGTGATGCATCTAGTAAATGCCCTGCCAGTCTATCTCTGGTTTAGATCTATTGGTGTAATTCCATATTGCTGTGATTCCATAGTGGAATATCTTAAGATATTCCCTACTGAGCCTATATTTTCCCATTTGGAACATTGTATAATTGTATGCAAGGAAATCATTATTGTGTTAAAACTCTTCAAAATGAATAGAAGATAAAAATATATCCTTGTATGCATTATTGGATTAGATTCTTAGAGAGGAAAAAGAGTAATCACATGCTTTATTATGTAATATTATTTAGAGAAACATATATGCTTGCATGCATGGGAAAAATATATTTTTGAGTATTAGATTTCTATAGAAAAGGAAGATGCAATCACATAATATTTATTGTGTTAGCCTTCTTTTGGGAAAAATAATATGTATTTGTCCAACCTAAAGGGATTAGCTATGGTATTAGCTTTATATTGGGAGAATATTATGCATATTTATTGGTTATATCTTTTGGATGAGAGGGAAATGTCACTTTGCATGCATGAAATGATAAGTGGTATGCGTTTGACCCTTGGAAAAGAAATGTGTTTATTTTTCCATGAAATATTTGTTTGGTTTCTTTTGGAAAGAAATATATGTTTTACATGCAGGAAGAACAAGATATGTTATTCCATGCACAAAACTATAACTTGTATGTTAACTTTGTTTGAAATAGAGTTGGCATTGTTATACATAGTAACCATTATGAATAGATCTTGGGTGGAAAATATGTTTTTGGAAAAGAACATGTATTCACATGCGTAAGTATAACATCTATTGCATTAATCCATATTGAAAATAAAACATACGAGTAGGCAAAAAGAGAAATTGCTTGTTGGGATAGTTATCTTGAAAATATTGTTATGCATTTGCATGCACAGTATTATTATATAGTATGTTAGCTTTCTTTTGGAAATAATAGGAAAGTGCATGCAAGATTTTATTAGTGTTTGGTGGAAAGAGGATGCTTGATATGGATTTATTTGTTACTAATGCATGTGAAATCATGTTAAATAAGGAAACTAATGTCAATGTGGTTATGTTTTATACATGCATATAAATATTTGTTGAAGTGTCACAAATAGAGATTGATTATTGGTTTATTAATATTTTATCTAATCATGATATCAAGTGTGCTGACGACAACAATGCCAGGAAAGAATGATGACTTGAGAAAAGGAAATTTCAACTTTAACATTGTGGAAGATAAAGAGTTGTTAGTCCATGCAGGTTTAGTAGTTCCAATTGCACAATGATCCCCCGAAGGAAGTAGTTTGACTACAAAGACAGAGATTGATGATTCATGGGTAAATGGTATCATGATGATTGTAATAGCTTATAGCTAGTTATGTTTCGTTTAAGATTATTTTTATATGTAAATTTTATGAAAATGGTCAAGGGATGGACTCCCTTATAACCATTGAGTGAGGGGTGACAACCCTCACGAGGGTTTAATAATAAAATTAAACGTTTGCTGGTTTTCACCCTACGGGGTTTCCAGGGTATATCGGTGTCTATTTATGTGATTGTTAATGGTGTCGTTTTGATGATGTTAATTTATTTCATGATATGACGTTGATATTATCAATTAGGTGATCTACTAATTGAATTAAAATGATCATGGGATCGATGCATAGATTATAGCAGGAAATTTAAGTTAATATGCTACAACAAGAACAATTAATGGTTGTGTAACTCACTATTATTTTTGCTAAATATTTCTCTAAGTGATGATAATGGGTATTTAAATGGTTAATGCAAAAATATATAAAGAAATTTATAAGGTTACACATTCGTAAATGTTGAAAAAAAAGTCCTAACTCCATGCATTTTTCCTGCGAGGTTATCGGGGTATGTTACAAATGGTATCAAAGCAAAAGGTTGCAACACTGGCGCCTTTTGGGAATCGTTATGCAAAAAGGAAGTAGAGGTATGATGCTATTGGGCATCATCTCAGGTATGATTTTAATTAAACTTGTAGTATACTATAATTAACATGAGATGCATGTTGCATGATTAATGACTGCATGAAAGAGTAGACATTTATAATGTTTCTTTAAAAGTTGTGCTCATGAAATTTTAATATGGATGTGGATAACAGACAATAAAACTTCTATTGTACCTATGAACCATCTTGAGCACTCACTGTTTATATTGTAGATTAATTACCAACCTTTGCATGCATAATGTGAGAAAAATTATTATGGTGCATAAGAAAAAAAAAATGGAAAAACATGGCTAAATTTATCATGCACTACCTATAAATAATGAATACATGTATGGTTGGTGTGATAACTAAATAATATAGAAGTTGGGTTTGACCCTGAAGAGGACAATGGAATGTTGAAAACAAAATATATATATATACTTGAACGAAACTCTTTAGTTGTTAAAAATAAGCAACGAGTGAAATAGAACTCACATAGTGAACTTAAATTCAATGAAAAAATCATAGTAGCATAATTGTGGGTTCTCTTTCTTCATTTAGAGTTGTAGAGGAAAGTTTTCATTCAATGTGTTCGACAAAAAGTGGTAATTGAGATCCACGGTTTTGTATTTTAAATAATTTCATCCGTGGAAGTTTTGGATGTGATTAATCTTTAATATCAAGGGGTTTTCATACCTTGAGATCATGTAACCCCCATGGTGATTCCAAGAAAAAGTTATGTTTAGAAATGGATCCATAATTTGGTCAAATTTCCTGATTAGACGCTGTTGTAGGGATTTTTGGTTCTGTTATTAGCAGAAATTTTACCATTGATGATATTAATATGATTCATGATGTTCTAGAAATTCTAGTTTTACTATCTCTATGAGAGTATAAACATATTTATGGAAATTTATTTCATCTCCGCTAACTAGTCCCTCAATGGTAGTAGATTGTATGCTTGCCAACTATTTGGAAGAATGCCTTATCCACCATAGATTGCATGCTTGCAAATTGTTGTTAAAATTCCTCAATGGATGTAGATTGCATGCTTGAAAATTGTTTGATGGAATGTCGAATTGGTTGTAGATTGCATGTTTGCATACTATTTGAAAAAAAGTCTACAATGATTGTAGATTTCATGATTGCAAATTATTTTCACAAAATTCCTCAATGGTTGTCGCTTATATGGTTGCAAGCTAATGGTAAGCGAAAAAAAAAAAAAGAATCACATTTTGTGTCCTAGTGTTCAATGGGACTGTTAGTTCTCTACAATATTGATGGCTGCTAAGGTGAGACCTTAAATAAAGTATCATGTTATGGTATGCAACATATGTTAATGTCTTTTTTCTAAGCTACATGATTATTATTATTATGTGGAAAATTTGAATGTATACCACCTATATTACATGCGATGAATTGTTGTCAATGTGCTTTGACAAATTTTGGACCCCATGTTGTGGGTCAAGTATAGATGCATGGTGTACATAAATGTTCCTTTGCCTTAATGATAATATGCAATGGAAAATTATGTAAATTACAATGGATTTGTAGACATTGACTATTTTTAGACATTGAATTTTTATTGGATTCAATGGCTATGGAAGCTATGATGGGATTGATGTAATGAGGTAATATTTTATTTTATTGTTGAGTTAATGAATACTTTAGTTGGGGTATTCAGAAAATAACTCTAGAGTTTTTGTAACACCCCCAAGTTCTATGCTTTTCAAATTAGACATTTGAACATAAATCCAAAGGGGAGTGGACCCCAATGGATAATTATTGTGTGGATGTGGTTAATTATTTATTTATGAAAAATAAATAAAATATTGTGTATGCACTATGACCAAATGAGAAATTGAGATCACATGCCTAATCCATGAGGTTATGGAAAGGGTAAAGACTTTCCCCAAAATCTTTCAAAAATCCTTGAAAGAAGTTATTTCTAATTTAGATTTTTGAGGAAAAATCTAAATTCCCCAATGATGAGGAAAGTAGTTGGGAAGAGGTAAAAAGTTGGAAAAGCTGGAAAAGAAGAAAGCAGCTTTAAAGTCCCTAAATAAGGGAAGCCTAGGCAAACAGGAATAAAAGCATCCTGAAATTCTCGACGCAGAATTGGAAACAGGCTTTGGGGAGAGCATAGCTTAAATAAGCTGCTCCAGAACAGATTGAGGTTAGTCTGTTCTTGGAGGATCTCAGCTCGGGGGTGAGTTCTGGAGATAGACGAACTCTAAGGTTGGGAGGACTGGTCATAGTATCGGTATGCATACATAAATTTGGAGATTTATCTATGAATTTTTATATAAGGTTATATGAATTGTTATGTTATGATTTCTTATGGAAAGTTTATATGAATCATTATGTTATGATTTCTTATGCAAAGTTTAGATTGACTGTTTGTTCAGTACCTCATGCAATTGCAAATTAGAGCTATTAGCTGAAAATCCAGTAGGTTAATAGCAGGGACAAATGGTTGGATTCCAGGGATAAGTACCCTGTAGTAATAAAGTTAGAGATGATAGATTTCCTGAATGTCAAATCTAATAACAAATGTACAGGTGTAGCTTGCTGTCTTTTAAAATGAAAATGGAGTTGTTGTGTGTATAAACCGAAATTTTTAACAAAACGGTAAACAGGAACAGCAAGTACAGTCCAAGGGAAGAGTTGTAATATGCACCAGAATTACAAGTATGCTGAATAATCTTAACAATAACATAAGAGAATAGCCCTATTGTTATATGTGGTAAAAGTATGGGTAAAGGAAGATTGTAAACATATTTAAAATACTCGGAAAGAAGCGTCTATCCACTTTCAATATAAACTGCTGTAAAAGTAGTTGAAGCAAAGAAGGTTAACTGAATATAGATAGATGTATATGTAGATATCTATACATAGATGCTGAAATTTTATAATTATAGAGGGTAGAAAGTCTATAAAGCTTGCTAACTGAAAAAGTTAGAGAAAATGGACATATTGATCTGTTAGAGTTGGACAAAACTCTGAAAAACAGATCTGCGAAATACAAATGAGTATATGTTTATATACACATATAAATATCAGTCGACTGGGTTGACTGATAGGAATTGAGGTTAAGCCAAAATTTCTCATGGGAATATTTATAATACCATGAGTTTGAATTGGATTGAAATTATTGTGGGAGAGAAAGACAATAATTTGCAAAAACACTAGTGGGAGAGAAAGACTAGTGTAACTCCTAAATAAAATGCAATGTGCACTTGATAGAGTTTTCTTATCATTTTGATGATTAAAGGGCTAAGTGCTCCCCGAGTTTTTATGAAAGTATTAGGATTTAGGTATTATTTTACATTTCCTAAATAATTGGAAATGAAAATTAAAGGTTAATGTTCCAACAAGAGAAGAACATCGAGGACGATGTTCTCTTTAAGGGGGGGAGTTTGTAATATCCCTCGCATAAGCCACCATAAAAACTCTCATAAAATGAGGGTTATTAAATAATTAAATATTATTAATTATAATATTTATATTAAATGAAGAATATTCTTGTAATTGTTGATTATAAGAATATTGGAAGAATTATTTCTTAATTATTTTATTTATAATAATTTATATTCTTCCATGGAAATAAATTATATTTCCAAGTTGGTATATTTTATGAGTTTTAGAAATAATGAGTAAGAGATTTGGAAAAAGTATGGATAAGTGATATTTTTCTCATAAGGAAAAAGAAAATCTACCTTTAAAAATAAAAGCATGAGGGATTTATGGAATGCTTTTCTGATTTAGGAAAATCAGATTTATGGAGGCTTTATGGATTGCTTTTGTGATTTAGAAAAGCTGGAATGCTTTTATGATTTAGAAAATATGGAATTATTTTATGATTTAGAAAAAGCTGGAATACTTTTAGGATTTAGAAAAGCTTGAATGCTTTTATGAATTACAAAAGATGGAATTCTTTTATGATTTAGAAAAAAGTTGGAATACTTTTATGATTTATAAAATATATTCCATTTTAATTAATTCTATTTTTTATTATAATCCCATGAGAGAAATAGAAGAGGGAAATGGGAGAATACAGGGAGAATGGAGCCAAGGAAGAGGAAGAGAGTATTTCAAGCATGCATCAAGAGATGAGTAACCATATCCTTTGAAAATATCTTTTTTTGCATATGGACCATGATTATATAATGATTGAATTTATTTGCAATAAAAATTTCAGTGTATTAAAAGCTAGATCTACACTTATTTATGCATTATTTTGATAAAACCCCTAGGGGATATTGTTTAGAAGGTTGAGTAGTTCCAGATCTGGTATGGATCTGATGTTCTAGCCATATATCAGTTGTATATCTGATTATTAACCTATAGCAGCTGAAGCTCCTCATATAAAATGTTGTCAAGTCTTTCTGCAGCTTTTCCAATTGTTTCTGCTATTATTTTTGAAGGATTCTTGCTCTTGCTTCAAGTAAATCCAATGCTTCTACAAAGGAACTTGATTATATATCTGATTTCTTGATGCCATACTATAACATGAGTCTAATGGCTGATTTCTAGTGTCTTCCAGCAGAAACTGCGCAATTTCTAAAGGACGGTTTCTCTATTTACCAACTCTCTCCTTTAGCTGATTTTCAACTAGTGTTGATTGTGGGAGATCTATTAAAACCTCTAAACTCATTTATTTTTGCTGAAAATTTTCTTGAGGTCTGACACAGCCTAAAATAAGGGAACCCAGCCCTGTTCTACATTATTTTCACACTGGCTTGCTTATACAATGTCCTCCTTGAGCCTATTGCAGATTTTCCCGAGAGTGGAATTTAGCGCTTCTTCCTTGGTTGGTTTTTACTTCTCTTTTGGATCCATTGTTTAGATCTATAGATCTAAGGTTCCTAAGAGCAGAAAACTCTAAGATGAGTGTGTCATTCCCACACTTGCTTTGTTCCACCATTCTTCTATAGACAGAGTCTGGAATGGGCCAGGAAGCCTCTGGATTTCACCCTTCCTTGTGAAGGTGATGCATCTAGTAAATGCCCTGCCAGTCTATCTCTGGTTTAGATCTATTGGTGTAATTCCATATTGCCGTGATTCCATAGTGGAATATCTTAAGATATTCCCTACTGAGCCTATATTTTCCCATTTGGAACATTGCATAATTGTATGCAAGGAAATAATTATTGTGTTAAAACTCTTCAAAATGAATAGAAGATAAAAATATATCCTTGTATGCATTATTAGATTAGATTCTTAGAGAGGAAAAAAGAGTAATCACATGATTTATTATGTAAGATTATTTAGAGAAACATATATGCTTGCATGCATGGGAAAAATATATTTTTGAGTATTAGATTTCTAGAGAAAAGGAAGATGCAATCACATAATATTTATTGTGTTAGCCTTATTTTGGGAAAAATAATATGTATTTGTCCAACCTAAAGGGATTAGCTATGGTATTAGCTTTATCTTGGGAGAATATTATGCATAGTTATTGGTTATATCTTTTGGATGAGAGGGAAATGTCACTTTGCATGCATGAAATGATAAGTGGTATGCGTTTGACCCTTGGAAAATAAATGTGTTTATTTTTCCACGAAATATTTATTTGGTTTCTTTTCGAAAGAAATATATGTTTTACATGCAGGAAGAACAAGATATGGTATTGCATGCACAAAACTATAACTTGTATGTTAACTTTGTTCGAAATAGAGTTGGCATTGTTATACATAGTAACCATTATGAATAGATCTGGGGTGGAAAATATGTTTTTGGAAAAGAACATGTATTCACATGCGTAAGTATAACATCTATTGCATTAATCCATATTGAAAAGAAAACATACGAGTAGGCAAAAAGAGAAATTGCTTGTTGGGATAGTTATCTTGAAAATATTGTTATGCATTTGCATGCACAGTATTATTATAGAGTATGTTAGCTTTCTTTTGGAAATAATAGGAAAGTGCATGCAAGATTTTATTAGTGTTTGGTGGAAAGAGGATGCTTGATATTGATTTATTTGTTACTAATGCATGTGAAATGATGTTCAATAAGGAGACTAATGTCAATGTGGTTGTTTTTTATAAATGCATACAAATATTTGTTGAAGTGTCACAAATAGAGATTGATTATTGGTTTATTAATATTTTATCTAATCATGATATCAAGTGTGCTGACGACGAAAATGGCAGGAAAGAAGGATGACTTGAGAGAAGGAAATTTCAAGTTTAACATTGTGGAAGATAAAGAGTTGTTAGTCCATGCAGGTTTAGTAGTTCCAATTGCACAATGATCCCCTGAAGGAAATAGTCTGAATACAAAGACAGAGATTGATGATTCGTGGGTAAATGGTATCATGATGATTGTAATAACTTATAGCTAGTTATGTTTCATTTAAGATTATTTTTATATGTAAATTTTATTACAATGGTCAAGGGATGGACTCCCTTATAACCATTGAGTGAGGGGTGACAACCCTCACGAGCGTTTAATAATAAAATTAAACGTTTGCTGGTTTTCACCCTATGGGGTTTCCAGGGTATATCGGTGTCTATTTATGTGATTGTTAATTGTGTCGTTTTGATGATGTTAATTTCTTTCATGATATGACGTTGATATTATCAATTAGGTGATCTACTAATTGAATAAAAATGATCATGGGATCGATGCATAGTTATAGCAGGAAATTTAAGTTAATATGCTACAACAAGAACAATTAATGGTTGTGTAACTCACTATGATTTTTGCTAAATATTTCTCTAAGTGATGATAATGGGTATTTAAATGGTTAATGCAGAAATATATAAAGAAATTTATAAGGTTACACATTCATAAATGTTGAAAAAAAAGTCCTAACTCCATGCATTTTTCCTGCGATGGTAAGCTCCGGGTATGTTAAACAATGACAACTAAACCAATTGAGCTAAACCTCGAATATATATATATATATATATATATATATATATATATATAAGTAGAACGTTGTATATTTCATATCAGGAACACACATATCTTTTTTTTGTTTTAAGCACCCATCATGTCACCTGCAGGAATTAAACCTAGGTGGAGAGGATTCCATTCCTACCTCAAAACCACTTGTGATACGCCTAATTAACAATATTTTAATGAAATATATCTTTTATATTTATAGTAATTTCATTATTTTTTTCTTTGATGAGGTAATTCATAAGGATCTACAGTGTAATGAATATAGACCTCTATGTACTAAAGTTATTTACCACACATATGAGGCCCTGGAGGATGGCATGTAAGGTGACAACAATTTGGGAGAGATATGGTAGATTTCCAAAGTGAGTTATCTTTCCACATGTTGGAATGGGAAGATATTTGTTATGGAATTGAAGTCACAAACCTTGGTAAGTAAGATATAAAATCTTTTTCTTGTGTTATAATCACCACTTCAAAAGTTGAAGGACCAACTCCTATCCTAGTCACTTTGCATTTGACAATTATGTGCTCTTTTCATCAATTATTGTTAGGTCCCTATATTACTAGTATAATACCTTATTGTCATTAGTGTAACCCCCTTATTGTTATTGTTGTACCCCTGTAACCCCCATATTATTATTATTGTGCCCTTAAATTATTATTTTTAGGTCGGCTAGGATTACATTGTGGCCCCATGGACTCCTATATATAGAAAGGAGGTTTTGTCATTTGTATCATCCAAAAATTGCTCATTTATGTAATGTATTTGTAGCACCCCAATTCATGTGTTTGAATTTCAAAGTTAGACATTTGAACTTTAATACTAAGGGGGGTGGACCCCAAAGGATAAATATGTTGTGAATGTAATTAAATATTTAATTGAGGAAATGAATAAAATGATGTTGTGCAGATTGACCAAAATGAGATTTATGAGATCACTTGCTAAATACATGAGGATGGATGAAGCAAATATTTCCCCACAATCTTTCAAAAATCCTTGAAAGAAATTAATTCTAAATTTAGATTTTTGAGGAAAAATCTGAATTCCCCAATGATGAGAAATAACACCCCCAAGTTCTATGCTTTTCGCATTTGACATTTGAACATAAATCGAAAGGGGAGTGGACCCCAATGGATAAATACTTGTGTGGATGTGGTTAATTATTTATTTATGAAAAATAAATAAAATATTGTGTATGAACTATGACCAAATGAGAATTAGAGATCACTTGCCAAATCCATGAGGTTATGGAAAGAGGTTAAGACTTTTCCCAAAATATTTCAAAAATCCTTGAAAGAAATTATTCTAATTTAGATTTTTGAGGAAAAATATAAATTCCCCAATGATGAGGAAAGTAGTTGGGAAGAGGTAAAGAAAAAGCCGGAAAAGCCGAGAAAGCTTAAAGTAGCCTTTAAAGAATCCCAAAATGGGAAGCCTAGCAACAGAAAGAAAGCATCCGCTATTCTGGACGCGTAATTGTAAAACATGTTGGGAAATATGAGCTTAAATGTTTAGCCCCGCGCATAGAGGTTGATCCGTTCTAGGAGGTGATCTCGCCGGGGGTGAGTTCTGGAGAAAAACGAACTCTAAGGTTGGGAGGACTGGTCATAGTAGAGGTATGCATGCATAATTTTGGAGATTATTTTATGACTGTATTAGTTATATCTGTGTTAAGTATATCAATGTTATATGCATGATTCTGTTAAAACTTCTTGTTTAAATTTCAGATTGAGTGGTTGTTTAATATCTCATGCAATTACAAGCTAAGTGTAGTAGCTGAAAATTCAGGAGGTTAATATCAAGGAGGAAGTTAAATGATAACCCAGGGGTTAGTTCTGGGGATTTGTACATTTCAGTAATAAAGGGTAGAGATGATAAATCAATCGGAATGTTTAATCGAATAGAAAAATTCAAGTGGTAGCTTGCTGTCTTTGGAATGAAAAATTAGTGGAGATGTTGTATAAACAGAACCTCTTAATAATGTTGTAACCAATAACAGCAAGTAGGAAACATCTAACCCTGTGACAGCCGTATGGGGTTTAGTATATCAGCTGGATTAAAATGGAAAGAATTGTAGAGTGAAGAATTTAAATTATTCTATTAAATGTAAGTGTAAGTATATGAAAGAAGAAGTTGAATCCTAACTAAGTACGAGGATCTAAAACTAGGGATTCTAAACTACCAATTTCAGTATTATCTACCTCCATTTGATTGAAGCAAGAGGATCTATATCCCAACATTCAAATGGAAGAGTTAATCTGCACCAGAGTTTCAAACATGTTGAATATTTGTAACAATAAAATAAGGGGAGAATCCTATTGAAAACCTGTTGTGTGTTAAAAGTGTGTGTGAGGGAAGATTGTAAGCATGTTTAAAAATACAAAGAACAGAGCATCTATTACCTTCCATATCAACTGTTGGGAAAGTAGTTGTAGCAACGAAGGTTAACTGCATATAGATAGATGTATACGTGGATGCATACATCTATACTTGGATGTTGAACCCTTATAGAGCTGAAAATTATATAAGGCTTGCAAATTGGAAAGTTGAGGAAGGGTCTGGTGATCAGCTAGAGTTGGTCAAAATTCTGAAAAAACTGACCTGAGAAATACAAGCTAATATATATATAGATATATATAAGTTAACTAGATGGACTGAGAAGAGTGGAGATAACCGTATGAATTGTGTAATTGATTCCATATTAAATTTTGAATGTTATCTGGTGCATACAGCAGAGTATATCTGAGTTTATGCTATATGGATGAGAAGCTGGGTATGGGAGACGTGACAAATGGTATCGGAGCTCAAGTTCAAAAATTGGGGCAAGATATGTGCTCACAAAGAAATAATAAACTGTTATAAATTTTATGAATATTTAAAATATTACTTCAAGTATACAAATATCTTGGATATACTTTCAGGTATACTTGCAGGACAATCACTTATCCCTGCAGAAACTTAGCTAAAACACGGGGCAATATTTTTTAGAGTTATATGGAGTTTCTCATGGGTAAATAAAATTTTTCTTTAACGATTTAGTTAAAAATTTGGGAGGTTGAGTTATTCGATGTCCATACATGTAACAGATTGTGATGAAGTAGAAACATTTCAAATCTGTGTCCTGGTATGGGAGTAATATGATGAGGCTCATATACCAGAATGTTTAAACCTATAATAGGTTTAAAACTGGAAACCGATATCTCTCAGAAAAATATTATTTCTATGTAAAATAATAGCGTATGATTGTTTCTTCACTTGGACTATATATCCATGATGGAAAAAAAAAAAAATCTGTAAGTTTACAATGACATATTTCGCTATTGTCCTACTATCATCGTTATGTAAAAGAAATTTCAGTGTTCATAAAGTTAAGATACTGAAACCATCTTAATACAGTAGAAAAGATCGATGATGAAGTTAATGGAGAGGAAAGGGGAAAATGGTACTACCATGAACATGCAGAATTTAATCCCATATGTCGAACAAAGACTACAAGTAGTATAGAAGGATGCTTTCCATTTTTAAATTGCTAAACTAAGTTTTCCTTACTGTAATGAAAAACAAGAGAGAAAACAGTAGTACCTAACTGCTATATCATCTAGCTGGCCTTATTGAGCATCAGAAATTTCATATGAAGGTATCATTTTTTTTTCCATATAACCAATGGTAAGAGAACATATGAACAATATATTCTAAGATGAAGCATAGTAATAGTGCAACTTCAACGAAATACGGAACTTATGACAAGATTAAACAAACATTACAAGGACAGAAACTCCAGGAGTAATGAGTTCACTGATTTTTTTTATTGCTGAAATACTTACATATATAGGGATATTTATTTCCCTATATGCATAGAAAAGGGAACTTCTAGAGATAAGAGTAAAGTTTCCCTTTATAAACAGTAACGCATTCTGGTATGCTAAAAAAAATAAAAATAAAAAATCGTTCAGTTAATAAGTACAAAAGGGAATTTCTGCAAGCACTGTATAGTTATACAGATAGTACTGTTATACATATAAAGTTAAAACTGAGGAATTTTAATAAAGTTTGACAGACCAGTTTGAGATACAACTCGATAGCAAATTGCTAAAGTCACTGGAACATCATAAAATAGCAATAAAAATAAAAAAATTTACTATATATGATTGTGATAACAATCATGAGTGTATATATTGCATTTTCAAATCTATCCTTACTCTTGGAAAACAATTATTACAGCAAAGGGCTTAATTTATAATTTCCGTCCTCTAGTCCAGCACTATTGAATACACATAAGTATACCTCGAAAGAAAATTAGCATTTCAGAGTAAGGACTCTAGAGTGTGTATCTTGCATTGTTATTAAACCACCAAGGAAATCTACACTATAGAAGGGTGATAGTACCCATAACAATGATAGAATATTTTGTATTATAACTTCATCTCTAACCCTTGAAAATAAACATTAGGGCCATAAAGTTAATCTATGCTTAGTTTATCACATCAATTGAACTTTCGATTACTTATATATCTATGCATTCAAAACGCTTGATATATATATTAAGAAGTTCGAGCGCTAAACCATTTCATTCGTGTTAATCTAAATTTCAAATGAGCCATAGATATATATATATATGAATTTTTATATGTTCCAAGGACGAGATAAATGCAAATCTTATATCTAAACGATATATGTAAGAAGGAGAATAAGGGCGAAGGGTATATATATATATGAATATATATATATATATATATATATATGACAAAAGGGGTACATCAAAAAGTATCAATGAAACATATAAATCATCTATATAGCTAATTGGAACGAACGTATAGTAAGGTAACTAAGGCGGGTAGGTATTACAAAGCCAACTTTATAAATGCCGAGCGATAAATCAATTGGTGAGAAAATATATATATCTATATATAATTCTCGAATAAAACTAAGAGTATTTATATGAAATCATGTATATGTAAACCGAGATGTACCATCACAAACATAGATAGTCCACGATAACATTGATGGAAAGAGATTAATAGGAACATGTATACTCGCATCTTGAAGGTATTGCGGTTAGTTAAAGAGTATCTATAATTCTTTACTGATGTTAGCAACACTGTTAGGTATAAATTCTACTCCAAGTATTCGCCTCGGTAAAACCAACTTTAAGAAATTCTGCATTTTCGTTTGGGGAAAATTTGACGAAAGGGAAACTACCATGATTACGGTGGTAAACCACCAATACGCAAACCTTAAACCTTCATTTACAGTATGAGGATAAGCGCCGTGTGATCGGCTAGATGTAACAGAGAAGAAGGAATCCATTTCTCAGTTAGTGCGACAATTATAATTTGGGTGCAGGCAATTAAAAACGAGAGGGTAGGCACGAAAATTTCAATCCCAGAGTAAGTAATACATTTGCTTAAGAGCATGACTGCCTGTAGTGGCTTAGTAAAGCGGCAGGATAAAAATGAACTAGGGTATGTGTCAATAAAAACAAATAGGAAGCATCAGTAAAAGTAAGAGAAGCCTGAACCGTTAGCTACGTCTGATCTATACTGGACTGCTCTTTGTCCGACAGTCGAAATCTAAACAGAGTTATCTCCAGATAAACCTACTTCTCATTCTGCTCACAAACTGGGAAAGCAGATCATTAGAAAAATATATATATATATAATAAATGCCTGGCCTAACCATACTGATACTAGGCGGATGTAGTCATAGGGGTGCCGACTAATTACAACCCTGAAGTGCCATTTAAATCCAAAGGAAACGAATTCAATGAAGGGTAATAATGAATGAGAACGAGAGAAAATTAAACAAATTTCCCAAGACGTTAATCAGCAAGAACTGAGCGTAACAGAGAAGGGCGAGGCATGTAAATTGCCCCACGATCTTTACGTTTTCATGTAGACGCGGTTGCATTCGCCGAACGAGCCGGATGGAAGGTGCAGTGCGAGACAACTCGACCTCGCTCCACAGAAACGAATACGCCTTCCCTCGTGAAACATAAATACCCTGGACAAAAATAAAAACCTGATAAGGTTAAGTGCTATGAAGAAATCCAGGATGAAAAAAAAAATATACAACATGCATAACCTAAATAGATTCTCAGTCCTGAACACATGACAGGAAATAAATAACATGACCCTGTGAGAAAAGAACCAGTGAACGAAAAAAAAAAAACGCAAATGGAAACGAGAACCGGGAAAATAGAGTACCAATGGGCATGCGGGGTTTTAATAGGGCGAAACACCATCCAAATACCTATAACCCACCTCTGTACAGGCAGCAACAATCGCTGGCCAGGTGTTGCATAAAATCCCGAGGGGGATTTGATCAGTCATAACGTGCAGAACACGCGGTACCAGTGCAACGTGGTTGCTGTTCTTCAAACCTAAAGTCTAAGTACCGCACAGGTGAAAAATTCGGCCCAAGTGCTGCGATCTGTCACTGCCACAGTAAACCATGTCAATGGGCCTTCTAGCTTGTATTGACACCTGCCGAGTTCATCAAGTCAAGGTACCGTAGTTAGAAACCCTAACTTGTACCTGGAAAATCTCAGCGTATTAGAGGGAGACACGTATAGTTCCCACCTCCCGAGACTGCTTGATAGGCGGTGGTGTGTACTCACACAGCTGAAGGCGAAACTACGCAGTGGTGGGTTCACTCATCCAACACTCCAATACAATGAAAACGCGTTAGTACCTGCCCTACGAACAAGTGAGAATTGTTAATCGTGGCGGTTAAGAAATCAGAAATGGACATATCGCCGAGTGAGTTCATAGCTGTCCATCACGTATAGATCGTAATATTTTAAGCCGAGGGGGGGGGTAGGTTTCTTTAACATGATTAAATACGGCGGGCGCAGATTCAATTACCCTGTCATGTGAGCTAGCGGTTTGTAAGACCCTTTTATATCACGTCTCTATTATACTATGAGGATTTAAACGATGATACCATAGTCATATTCAACGTGAATGTAGTTGTATGATTTTATATTATGGATTGATGCTTCAGTACAATTCTATGGTTATAAGCGTTACATATTCTAAATTTTCATTGTATGAAATTTACATGCGCTTAAAGGTTCACCGCCGAATATTGTGATATATCTTAACACTTGTTATAGAAACTTGTTATAGAATATGATTTTATATTATGGAAAAAAGAAAAAAAAGTAATATATCCACCTTATGATAGGCGGATGTAAATGGGAAAGAAATACCTTAGAAAAGGCGGATTGTAAGTAAGTGGGGAAAAATAATTGTACATAAAGGGTAGGAGTGAGTAGAACAATACTCATAAGTATAGGTATATGATTTTTAATTAAGTGGACTAATAATTTCCCATAATTGGTTGGAGTGAGTAGGACAACACTCATATATATATATATATATATAGGTATAAAATTGGATTAAATTTCAAGATTTGTAAGTGGTATTATCACACATAGAGATCAAAGTGGATACAGTACTTTGGGATCCTGAAAATAAATAAATAAATAAATAAATAAATAAATAAATAAAAATTGGGAGGTGTGATATATGCTCCTAATATGTTATATAGTACTATGTGTACCATAGTTATTGGAACAAAAGGAAAAGGAAAGTTATATTGGAATATATAGAGAAAGGTGTATAATAGAAAAATGACAATCTATATTTAATAGAGGTATGTTAAATATAAGTTGTAAATTCTTAATTAAATATTAAATATATATATATATATATATAATAATAATAATAATAATAATTATCATGAGAAATGATAGATTAAAAGGAAACAAATTGCACGTGGGACATAAGTTAAATCTCCAATTAACATTATAGATATAGGTGAGCTTGTTATATGTTATAATGTTAACTTGGTTGAGTTGTATGAATATAATATCTTCATACATGATAATTTATTTCAGTTAGTAAATTTCAAACTTTATAACCACGGAATTAAGGGAGAAGAAATAATTCACTAGGGAAAAATTAAAAGTGAATTTACCTAAAAAGTTGCAAGTAAAGTGGAAGGACATATTTTACCATATGGCTGGAATATTATTACTCTAAGTAAGCTTAAGTACGAGTAATAAACACAATTAAAAAGCTGGTTTAGTAATTATGGACCATTGCATATTAAATAATGTAATGCAGATCCATTACATTGAGTTATGAATGAATGAATGAAGGGATAAATCAAATTTTCCCAGGTGAGTTAGCTAGGGTAGAAGTGGAAACCTAACAATTGTTTTTTTTATATACATGGGAAAATGATTATGAAACTGATCATGCATGGATAAAAATCCAATGAAGCATAATTAATTTTATTACAAACCATAGGTTGTTTATATAAACCATGGGTGGATTTCGAATGATTAGTGAAATTCACCTATAGATATAATTAGTGAATCATCATTGGAATTTGTACAGCATGGAAAAAAAATTTAAATGTATAAATTATGGTAATTCTTTGAAAAAGGGGAAATTGTGTCAAATTCAATTTTGACATTATCAAGTAGTAATACTTGTGAAGGTGAGGAATGATAGTAATTACATGTATTCACACTATAAAATTCTGTTGGTGTAAATTTATTTAATTTAATTTTTCCTGAGTCTTAAATTCAAAGATAGGGAAATGGTGTGAAATCATACAGCTACCCAAAAAGAAAAAAAAAATGAGAAAGTACTGGAAGTACAGCTATGAACTGGAAAAGGGTAAGCATAACCATGCATATGATAAAATTGTTTTCTTTCATTTATGAGTACTAATGAAAAGTGTAAAATTGTTTAGCCAAGTGTGTAACAGGAAAGTGTACACTCTGGAAACAAGGAGAAAAAAAAAAGGTGAAGATAAATCACCTAGAAAATCAAGAAAAGCTGAACTGGACCAAGTTGCGTGAGGAAAGAATCTCACTGAAAAACAAGAAAGGATAAGTAGTGGACTAAAAGTGCACTAAACTATTATGAACCTGAAAGGTTTGACTAATAACTGAATTTCTTAAGTTTATTGAAATGCAGAATGTTGTTGTGGATTATCAATTGTATGTACCTGACATTACTTACATTGGTATGAATTGTGGACGGAGAAAACAGAATAAAAGATCTTCCAGACAGACTTCTTGCAAAGAAGTAGGAAGAAAATCAATTGCATAAGGCATCAGTAAATAGAGTGGAAGCAGGAGAGTACTCTGCTGGAAACTAATCAAGGACGAAGAAGAATTTTTGTCAAATCAACGTTAAAGTGTAACACCGAGGAAGGTGTTGGAAAGGGGGGAAACTAATGGCTTATAAACTAGCCTTACCCTTGCATATTAAATTTCATGATGTGTTTCATATCTACTTGTTGGAAAAAAAAAATTGTTGTACATGATGCTTCTCACATTTTTTATTGGAATGTGATCCAGGTGGAACCAGAAGAGGAATTCCTTCGAGAGCCGCCTCAACTCTGAGAGCGGGAAGAAATTGAATTGCAAAATCAAAAAGGTAGCTAGAGTAAAGGTGCAGTGGAGCACTTTACTGCTGAAAGTGCTACATGGAACAGAGAAGCTGAAGTGATAGGAAAGCATTCATAATTATTTTCAAAATAAACTATGTAGATAGTTGTCAACACCGAGGACGGTGTTTGTTTTCAGAGGGGGAATATGTAACACCCCCAAGTTCTATGCTTTTCAGATTTGACATTTGAACATAAATCCAAAGGGGAGTGGACCCCAATGGATAAATACTTGTGTGGATGGGGTTAATTATTTATTTATGAAAAATAAATAAAATATTGTGTATGCACTATGACCAAATGAGAATTAGAGATCACTTGCCAAATCCATGAGGATGGATAAGGCAACAAATCCCCAAAAATCTTTCAAAAATCCTTGAAAGAAATTAATTTAGATTTGAGGAGGAATCTAAATTTCCCAAATGAAGAGGAGTAGTTGGGAAGAGGTAAAGAAAAGCTGGAAAAGCTGAGGAAAAGCTTAAAGCAGCTTTAAAGAATCCCAAAATGGGAAGCCTAGGCTAAATAGGAAAGAAAGCATCCTGCTATTCTGGACGCAGAATTAGAAACATGCTTTGGGGAAATATGAGCTTAAATAAGCTGCTCCTAAGTAGATCAGAGGTTGATCTGTTCTAGGAGGTGATCTCAGCTCGGGGGTGAGTTGTGGAGAAAAACGAACTCTAAGGTTGGGAGGACTGGTCATAGTAGAGGTATGCATGCATAATTTTGGAGATTATTTTATGACTGTATTAGTTATATCTGTGTTAAGTATATCAATGTTATATGCATGATTCTGTTAAAACTTCTTATTTAAATTTCAGATTCAATGGTTGTTTAATATCTCATGCAATTACAAGCTAAGTGTAGTAGCTGAAAATTCAGGAGGTTAATATCAAGGAGGAAGTTAAATGAAAACCCAAGGGTTAGTTCTGGGGATTTGTACCTTTCAGTAATAAAGGGTAGAGATGATAAATCAATCTGAATGTTTAATCGAATAGAAAAATTCAAGTGGTAGCTTGCTGTATTTGGAATGAAAAATTAGTGGAGATGATGTATAAACAGAACCTCTTAATAATGCTGTAACCAATAACAGCAAGTAGGAAACATCTAACCCTGTGACAGCCGTATGGGGTTTAGTATATCAGCTGGATTAAAATGGAAAGAATTGTAGAGTGAAGAATTTAAATTATTCTATTAAATGTAAGTGTAAGTATATGAAAGCAGAAGTTGAATCTTAACTAAGTACGAGGATCTAAAACTAGGGATTCTAAACTACCAATTTCAGTATTCTCTACCTCCATTTGATTGAAGAAAGAGGATCTATATCCTAACTTTCAAATGGAAGAGTTAATCTACACCAGAGTTTCAAACATGTTGAATATTTGTAACAATAAAATAAGGGGAGAATCCTATTGAAAACCTATTGTGTGTTAAAAGTGTGTGTGAGGGAAGATTGTAAGCATATTTAAAAATACAAAGAACAGAGCATCTATTACCTTCCATATCAACTGTTGGGAAAGTAGTTGTAGCAACGAAGGTTAACTGCATATAGATAGATGTATACGTGGATGCATACATCTATACTTGGATGCTGAACCCTTATAGAGCTGAAAATTCTATAAGGCTTGCAAATTGGAAAGTTGAGGAAGGGACTAGTGATCAGCTAGAGTTGGTCAAAATTCTGAAAAACTGACCTGAGAAATACAAGCTAATATATATATAGATATATATAAGTTAACTAGATGGACTGAGAAGAGTGGAGATAACCGTATGAATTTCGTAATTGATTCCATATTAAATTTTGAATGTTATCTCAGCATACAACAGAGTATATCTAAGTTTATGCTATATGGATGAGAAGCCGGGTATGGAGACGTGAGATGAGGAAAGTAGTTGGGAAGAGGTAAAAAGCTGGAAAAGCTGGGAAAAGCATAAAACAGCTTTAAAGAATCCCTAAAATGGGAAGCCTAGGCAAAGAGGAAGAAAAGCATCCTGAGATTCTGGACGGAGAATTAGAAATATGCTTTTGGGAACAATAGCTTAAATAAGCTGCTCCTAAATAGATTAGAGGTTGATCTGTTCTACGAAATGATCTCAGCTCGGGGGTGAGTTCTGGGAGACAGAAGGACTCTACGGTTGGGAGGTTGGTCAATTGCATGAGTGGTATGTCTTTAAAATTTTTGATGTGTTTATCTCATAAGGAATGAATTGGCTACATATAAAAGTTGATTGTATACTAGAGTTATAAATGCTACATTTAACAGAATTGGTCGTAAGGAATTCACCTTTACAATTCTTCATAGTTGTAGAAAATAAATCTGGGGAGTAGAATCCAACAGAATCTCTAAACCAGTGTTGATTTAAATCTGAGGATATATATTTCTCCACAGAAAAAAAGACTGGTGATTTAAATTTAATCTTCTTCTGATTTATATAATGATTCTAACTCATATATACATAGGAGAAATAAATCTGAGATTTTCTGTACTGTACTGGAAAATAGAAGTATAGGAACTGTTATCTAGATTGTGTATTAAATGAAGAAAACAAAATATGTAATGACTAACTTCTAGGATCAGTACTCCATTTATACATGAATAGAATCACAATAGCCAGTTATGTCTGCATGTAGATAAGTAACACTACATCAAAAGGAAGCCCATAACAAAATTTATGGATTACAACTAATGTGTAAAAGAAGGATAAGCAAGAAATTTAACATGCAGTTTGAACATACGCAAGCCATAATTACCTGTACATAATCTACTTGAGTTTGTGAATAAAGGACAGGAAAGTATAGTGTCATATTATAGATGCAAATGTTTTCCAGACAAAGATCTATATCAATATACGTATTAGTACATCACCGTAGATGGTTACCAAGCCTAACGAGGTATGATGCTAAACATTTACCTATTGCAAACTAATACTTATCTTAACCCTGAACCCATGAAAAGAGAATAGTTGACAATACTTGGTACTATTTCAATAATAGGGAAAATATTTAGCAGTATTATTATCAAATTCAAATCTAGTGTGGTAGGAGAAAAACACACAAAATGCCTTTGATTTCTAGAAAACTGATGGTAACAATAAACGAGGCAGAATAATCACTGAAAAGCTACACTCAAATTCAGAGTTATAAAATGAGGTGCAACCGAGCTTACTGTGAAGGAGCATAATTAAATTGATAAATAACATCACCTTTACTCGCAGGAATATGATCTAACCCCGGTATGGCCTATAAGCAGTAAGGTCACAACACACAAACGAGTCAGAAAATCCGTAGTTGTAGAACAGTGCCATAGATAAGTTTAAATCGAAACTCAAGTTAAAAGAGTAAAATAATATCCTTGTTGCAAATACATAAGAATAACCGTAAGGCAAATTGATATTAGGAAACTGACAGAGTTATATAAACAAAGTATTCCACGATACAAGTCCACTGTGGCATGGGAACAATATCAAAATTATAATGTTTCCCAAACTGAGCTAAAGAACGAGTCCGGGTCGAACCCAAAATCTGAATAACTAAAATTATACAATGATATCAAGCACAGTATTAAACTGTTGAAAACGTTCTGGAACGAGGTGAAGAGAACTGGTTCCTTCAAACCAGTGTTCTGCGAGTACCGACCTGGAAAGGACCAAAGAAATTTTATGTTAAGGCTGACAAGAGCTACGACTTCCGTGGTTCACGAGAGAGAGTAATACATCAGTTGTAATTACCTGCAGGAGTAAAACCTTCAATATGAGTACAATTTATAACAAACAGGAATAAGAAAAACAAAAACAATTTAAGCGAATTGGCAGACATGAAACTATCTGTATGGCGCGATGGGAAGCCATCACTATAAATCCAAATCACAGAAATTATTCAAAGCACATAAGCTATACCCTAAACGCAAAATGGAAAATTCATGGTAGGCTATCAAAATAGAGCATGCACTTCATAAACTCAGTAAGTGGCATACCTGCATGATTCAACGGAGCCTGAGGATACGTCACCGAGATGGATAGATGCACGATCAATCCTCGAGGGCGTTAGAATGCACTGGTAAGAGACCAACCGAATACGAAGAAAGAGAAAAGAACTGGCAAACCAAATAACACTGAGATTTTATATCCATAGAACCCTAACACATTGGTGAATCCACATCGTCCACATGGCAAGATCCGAAGGGTGAAGCCACGGATCAAAGAGCTGAACGCGACATGTACACCAATACGTCAACATTAAATGTGATTAGTAAGACTATAAATGTCACCACAGGCTATCCGTGCCATCAAAATTGCAATTGCACCAGGGGAGGCTGGCGTGGTGAGTTCCAGCGTTACATGGAACAAACCCACGTGATGATACACTGAACAATACTCATTCCAAACCACGCAACAAGACCCAAACTCTTATACAGGCTTACGTGGAAAACGAGCAGCACTTCTCAACTTACTTAATTAAAATTTCCAATTCACATGATGTGTATATCAACGTAAAGGCGTTCGATTAAATTAAATGAATAACCATGAGTGGCTGTACACAGAGTTAATAAGATGGATCAATTAAATCCAATTATGATTTCTACGTTGTAAAAAAATGATATCCCGGTGTAACCGAAGTGGTCTCACCTAGGTCTATCGAATTATAAGGGTAGGGTTAACGTGTGAAAAGTAATTATGCTCCCCACTTATTTATCAAACGATAAAATGATATTGAATGATCAAGGGTCGATTTCTATACAAATAATGTAAGATATCAAAGTGGGATTTGGATAGACAAACCCATTGTATTGGTATTGTAAATATAATTAGGGTTAATAGTATTAATATGGTTATATCCAAAGGGGGTTGGATATAGTTGAGATCAGTAAACAAATCATAATTGGGCAAACAGTGATGATGCGAATAAACCATCATAATTATAGCATAGCATCTTTTCCAGAATTGAAATTTAACAAATGAAGGCTTGAGAGAAAAAAAAAATGTTGGAAGGGAAATGGGAGGTGTGACAGTATTGGAGGTTTCCCCCTCAAAGTGGCTTATTTCTAAGTCATTGATCTCTCTTTTCTTCTATTTTTGGAGCTGGTTTCACAACATTTGGTATCAGAGCTTTGGATTCTAGGGTTTCGCTACTCCAAACAGGTCATCATGGAATTTTTGCTATAAATTTTTTTCTACGAAGTTTTATAAGCTGAAATGTTTAGGGTGCAAAGTCAAAATCCTGAGGAACATCTTCACAAAATTTCAGATCTCGGTTCACAATATTTTTGGAGATATGGTCTGTGGAAGTTAGGTCCTTTTCAGGCTCTTGAATTTCATTTTTCAATATTACCATCCCATTTTTCAAAGAACCTTGGATACAAAAATCAAGTTACTAAATGAATTTAAATTTAAGTGTGGATGTTGAAGGGGATGCAAATATTCTACAAGATGAAAACCCCTCAATATTATTTGCTCCAAGCTCAAACATGATTGATGAAGGAATTCCACCTTTCTGTGTTAGTTTGAAAGCACATGATTCCTTAGTATATAATTGCATGTTAGATTCTGGAACTTCACATAATATTACACCAAAGGTTATTAGGATCAACTTAATTTGGAAATTACTTGATATTACCATGACCTATATACCTTTGACTCTAAAATGGTACCATGTCTAGGACTCGTAAAAGACTTGGTGGTAACTTTGGCCCAAATACCTATAAGAAGTGTAGTTTTTTAAATCATGGTCACTGATATCCATCCTAAGTTTGGAATTCTTTTATCAAGGTCTTGTTGTGCATAGGTAGGAGGAAGCCTTCAAATGGATATGTCTTTTTCTAAAATTCCTATATATGGGGGTGAAAACCTTAGGTTATATAGGGAGTCTAGATTCATTCATATTGTTTTATAGGAATATCAAGCTAGAAACCATCCTATATATGCATTTGACAAATATTTTTGTTATTTTCAATTATCTTCAAATAATTTGCAGAATTCTCAACTTAAAATTGAAGATGTTGTAGAAAACCCAAAAACTGTCTTTTTCAAATGATGGATATGGATCTGGTGTTCTTTTAATTTCTCCAGAAAAATAAAACAAAACTCAATCATGTAAACTTAATTTTGATGTTACTAATAATGTAGCAGAGTATGAAGCTTTTCTTCTAGTACTAGAGTTAGCTAGAAGTCTTAAAGCATAGAATTTATGTGTTTTCAGTGAATCTGAACTCATATTAAGATAAGTTAGGAATATTTGTCAAACAAAGCATCCTAGACTTGGATATTATAGAAATGAGGTATGGGATTCATTGGAAAACTTATTTCATGCATTAAATATTACAACTATTCCTAGAAATGAGAATATTCATGCAGACTCCGTAAATGTTTCAACTATTTCATTCAAAATTCTAGATCAAATGCAATTGAAATATCAAATTCAAGTAAAATATAGGACATCTATTCCTAACAATATTAAATACTCACAAATATTTGAGGATGATGGACAGTTAAAATATTTTCTACAGGTTATTGATGAATTCTTTTTTTTGCAAATTCAAGAAGATCAATTAGATATAAATAACCTCAGTAAATAAAATCAAACTTTTGATTTAAATTTGAAAATGGTTGACCACAATATAATTCAGGTGTCTAACAACTTTATTCCCAAAGGTCTAGTACCTCTAGAAATATTATTTGACCAAAATTATGTTCCCAAGTATCCACTATCAATTTCACCTGAAGAGAATATTGAAGAATATAATATTGGAACACCTTAAGAAATCAAGAACATTAAAATCTCAGCATCTCTACCTCAGGAAGTAAAAACTGAATATTGGAATCTTCTTAAAGATTACAAGGAATTTTTTTCTTGGCCTTATGTTGAATTAAAAACATATGACAGAATTCTTAGTCAGCATAAAATTCCTTTAAAACCTGAAGCAAAACCCTATAAACAAAAATTTAGAGAATCAATCGAGTCTTGATCCCTACCATAGAGAATGAACTTAAGAATTTACTTGATTCTAAAATCATAATTCGAATAAGATACTTAGATTGGGTAGCTAATTTAGTTCATGTTAGAAATAAGAATGCGGAAATTAGAAACTGTGTAGATTTCAGGAAATTAAACAAGTCATCCTTAAAAGACATGTACCCATTACCCAAAATGGATCTATTTCGTCAAAAGGTTTCAGGTCCAAATATACTTTCAATGCTTGATTGGTTTTTTGGATACAACCAGATAATGGTGAGTCTAGAGGATAGGGAGAAGGCTGCTTTCACTACACCTTGGGGTACATTTACATATGACAAAATTCCCTTTGGATTGAAAAATGTTCGAGAAACATTATAGAGAGCTACAGATTTATATTTTGTGTGTAAGATTAAAAAAAATAAAAATAAAATAAAAAAAAATTGTTGTTATATATCTTGATGACCTTACTATTTTTTCTAGCTCAGATCATAAACATTTAAAATACTTGATGAAATTTTTTAACAGGTCTAGAAAATTCAGGATATCACTCAATCACAAGAACTATTTGTTTTCTATCAGAGAAGGGAAATTTCTCGGACACATCATTTCTAAGGAATGGGTAGTAATTGACCCTAAAAGGGTTTCAACTGTGCAAGCACTTTAATTTCCAAGGAAAAATAAGGAGATCCAAACTTTTCTTGGAAATATTAACTGCCTATGGAGATTCATTCCTAACAATGCTAAACTTTTTAATGATATAACCGATATCTTGAAGAATAATCATGAAGTTAAGTGGACAATACCAGCTAGATATGCTTTTGACCAGATTAAAAAGGTCATTTCTGAAGTGCAAACTTTAGCCAACCCTAATTATTTTGAACCCTTTGCCATATTTTCCTTTTCCTCTGAAACCACATTAGTTATTGTCCTTTCAAAAAATAATTAAGATGGATATGAACAATCTATACCATTTTTCAATAAAGTCATGAGAGACACAGAATTTAAGTATGACATCATTGAAAAAGAGGCTTATTACTTAGTCCAAGTGTTAAATTATTTAAAAATTTATGTCCTTCACTCAGCCATTACTACTTATGTTCCCAAAAATGTTGTGAAAATTGTCTTAACTCAACCAGACACTAATGGGAGAAGAGGAAGATTAATTACCCAACTACTTGAATTTGATATTAGTATCAAAACTACAAAGTTGGTAAAAATAGAAGGTTTGGCTAATGTTTTAGCTGAATCCAATTGTAAAGTTTTGGGGATAAATTTTGTTTTTGAAATTTCAACAGAGAAGAGTCCACAAGAAACGTCTCCAAAATCACAAGGGGAGAATCCACAAGAATCTTACAAAGACTCAGAAGGGAAGAATACACAATAACCTTCATCTTCAATTCAATCAGTTCTTGTTTATATTGATGAGAAATTCATGTTGTCATAATGGTATTATGATATTGTACATTTTCTTATAAACATCGAGTGTCCTTCTCAATTTTCAAAAATTCACTGTAAGACACTAAATTTAAAAGCCATAAATTATTGTATCATCAATGTAAATTTATAGATGAAGGAACCACTCAATAACCTTTTTCTTTTCTTGACAGAAAATGAAACAGAAGGGATTATTGAACAGTTTCATGCAAGTATATGTGGGGGACACTTGCCTAGAGATCTACAACATATAAAATATTGAGAGCATAATTCTATTGGCCTATTATGTTCCTACAACTAGGAGAAAAGGTTACGATTTGCCAATGTCAAATGTTTGCTGCAAGGAAAAAGCTAGCAGCCCTTCCTTTGGTTCCAGTATTAGTTTCAACACCTTTCTTAGAGTGGGGATTGGATTTCATAGGGTAATTTCATCCAGCATCAATCAACTAGCATAGATGGATACTAATTGAAACATATTACTTCACTAAATGGGTAGAGGCCATTCTAGTTAGAAATGCCACAACCACTGTAGTCATCAAGTTTATTGAAGAAAACATTATGTTGACGTTTGGATGCCCTCAAAAGATAGTAACGGATAATAAAAAAACATATAATAGTGTCAAAATGATTGAATTTTGTAAAAAATATAAAATTTTGTTGCATCATTATACTCACTATCCACAAGGAAATGGTCTAGCAAAGTCATCAAACAAGAGTTTGGAAAAAGTTATCAAGAATACATTAGAGGATCATAAAAAGAATTGGGAAAATCTTCTCATTTATGCAGTTTGGGCTAATAGGATATCTCAAAAAAGATCTATAGGAAAATCTCCATTTCAATTGGTTTATAGTAAAGAAGCAATTTTTCCTAGAAATCTAGATTTCTCTGTTTTGACATTTTTGCAAGAATTTAATGAAGAAACTCATGATTTTTCTAGGAGAATGAATCATATTATTTAACTTGGTGAAAAAATGGATGAAATCCAATACAAGCTTAGGAAATACGAGAAAAAAATGAAAATTTTCTTTAATATAAAAGCTACAGAAAGAGGTTTCAGAGAAGGATATTTGGCGTTAAGATGGGATGTTATGAGGGAAGAAAGAGAAAAACGTGGAAATTTTGACATCCTCTGGTTTGTACCTTTTCATATTTCATAAGTCAAGCATAATAATACTTTCATCATGCAGAACTTGGAAGGACAAGTTTCTTCATGCATAGTCAATGGAAGATATATGAAGCACCACATTCAGTACTAAAGATGCATAAGAGTCATTCTCATATTCATAATTGTATATCTACCCTCTCATTTGATTTTCAAGTATGCTTTTTTTCTCAACAAAGACTCCATTAGCCCAAGGAGAAGGTGCTTAGATCTGCTAGTTCTCTGCATCCTATAGGAGGAAGCAATCCCTAGTTGGAGCCGATGTTGTAGCATTTCATTTTTCGAGAAGTTAGACATTGTAGAAGAAAATGGAAATATTTAAAAATGTTAGGTTTGGATATGAATAGATGAAAATTAAAAAATGTTAGGACTCATGTCAAAATAAAATAATCATTTCAAAAAATTGTAGGATTAGATGCTTTAAAAAATGAAGGAAAAAATATTTGAAAATGCTAGGGATGGATATAAGCAATAAAAGAAATAAAATTGCTTAGTTTCAAATAAAAAAATAAATTAGTTCTGTGTATTTTGTTAGGATGACACAACCCAAAATAATTTGTTTTTGATCATACTACTTAAACATGATAAAAATTATTTAAATTTATGCATTTTATATTAGGAAATAAAAGTTCACCAAACTTTTTAATCTTGGTTGAAAATTAGACTTAGGAAAATTAATGACAGCTTGTTTTAAATGCGCCTAAAATAAGATTAGGATTAAAATATGTTTTATTAGCATTAATCACTTCATTAATTGGTCAATTATTGTTCTAATAAATCACATGTTAATTTTATTGTACATTTGTAACGCAAAAATTTTATTTTTTCATTTTGCATTGTCATTGGACCAAATCTCAAGAATGGATCTCTTCCCCGCCCATATCAACGAAGGGGAAGTCATTTCGCACCACATTTTTCTATTTCAAATTAATAGCAGGGGGTCTGAAAAGCAGTTTCCTTTCGGCAGACCCCTTTCAAACATTTCACTCATTTGTCATTTCACACCCCCCACCCCCGACCTGCTCAATACTTCTTACCGTCAACTACCCACTCCGTAATCTGCCTTTGCTTCCAACGGTTTTTTGACTTCCTGCCAACGTCCATATCCCAATGCCCAATCACCTCCTGCAACCTATAGATGTTCTATTACATCCACTCCCTTACCGTTTCATTCAAACATGTCATCACAACTACTCCTTAACTGTTATTAGCTATTATTACTATGATTCGCTACATTACCATTTTCCATTAAACCTCCACGTATTTTTCTCTAATATTCATTCCGTATAATGGAAATCCAATAATGTATAAATAAACATATCCCATTCCTTGCACCAGCCTTTGATTCGTTTTTCATTCTGTCGAATCATAGGTTTGGAGAGATATAGTTTCAGTTTACCACTCCACTATGTATCACCATTGTCAACAAAGTTATTGAGAGGCATATCTATTACTTAGAGAGACTTCCTTCATCTAATATCATTTTAGTAGAGAAATACCTCTTCTCTTTTACACTACAGAAAGAAATGGCTCCCAAAGGAAAGGGTCGAAAACCAATCACTGAAAAAACTTCAAATGTGTCTACCACCATAGATCTCGATGATGTCCCATTAGTTGACCAATTTTTCAAGATTACAGAAAAAGATGTGAATTCGAGATCTATGAATTGCATCTCTGGTTAAACAAAAATATTTAAATAAATAAGATCGATTCAAGCTCTAGGAGACTTTATTGCCTCTATTCACCTTTCCTCAAACCCATGAGATCCCTGATCTAGTCACCTGGTGTCAAGCTAGGTATGATCCCCTTAAAAAAAATTAGTAGATCAAAATAAAGACATTTTGAATTCTATTACATCTGAGACCATAAACCATATGCTGTTGATCACACATAGTGATTCCCTTAGCCATTTTTCCCAAGCTACTCACATGGACTTATACCACAAACTGAATTTTCCTGAAAAAGCTCAGATTTTCAAAACATTTCTTCCAGATGATGTTAAACATTCTGAAAAAGAACCCTCCTTACCCATCCACTGTGTTTCCTAAATCAACCAAGCACATTATTTCCTTAATTTCCTATTTTTTACGCTATTAAAATGTTAGAACAATAGAAGAGTCAATTCAAGGTTTCTTTTCCATTTTCTCCAAAGACAGTGATCCAAACTTCATCTACAATTACAGCAAGCTCCTAGCTGTTAATATTCATGCACATATGATGAAATTGACCATTTAAGGCATGTTCAAGTACACTTTTGTACTACTTCGTATGTTTCTATTTCAGTAGGGGGATTCCTTACCAGTTAAGTTGCATAAAGATGATGATCAGGGTGTTAATCAATCAGTCATTCATTCGACTCAAATAGTTAGAGTCATTTCAACTAAATTTTTATTTCTAGATTTCATTGACTCCTTCATTCATTTAGTTTACTATATTTTAAGCAGTCAAAATGGGCCTAGGATTGGGCCATACAGAAAAAAGGTTACTTCATCTAAGTGATAAAGTTAAAACAGGAGATAAGTATCTTTACCAGAATTATATAGAGATTAGAGTATATGGTTGTGAATTGGAACCTTAAAAGCTGCCCAAATAAGTTCCAATGAGACTTTTCTCTCTTGAATATATTAGGAAAATGATTATCATGGATGAAATGCATTTTGTTACAGGTAAAATAAAATTTCAGTTTAAGATCAAGACTAGGGTGGGCTCTTTCATATGCAACACTAGGACAACAATAATTGGAGCAGATGCAATCCTCATGAGGATGGATTTCATCCAAGTTTCACTTGGTCATATGATCCATTCAACATTATTTCTAATTTGAGGCTGGAACTGAGGACAACAACTTACAATCATACTCCTAGGTTAGAGATTGAGAAATTCATGAACCAAAATCAGTGTGAAGAAAGCACACTACAAGAAGCAGAGGCACAAATTATTTCTACCTCCACTCTACAAATCCTAATTTCTCAAGACAAACAATAGAAAATGCCTAGAGAGGAACCATCATCTTCTGCAAATGTTTCCAAATAATTCATTATCCAGTAGAAGAAGCAAAAGACGGATTTCACCATTTCCACTGAGGAAAGTCAGAAAGAGCCACATATCATCGATTTGGGTGATATAGAAGTTTCTATAGAAGCAGATGGAAATTTTCTTAATACCCCATCCTCCTCTTTAGCTTCACAAGATCCCATGGGCATTATTCAATCAGTAGGAACCAGTGAATAGGGTGATCAAAATATTTTTTCTAAATTCTTAGAGATTAAACATAAGAATGAAGCTCTAAAAGCCAATGTCTATAGTTAGTTTTGGAAACAGACCTCTACATCACATCATAGGTTATTGATATATTTTGATAGTTAAAACAGAAGGATATAGATGGAATTTATATAGGCCTGTGTCCCTTTTCCCAAAGCCCCTTCTGATTACAAGAAGACCATATTCTATTCTAATGCAAATCAGATTCATCCCATCGACCAAATGGACATGCACAAACATTCAAGAGAAATTGTTTTCTCTTCCATGAATAACACTACCATGGCATTGTCCAAATTGAAAAAAAATCTATCAAATGTATAGTCACAGTCGAAAATTCAGAAACATTCCTATTTTGCTAAATCTAATAAGCTAAAATCATTAGAAGATATAGTAATAAAGATTGGGTATGACCCTAAGGATGTCAAATATGTAGAAGAAATTCTTAATAAGAAGAATTAATACATTGCACCTCTTCAAAATCAACTCAAATTTCCTTCTATAGAATATCCCCAAACCAAGGAGATAGATGAAAGTGAACAAAATAGAGAGGAAATGATAAAACTTATCATTGAGTAGAACATTCAAATCAAGAAGATGGAGGAAAAAATTGAAGATCTACTAAAGGAGAAGGAATATTCAACTCAGTTGGCCATGATTCTAGTTTCAGTTGTACCTATTTTAGTTGCATGCACAGAGCTAAGTTCTTCATTAACAACAACAAAATCCACATTAACAAAAGGTGACACAAGAAAAATTATGCAGGATTTATCTCTACAAAAGTAGGAGAATGAAAAGCTTCTGCAGAAATTCAAGAAGCTTAGAAGATAAAGAATGATACTCTTTACATGGAAGAAATGCATAAATCTCACAGGTTAAGACAGAAATTTCAGAAGTTAGAGACTGTGTTATTGATGTTAACACCTTGGCCCAAGCCAAGGAAAGCATCAGTACTGAAATAAGTCAGGCTATGAATGAAGTATGACCCTCCATATATATTATTTTTGAACAGGAAGAACTAATCACCAAGTGCAAAGCAATCATTGAGCAGGAAAAGGAAGCACTTAAGCAAAAACCAGCCAAAGCTTCAAATGTGATTAAGGTTTTAAATTCAAAGAGCAGAGGAGAATTAGAGCATATTAATATCATAGATATAACAAAAACCATTTTGAAAATCAATAAATTTCTGCATAAGAAGAATATGTTGAATGTGTTGGAAACCAAGTGTCAAACTTTAGATAGTGTTGTCCAAATATTTCACATTAAGCTCAACCTGATAAATCAAAGAGGATTTTCGGGATTAGTAGTGCCAAATGACAGGTTAATTAGCTTGGAGGAGTATTTCAAGAAGCTTTAGACAATCTCAATTGACAAAACCAAATTTGTAGGGATTAAAGGTCATATGACAGGAAAGTCATTTCTCAAGTCCTTAGAGTTTGATTTAATAATTAGCCATGAAATCAAACATATATTTATTAATACGCCTACTTTTAAGAGATATACTTAAGTAGATGAAGTTTTTAGAAGCTTGATTAATCTGGATATACCAAGTTAAGAAACATGGGATCACTTATGTGAAACTATCAAGTAAATTTCATCTCCAACAAAATGCTAGCAAAGAAACACTTTTTGGGGCCACATCATCAACCACTTCCTTGAAGACAGTGAAATCTCAACTCAATAGTTTTTGTATTCCTATATTTTGATACTATTTTTGTAATATGTTTAGATTCTTCTAATAGAAAACATTTAGTATAAATGACTCTCCATTTAAGTTATTAAGGGTTTCACCCTTGGATGAGCACTTGTAAAGTATAATTGCATTAAATTTTGATCATTGATGATGAAAAAAATGGTTTTGGATTTGTTTCAGATAGTTTGTACCCTTGTAATATTTTCGATTATTCATTTCATTCTATTTTCTGCATATATTTAAGTTTTATGGATATAAATAGGTAAGAGAAAACTATATCTCAGTCTATCCTAAATCCTCTAAAGTTATAATCTATTTTAGAGATTGGATTATTATAATATCTGTATGTATAAGTCCCTCTATATCAATTAATTATTATTAATCTTCATAATGTTAAATATATTTTGTTAAGTTGTAAACTTTGTTTGTCAGACTTTCATACTTATGATAAACTAAAGATTCAAACTAGATATATAGCTGATCATATTCTCTTACAGTTTGTGCCTTCATATATGCTAAATCAAATAATTGTTTTGAAGTAAAGAAACAAACCTTTTCTTAATACTCAATACAATCAAAGTTTAAAACATATAATTGTTATTTTCTTAATACATTCGTCATCCAAAAATTTCTTTTAAAAAAGTAAATAAATTAGATGATCTGACATAATTAATTAACGTAGAATTATCTCATAGGGAAATACATTCCATAGGGAATTTTGACGGATTTGGTTTCTTTGTTTATTCAATGGGTTAAGTATGGAAACGTAGTAGGTGTCTGAGTAGTTTTTTTTCCCCTAATTTTTGTGTGCATTTAATTCATTCCCCGAGGACATTTCTGTAACCTCACAAAATTTGTTTCTATATTAAATATATGGGTTAAGCATGGACTATGTTAGATCTTTATTTCTCTCTCAAGAAATTTGATGAAAATTTGTTTGTCTTATGGGGTGCTCCATAAATGTATTGTACTTTGTAGTGTTGTATGCATTAATGTACTCTATAGTGTTTTTGTATGCTTACAATGTGTTCTTTTGTGTAAATGTGTTGTGTGTGCATAATTTTTTGTGTTATATGTTTTTGGATTTGTGTTAATTGAGAGAAAAATTCATGGTTAAGGAGAATATGCACTCATATTTCAATGGCCAACTTGGTCAACAAATAATGCACTTTTAGAGTGATTTTGTATTCATGTCAAAATTTTATTCAATTATTTTTAAATTCAGTCCACACTTTTTTTTTTGTTTCCTTTTATGATGGGTTGGAATTTTATATGTAGGATACAAAGCAATGTTTCCAGTGCTTTTGTAGTAGTGAATGGGGAGTTTCCAATTCTTTTTCAGCCAACAGTTTAGACTTCCAAATGCAAAGGAAATATTCCTAAGAAGCAAGGTTAGTATTCTTTGTTGATGGCTATGTTCTTCTTGAAGAAAAGGGTAAATCTCAGTAGAGTTTATTTATTTATTTTAGAAAAAGGAAAACATAATTTTTTTGTGAATGGCCTGGCCTATTTATCTTCTAGGGTTTAAAAAAATCAAACCCTGGCCTTTTTATGCCCTTTTTCTTAGTCCCTAACACAGTTATATATAGAATATCCCTATCCACTTGTTTATTTAGATCCATATTATGCAACCTTGAGTAATATATGAGCTCCCAAAGAATCAAATTCGTGAGAGTGAGATCCTAATTCTTATGACAATCTAAGTCCTTAGAGAGTCAGATGCAGCAGAACAAGATCAGGATCGATTTATTTATCTAGGATTTACCAATTCCATAGCCTTAGGAGAGCACCACCCATATTATATAGATATTCTATCGGTCAAGATTTGATTGAGCTAGAGGGGATTTCATTAAAAGATGGTGAAATTTCATCTTTTCATAATCACCTAACCCGAACTACTTATACCAATCTCCATATTGATATCAATATAGAGAGTTACCAATTTTAGAGCCTCTAGGGGAGCACTAGTACCACTAATATTATATAAAGATCTTACCAGTGGAAATCTAATTTATTTAGTGGGGAATTCATTAGAAGATGAAAACATTTCATCGTAGGTTTGTTAATTCTTATAGTAACCTAACCCGAAATACTTATACATATAAAAATTCAAATCCACTAAGTCCTCATTTTTTCTCCAAGGAAAAAAATTTACGTAGTGAGTTGTCCCATATCCATTATCCAATGAACCACAACTTGCTTAACTATTATTGGAACTAGTAATGGAACCACTATTTTAATGACCACAACCAATGACTTCTTAAGAAAAAAGATTGATAAAGTGAACTTTTGTAAAATAATGTTATCATTATGGGGAGACACACATTGGTAAATAACGAAAGTGAAAAAAATAAGGAGAAAAGATATTAATAAATTTAATATGAATACAAAGTAACTAAGAAAAAATATTAAGTATTATGGTGATGGAAATTAGTTCAAGAATTAGAAGGTCTAGTAGCACTTGTCATGCCAAGGGCGAAAAAAGAAATGTATATCCCCTCCCAACCCCTTTACCTCGCCCTATATCAATATCATATAATTTAATTTTCATTTTGTTTTAATAGAAATGGGTATTTGGGATTATATTAAAAGAACTTGGATCCAATCTATAATTGTTACAATTCTTCTATTTTTTTTTCCCAAAATTCCTTAAGAGATTTGTTTTTCCATTTGGGTTTATCTTAGGTGGTTGGGAGAAATAATTGTTGTTCTCCCCACCTAGGTTCAGTTCTTGCAAGCCACATGTTGAGGTTTGTTGTAATGGATTTGAGCCTTATTGTTGAGTCTGATTAGTCCCTATAGGAACAAAATCTGTATGTAAACATATGAGATTATTTTTGGTTTTTGAAGTCCATTACTAAAATTATTAATGTTTCCATTTTATTCTATTTTAGATATCAGAATGCTCAATGTAACAAGATCTGATCATGTAAGACAACTATAAGTAATCAAAATTTGTTCTAGTATTTTTTCATATGGAAATATTTATTAATTAATCAAGTCACTAGTAATTTTCTTGCAACCAGTGGAAACATTATCATGTTAGAATTATACTATGTTTAGTGTATGTTGAATCTAGAGTGGCACACATGTTTCGTCTATGTTTGAATATATAGTAGTACAAATCCTTGCCCCTTTCATACATTTAGATACATATGACCTTCATCCACACTTACACTAGTATGACCACTTTTTTATAAAGGACAAACTTATTGGCACATAAGGTTTCCTTGACATATTGTATTTTTTTCAATGTTACAAATCTCGAGGAAACCCTTGGAAAATTTCCCTCATTTAAAATATTATACATAGGTAAAACCCTAGATTACTATGGCCACAAGGCTAGTCCACAATAAGGATAAAATCCATTAGAGGAATATACTCTCTATGAGCTCAAGAGGTCACATGTGGGAATCAAACCTTGGTGGGAAGGATGATAATCATTCCTTCATCCACCTCAGATAAATCCAATTGTATGTTAATGCATTAATTCGGTGGTACATTTGATAAAATATGAAATGTGAATAAAATATTGAAGGCTAGTAAATCTTGAAAGCGTTGTTTATGATATTATATCTTCGATAATATCATTATTTAAATATATGATATTGAATAGTTGTGCATAGGAAAATACCTCCTTTTAAAGTAAAAGTTAAGAGGAATAATAAAATTAATAATGTATGTTTCAACATACATAAATAACAATTATAATGATGGTAAATAATGAAAACGATAATAATCATAAGAATACATACCAAGATGGAAGAAATCAATAAATACAAAGTCATATAGCCATATAATGTTGAACATTTTTTAAAGTAAAATACTAAATTTGGTTTGAAGGATAGATATCAATGATATGCAACACCTTTGTATTATTTTGTTGCCAAACTTTCTTCTTCTAAATTTGTTTGAAATTTTTGAAAATGGAAGGAAGATACTTTCATAAGTCTCTTCATTTTGGAGATTATGTTTAAACAAAAATTTATTGTGGTTATTTCGCTTTATCATATTAACTTTTTTTTTTCCTCTCAAGATAACTAGAACATTGGATAGATATCTTAATTTCTAACACATAGTTTCATAAAGTATATATGGACATGTAAGTATTTATAGTGTAAATATTCACTCTTTTTTATGTATCTATAGGTTCTAAGATTGGATAGGATGATAAAAGATCCCACGACCACCTATATTTTATTCTCTCATAGTAATAAATACATTTGTGATATGTCAGAGTGAAATTTCAAAATTGATAGCATGATTAGTGGATGAGAGTTGTGAAGATGAGAAATCATGATACACTAAAGACAAAGTGACTTGACAGGTTCCAGTTATTGCAATATTGTGTTACACATTATGCTGGAAAGAAATCTAATACATCCACTTCTACTCAAAGGGTTCTAAATCGTTCTTATTCTACATGGATTTATTATATTAATATACTCTTTACTTGAATATTCTTTGTTATCTTCCATTAATTAATTCAGCTATGCACTTTTCTTACATATTTTGAGTTCATTTTTTTATTTTTCCTTCTATATTATGCATATAAAAAATGACTATTGATGTTAATATTCTCTCATTAACATACATTAGAGGAGGCCTTATGAGGTTTTTAAGTACAAATAATTATCATAAATAAAGTAAAGAGATAGATTTATATATTATCCATAGAGACAAATTTTAATCCATAACTATATACTTAAAATGATACTATATAAAAATGAAATGATATCATTAATTCAAAGGAATACCTTCAGCCTTTTCTTGTGAAGCATAGTGTGATATAAAATAGGAAAAGCTATTTTTTTCTACGTAGGCCTTTGTATAATGTAAAAAAAAAAAAAATAGAAAATGTACAATAAATAATGATAATTTTTACCCTTGAATATAATCCATATAGAAGTTGAAATATTACTTAGAAACATTTTTATGTTGGATCATCTTAGAGAGTGTTGCATACACTCTATGACTTGAGATTATCTAACATAGGTCTTCCTGGTTTTTTACTTAATTGTCGGTCATGAGATAATGCTTTCAAATGTAAAAGAAGGGAAACATAATTAAAATGATAAAATTGAAATACATATACATGCAATACACAATTGCATTTTGGAAAATGTGAGTGGAATACATTTATGTTTTTCTTGGGAAAAATCAATTCAAATGTAAAATCCTCCGAGAGATTACCTATAAATCATGAAGATAAAAGTTCCATGGAATTATTTTGTGGATGAATATCACTAATTATATGACGACATGCACTTTCAAAGGTAATCCATATTCAAATGCAACCAGACGCTACCCATGGTGTGTTAATTTGCAAAATTGAATATTGAAAAAATATTAAATTTCATATTTATAACTATTTATCTTTATTCTCTCTTAAAAAATTTCTTTACACCCTTTGTACCAATATATAGGTTAAATCACAATGAGAAGGAATTAAATTTAGCTCGTGAAACAACTAAAAACAAGTCACTTTTACAAAACGTTAAATTCCTAGGGATCATAAGTCACTGACTATGATAGGTGGTTCTATTTACTTTTCCAATCTGAATTTGGATTTTAAGTACATGTGTGTTAATATCATGAAAATCCATTGACATATATTTTGTAGAATATTTAAAACTGCATTAATATCATAACATATATAATATGTTGTATATTGGATCTTTTCATTGTATATTCTAAAACTACAATGTAATGTCGAGGGTGGTCATTGTCAACCCCATTTTAGTAGAAATTGCAATGTGAGGTTGAGGTTTGTACATTTGGTGTGATGGGTTAGGATTCATATATGTACTTGTAATCATATGATTTAAAGAAACATAGGTGGGAAAAAATAACACGCATTTTGTATGATTAGGGATAAGGTGTTTTATTAAGGCACTCCATGGTAAAAAGGTCATAGTTTGTTACCATGCAGGAAAAATCTAATCCATAAGTATGGGTTGGTGTGGCCAAAGATAGGTTTTTTTTGTTGATTGTTTTATAGTTTATATTCCCTTGGGTTGAATTTTCTCAAGCCACTAGTTTGTCATGCCAATTTGTGAACAAGCTACCAAACAAAAGGAAAAAAAAGGGAAAAAAAGAAAGGAAACGTTTCAAATTTCATAATATGTATGATATAATGGAGGGAATCAATGTATTTATGAACCTACTCCTTAGACTGGGCTCAAAAGGTGTATTTTTTATGTTAACTATACTCTCTTAGTTATGTAATAAATATATGTAAATTTTTTCTTAATGTGTCCACCCCATCTACAAGAAACACATTGAGAAAATGAGCTTTTGTAAAAATAAAGTTATCATTATGGGGAGACACATACTGGTAAATAAAGAAAGAGAAAGATAAGAAAAAAAATATTAGTAAATTTAATACGAAGACAAATTAACAAAGTAAAAATATTAAACCTTATGGTGATGGAAATTAGTTGAACAATTAAAAGGTTTGGTAGTGCCTTTCATGCCAAGGGCAACAAAAGCAATATATATCCCATCCCAGCACCTTTAACACTCCATAGCTCAATCCTATATTATTTTTGTTTCTTATTCTTTTTAACACAAATGGTATTTTGTATTATATTAAAAGAACTTGGATCAAACAAATAATCATTACAATTCTTCTAAAAAAAGTGCTTCCAAAATTCCTTGAGGATTTGAGATTGAACATGCATGATCAATCCAAATCCTTAATTTAGATCTCCATAAAACAAAAATTTGTTACCATTCCAGCTAAATATTTTCCAAATACCCCTAATATCCAAATACATTTGCATCCCATTCTTAATTATTGATCAATTTAACTTTGACTAGCTTCTCTTTTTTGTTTAGCTTCATCTAAATTCTTGTTTCCCTTGCTGAAGTATATATGTTCTTTTTCCTCACTTGGATCTAACCCGTGTTATCTACTATATCTAGAGGATCATTCTTGTAGTTATTATCTCAAATATTGTTTTCACCTTTAAGAGTCTTATACAATTCTTCCTCTTTTTCCTCATCTTCATAAGAAGTTGTTTTTTTAGTCTTATTTTCTAGAGAGGAAGAGGAATCAGCAAAAAAATCTAACTTGTCCTTGGCCACTTTTTGTAATACCCCAATTTGTGTGTTGAATTTTTTTAAAGTTAGACATTTGAACTTTAAATCCTAAGGGGGTGGACCCCAAGGGACAATTATGGTGTGAATGTATTTGCATATTTTATTTGAGGAAATAAATAAAATGATTGATACCCATGAATCGTAACACCCCCAATTTGTGTGTGTTGAATTTTTAAAGTTAGACATTTAAATTTTAAAATCCTAAGGAGGTGGACCCCAAGGGATGAGTATGGTGTGAATGTATTGGCATATTTTATTTGAGGAAATAAATAAAATGATTGTGCATTTTGACCAAAAAGAGAATTGAGATCACTTGCCAAATCCATGAGGATGGATAAGGCAAAAAATCCCCAAAAATCTTTCTAAAATTCCTTGAAAGAAATTTATTTAGATTTGAGGAGAATCTAAATTACCCCAATGAAGAGGAGTAGTTGGGAAGAGGTGGGATAAAGCTGGAAAAGCTGAGGAAAAAGCTTAAAATAGCTTTAAAGAATCCCAAAGATGGGAAGCCTAGGCTAAACAGGAAAGAAAGCATCCTGCTATTCTGGACGCAGAATTAGAAACATGCTTTGGGGAATTTTGAGCTTAAATAAGCTGCTCCTAGGCTGATCAGAGGTTGATCTGTGCTAGGAGGTGATCTCTGCTCGGGGGTGAATCCTGGGAGATAAGGAGGATTCTAAGGTTGGGAGGTTGGTCAAATTGCAGATTGTGTGGTATGTTCTGAAATTTTTATTGCTATGTTTTATTATAGTATGAATTGGCTACATATAAATTTTTATTTATGAAAATTGCAAAATTTTGGTGCTACATTTAACAGATCTGTCCTTAAGGATGCACCTTACAGAATCTGTTTGTTGTAGACCAGAAACCTATAGAGTAGAAACTTCAGAATCTCTAAACCCAAGTTGGTCTAGATATGAAGTTACTTGGCCTCTATAGATGATTAAATTTGTTATAATTCCCATAGACACCAAACTGATATGATGTGGTTATGTGTATTGCAAAAAAAAAAAAACCCCACTCAGTATACACTATATGATTCTTATAACAGGTCTAAAAATATAAACATTCCCTCAAAAAAATTCTCTTTGTATTTCCTGGAATATGGTAGCATGGCATAATATATTATCTGAACTACACTCCTTGTTATGTATTCATTACCAGGTCAACATTTATAGTTCTATTCCTAAAAGAAACTCGAAGGTACTGTTAACAATCCTATAACATGGAGGCGAACAGGCTTATTACATTCATGAATACTCTTACAATAAAAATGGTTAGATTATTGACGGCGAGTATGAAATACTTTGCAAGTCTAACATCAATTATAAACTTTGAAATGAACATTAGAGAAAAACAAACAAAACCCATGTGGCAACCAGTACCATGCGTAGGAATAATTCGGGCAAAGAGTAATTATACATTTATATATCTCTTGGCCGGGGTCGAACCTTATAGGGATCGAACCCGAGATATATATAGAGACCTAAGCATAAGTTTATATGTCCCAGAAGTGATATAAGTCGAATCCTTATCTGTCCACGGCATAATTAAAGCGCAATCGAACACATTACCTGTCAAGAAAATATAAAGTTCCTGTGTATGCTTTTAGCAAAATGCATGTAAGGAATAAGCCGCAAGATTGAATAGCAATAGATTCAGGGCGGTTAGTCTAGATATGATCTGCTTATATATACAGGCATATAAAAATGAAAGTAAACCCTAAATGAAAAACAAAGGAGAACGATTTACGTTCGGTACAATTATATAGGAATGCGTACGAGTGCAAGGTAATAAATACTAGTCGAAATAGGAAATACATGGTTAAGTGAATAAAAGGAACAAAGGCTGAAATAGATCATTCCGATTTAAAACTAAACTCTACAAATATAAACCGAGCGTGTAGAGAACCCGTTGAATGAACCCCACGAACTCAGTAAACAGAAGGCATAATATGCGATCTACATAGCAAAGAAAAAAAAACACAATGAAGACATAGACGCATAAGGAAACCTATGAACGGTTCGACGATAAATGAATCAAAATAATGGACTGTCTGTTACGGCAAACGAAATTTGAATAGTGATTCTGCCGGATGAAACTCACGGCGCTTGGAAGCGCTATTGCTAACCATCGACCGCACTGTGAAAGCAATAACCAAGAAAAAACGCTGCCATGAAGGTACGATGGCAACGTAGTTGTCGATCACAGTAGAATCATAAAAATAAAACGAACAACACAGTCGGACGAACCCCGATAATTCTCCGTCACGCCATGGCCAACTAAGGGCGGCGACAGTGGGGTTCAGAGGAAAAAAAAAGATACATCAACATATGCAGCGATATAACTACAACAATAAGCCAAGATAGACTTAGTACTGTAGGTAGGTTACTGAAAGCTGCTAACTGAGGGTTATCCGTCAGAAAACGCTGGGTTCAATCTCTTCAGCTGCGTGACAGAACTCACGAGCAGAAGAGGGATTTTCATTACCCAAACGATAGAAACTGTCGACGAGATTAGGAACGAAATAATCCCAATCGCCTTTGACTTCTGAGCACTGTAACAATCCAAACAGGAATTTAAAATCCGGAAACTGAAATAAAACTGCTCTAGCTTGAAAGAGCTGATCGGTAACCAGAAACCGATAAGTATGTAATAAGAAACCTCCAGCATAACCGATTATAAAATACGGAATGCAGCAATGGTTAACTGTAGGGAGAGAATACTCCCTGGAGTCGTAGTGATGAACGACCCCGGGAAAGCCGAGAACTATCTCTCCCATACCACCCAGGCAACAGACACTAACTACCGAAACCACAAATGAAAAAAAAAAACGTAACGAAGTTTCGTAAATGCGATCATTCAGAGGGTCTTCTGCCTAAAGGATACTCGAACCCTGATCCCACTGTTATAAACTCTCAGCAAATCCCGAGGATGGTTGGGAAACTTACTGGAGTGTACAGCCATCAAGCCTGCGGTGTACCAACGCCACAGAACGCCGCCGTCGTTCTCCTCGACTGAGATGTTCCACCTGCAAAAGAAACCGTGAAATATTATAAAAACTCTTAGCCATTCCATCTAGCTGTACCTAAACCGAGGAGAGCGGCTCTGCAACTCGTACTCAGTACGGGGGTTGGGAACTCTGTGGATACAGACAGCCAGTGTGAAGTGGGTGTACACGTTAGCTGGAAACAGAGCACGGAGCCGAGGCAAATCCTGAAGCAGGATACGCAATAGAGGTAAGGGACTGGGTTCGTATGAGAGTGGGCCACGTTTCAAGAATTTCAAATGAGGAAATGTAGCTGGCGGCCCAACAGCCGGCGATATCACACTGCCCAATATATCGTGGACCAAACGTAGGATAATCGAAAGCAAGTGTATGCCGTGGGTTAAACGTCAAATAAACACAGTCAACATCTAAGATGAACGCACTTTCACCCTTTAGATTATCAGCTACTGGATGAGGCGGCCATCTTCACGCTGTGGAGAGGCATAGTGGCATTGATACCGATACACAGTTCATGCCACGTGGAAGTGGGTGCGCCCTTCCGTGGTTACATTAACAGTTGTGAATAAATACATAAGAAGGTTGCAGATATATATAATTATATAGCGGTGTTGACCACATATATCCGAATGTGGATTTACAATAAACCCTATACAATGACATATATATATATATATATATAGGTCCTAGCTATATCTATGAAAAATAATTGTCATATAGGTGAAAATTCATTTGTATAGTTGAAAATTAAAAAGATACGCGGGTGGCATTCCTATATATATATATATATTATGTGAAGATATATATCTATGGATGAGTTAGATACATATAGTAATATATATATGTATATATATAAATATACACCTGTGGTATTTGTATATATATATTAAATGGAGGTAAATATATGGACAAAGTAAATATATATAGTAATATATATATTGTATAAAGATACACAAGGGGTATTTATATATATATATATATATATTATGTGGATATATATATATGTGGATGAGTAGATATCTATAAGAGATATACAAATATTCTATGTTGCATACATATGAGTTGTGTAGTTAAGGCAATTATGTTAAGGGAACAGTGGAGGATAGGAAAGAAAAATGAACATCCCACTTCTGATTTAGTATTCATACAACCCTATAATTAATAAGGGAAGTCGCTTGTACAAAACAAACAAAACAAAAACAAAAAAAACAAAAAAAAAAATTGCCTTGAATGAGAGGCGTGACAAATGGTATCGGAGCACTAGTTACAACAATTTGGGTTGTCATTTTGTGCTCACTGCTTATTACGTATTTTGTTTTTCTGCAGTTTATCAACGTTGCTAATCTGTGTTGTAAGTGTATACAGTTGAAATGGCTGAAGGTGAAGGATTTTATGTGGATCTGCAAAATGAATTTGCTACTCCAGATCCCAATGCCCCGGTACTGGCTATGTTGCACCGGATGAAACGAGAGTTGGCTGAACTGAGAAGCCAGAATGACTTGTTGTCATCAGCCAGCAAGGAGCAGGAAAAGCTCATCAGGGAATTAACTTCCCGAAACAACCAGGAAGGCGAAGGTTCCGGAAAGAGGAAGATGGATGAATCTGATGAGGATGAGGCTGCTAGACAGCAGCATAAACAGAAAAGAGAGTTGCAGGGAGAATTTAGAAAGATCAAACCGCCTTCCTATGATGGAGAGAAGGAAGAGGATGCTGAAGCTTGGTTGCTGAACATGATCAAGTATTTCCAAGTATATGAATATGAGAGCAATCTGAAGGCTAGAGTAGCTGTGTACCAGCTACAAGGCAAAGCTACACTCTGGTGGGAAGAGACTAAAATGGTGCATGCTATTGATGAAAAAACAGTTACTTGGGAAGATTTTCAGATAAAGTTCAAGAGTCGTTATTTGAATGAACGTTATTATGATGATAAAGCAAAGGAATTCCATGAACTGAGGCTAGGGCAGCTCACTATTGATGAGTTTGTCACTAAGTTTACTAATCTACTGAGGTATGTCCCTTAAATTAGGGAAGAAAAGGCAAAAGTGCAAAGATTTATAAATTGTTTGCCTACTGTGTACAAGGAGAAAATAGAGTTTGACAATCCAAAGACCATGGATGAAGCTGTTAGAAAAGCAAGACTATGCTATCAACAGTTTAAAGGAAAAGCTGAACAAGGGAAGAGCTGGGTGAATAAGGCTGAGTTCAAAGGAAGGAGACCAAAACCAGCATATTTAAGGAATTTTGGTAGAGATCATCAAAGGAAAAAGTTCAGCAAACCAAAAGAAAGTCAAACTGCTCAGTCTCAAGTGGCTTCAAAACCAGTAGAAGGGAACAATAAAAAAGAAGGGACAGTCAGAATGAAGGAACCTCTGAAATGTTAGTCAGGACTTACATGACTAAATATACACATGATCACACAGAGAGCGAGAGGCACAACCGGGTCAATGACATAGCCAAACATACCAACTACACAAGGCACTGAAAATCGACAAAAGGTAACATCAAGCAACCATGGTGGACATGGATGGTAAGATTGACATACTCCGCATCATGCTTTGATTGATCCAAAGTTTTGAGTTATACATTAGTCCTTGAATTGTAGAAAAATGTAAAATTAAACTCCCAAAATTTCCTGCCATACAGCTCATGGTTGGTACACCTGCCACAAAGAACTAAGAGAAAGTCAACATGGGGATTTTTCAACCGCAGAATATTAAATGGCGTCCCAATGTGAAGTAAATTTGAACATACCGCCATTAGGATCCTATGATCTCACTGGAGAATGGATTGGTTGAAAGAAGAAATTCGGGATAAAACCTTACATTGTGTAGATGAGGAAGGGAAACCTTTTATACTAAAAGGGAAACCAAAACCCATTGTAGTAAGACAAATATCATCCTTACAATTGAAAAGAACAGCTAGAAAAGGATACCAAGTCTATGCAGTGCATGTAGAAGAAATAGAACAGCAAACTGAGGAAGAGTTGCTGGACGCTATACCTGTCATAAGAGAATTTAAGGAGGTTTTTCCCAAGGAAATCCCTCATCTTCCCCCCAAAAGAGAGATTGATTTTTCTATAGATCTTGTGCCAGGAGCTACACCTGTTTCCCGAGCCCCCTATCGGATGAGTCCACCAGAACTGATGGAGCTAAAGATGCAGCTGCAAGAATTATTGGATAAGGGTTATATTAGACCCAGTGTGTCTCCTTGGGGAGCCCCAGTGTTATTTGTGAAAAAGAAGGATGGAACTTTTAGAATGTGTATTGACTATCGTCAACTGAATAAGTTGACCATTAAGAATAGATATCCACTTCCTAGAATTGACGATCTTTTTGATCAAGTGAGAGGAGCTTCAGTCTTCTCCAAAATAGACCTCCGGACTGGGTATCACCAGCTCAGAATTAAAGAAGAAGACATCAGCAAAATAGCATTTCGAACCAGGTATGGGCATTACGAATTCGTAGTCCTACCTTTCGGTTTGACGAATGCCCCTTCCACCTTTATGTGTTTGATGAACAGTGTGTTGAGTAAGTATTTGGAAAAATTTGTTCTTGTGTTCATAGATGATATTTTAGTCTATTCTAAAAACGAGGAGGAACACAAAGAACATCTGAGAATCGTGTTGCAGACTTTAAAAGAAAACCAGCTATATGCCAAGTTCAGTAAATGTGAATTTTATAAGGATAAAATTCAATATTTAGGCCATATCATCTCTGAAAAAGGATTGGCAGTTGACCCGGAAAAGATAAAAGCCATTAAGGAATGGCCAGTCCCCACTGATGTCTCAGCAGTAAGATCATTTATGGGAATGGCAGGCTATTATCGCATATTTGTGGAGAGATTTTTTGCTATAGAAAATCCCATAACCTCATTACAAAGGAAGGGTGTTAAGTTTGTGTGGACTGAAAAATGCCAAACCAGTTTCGAACAATTGAAACAGAAACTTATTTCAGCTCCTATATTACAAATTGCTGATCCTGAGAAAGAGTTTGTGGTGTGTACAGATGCGTGCAGAGAAGGGCTAGGAGGAGTCCTATTGCAAGAAAATTCAGTTATTGCCTATGAGTCTAGGAAATTAAAAACTCATGAACAGAATTATAGTGCATATGATTTGGAGTTTGCAGCTGTTATTCATGCTTTAAAAATGTGGAGGCACTATCTGTTGGGGAAGAAGTTCACCTTGATGACTGATCATATTAGCCTTAAATACTTCTTTTCTCAAACTGATCTGAATGCAAGACAAGCCAGGTGGCTGTCTTTTCTAAGTGAGTTTGATATGGACATAAAACATATCAAGGGGAAAGAAAATAAGGTTGCTGATGCCTTAAGTAGAAATGCTTGTCAACATTTAAACAGCATTGGGAGTAGTGCCCAGATGGAGATAGAGGAATTGGTGGTAAAAGCAGCAAATCAAGATCCCAACTATGAAGCACTCCTGGTGCAACTACAGAGAAAGGATAAAACTGATTTCACTAAAAACCAAAAAGGGCTACTCTACTACAAAAATAGGTTGTATATTCCAAATATAGAATCCTTGAAAAGAGAAATTCTAGATGAATATCACAAACATCCCTATGCAGGACATCCAGGGTACCAGAAGATGTTAACAGCCTTGAAAAAGAAGCTGTTCTGGCCAGGAATGAAGAGAGATGTGGCAGAATATCTAAGTAAATGTATGGAGTGTCAAATGGTCAAGGTTGAGCATCAACACCCAGCAGGGTTGTTAAATCCTCTGCCAATTGCAGAATGGAAATGGGATACAGTTTCCATGGATTTTATAACAGGATTACCCAAAACCAAATACCAACATGATTCAGTAATGGTGGTAGTAGACACTTTGACCAAGGCTGCTCACTTTATACCCGTAAAATCTACCTTTGGAACAGCTCAGGTAGCAAATGTTTTCTTAAAAGAGGTAGTAAGGCTTCATGGAGTTCCCAAAGTGATTGTCTCAAGCCGTGATGCTAAGTTTACAGCAGCATTTTGGAAAGGATTGTTTGCAGGAATGGGTACTAGGCTGAATTTTAGTACTGCCTATCACCCACAAACAGATGGGCAGACAGAAAGGACAAATCAAATATTGGAAGATATGTTGCGAATGTATGTGATGGATAGACCATCAAAGTGGGAAGAGTATCTGCATCTAGCTGAGTTCGCTTACAATAATATCTACCAATCCTCTATTAAGATGAGTCCCTTTGAGGCACTCTATGGGAGTAAATGTCGTACTCCTTTGAGTTGGAGTCAACCAGAGGATAAACTGGTGTTGGGACCAGATGCACTACAAGAAATGGAAAGGATTGTTAAACAAATACAGAAAAATATAAAGACGGCACAAGACAGACAGAAGAACTATGCTGATAAGAAAAGGGTGCACCGAGAATTTAAAGTGGGGGATCATGTGTATTTACGCATTAAACCCAAAAAGAGCACACTTTATGCTGGAAGTTGTGCAAAACTTGCACCTAGATATTGTGGGCCTTTTGAGGTGTTAGAAAGGGTGGGACCAGTGGCTTACAAGCTGGCCTTACCACCTCATGTTAAAGTGCATAATGTATTTCATGTTTCACTATTAAAAAGATATGTGCATGATGCTTCTCACATAGTTGATTGGAATGTTGTACAGGTGGAACCAGAAGGGGAGTTTCTGCCAGAACCGCTTCAAATATTGGAGCGAGAAGAAATTGAATTGAGAAACAGAACAGTGGTCAGAGTAAAGGTGCTGTGGAAGCACTTTACTGCTGAAGAAGCCACCTGGGAAAGGGAAGCTGAAATGATGGAGCAATATCCATTTTTGTTTAAATGAACTCTGGTAGTTGAATAAGAACACCGAGGACGGTGTTTATTTTGAGAGGGGGAATATGTAACACCCCCAATTTGTGTGTTGAATTTTTAATGTTAGACATTTGAATTTTAAAATCCTAAGGGGGTGGACCCCAAGGGATGACTATGGTGTGAATGTATTGGCATATTTTATTTGAAGAAATAAATAAAATGATTGTGCATTTTGACCAAAAAGAGAATTGAGATCACTTGCCAAATCCATGAGGATGGATAAGGCAACAAATCCCCAAAAATATTTCTAAAACTCCTTGAAAGAAATTTATTTAGATTTGAGAAGAATCTAAATTACCCCAATGAAGAGGAGTAGTTGGGAAGAGGTGGGATAAAGCTGGAAAAGCTGAGGAAAAAGCTTAAAACAGCTTTAAAGAATCCCAAAGATGGGAAGCCTAGGCTAAACAGGGAAGAAAGCATCCTGCTATTCTGGACGCAGAATTAGAAACATGCTTTGGGGAATTTTGAGCTTAAATAAGCTGCTCCTAGGCTGATCAGAGGTTGATCTGTGCTAGGAGGTGATCTCTGCTCGGGGGTGAATCCTGGGAGATAAGGAGGATTCTAAGGTTGGGAGGTTGGTCAAATTGCAGATTATGTGGTATGTTCTGAAATTTTTATTGCTATGTTTTATTATAGTATGAATTGGCTACATATAAATTTTTATTTATGAAAATTGCAAAATTTTGGTGCTACATTTAACAGATCTGTCCTTAAGGATGCACCTTACAGAATCTGTTTGTTGTAGACCAGAAACCTATAGAGTAGAAACTTCAGAATCTCTAAACCCAAGTTGGTCTAGATCTGAAGTTACTTGGCCTCTATAGATGATTAAATTTGTTATAATTCCCATAGACACCAAACTGATATGATGTGGTTATGTGTATTGAAAAAAAAAAAACCCCACTCAGTATACACTATATGATTCTTATAACAGGTCTAAAAATATAAACATTCCCTCAAAAAAATTCTCTTTGTATTTCCTGGAATATGGTAGCATGGCATAATATATTATCTGAACTACACTCCTTGTTATGTAGTCATTACCAGGGCAACATTTATAGTTCTATTCCTAAAAGAAACTCGAAGGTACTGTTAACAATCCTATAACATGGAGGCAAACATGCTTATTACATTCATGAATACTCTTACAATAAAAATGGTTAGATTATTGACGGCGAGTATGAAATACTTTGCAAGTCTAACATCAATTATAAACTTTGAAATGAACATTAGAGAAAAACAAACAAAACCCATGTGGCAACCAGTACCATGCGTAGGAATAATTCGGGCAAAGAGTAATTATACATTTATATATCTCTTGGCCGGGGTCGAACCTTATAGGGATCGAACCCGAGATATATATAGAGACCTAAGCATAAGTTTATATGTCCCAGAAGTGATATAAGTCGAATCCTTATCTGTCCACGGCATAATTAAAGCGCAATCGAACACATTACCTGTCAACAAAATATAAAGTTCCTGTGTATGCTTTTAGCAAAATGCATGTAAGGAATAAGCCGCAAGATTGAATAGCAACAGATTCAGGGCGGTTAGTCTAGATATGATCTGCTTATATATACAGGCATATAAAAATGAAAGTAAACCCTAAATGAAAAACAAAGGAGAACGATTTACGTTCGGTACAATTATATAGGAATGCGTACGAGTGCAAGGTAATAAATACTAGTCGAAATAGGAAATACATGGTTAAGTGAATAAAAGGAACAAAGGATAAAATAGATCATTACGATTTAAAACTAAACTCTACAAATATAAACCGAGCGTGTAGAGAACCCGTTGAATGAACCCCACGAACTCAGTAAACAAAAGGCATAATATGCGATCTACATAGCAAAGAAAAAAAAACACAATGAAGACATAGACGCATAAGGAAACCTATGAACGGTTCGACGATAAACGAATCAAAATAATGGACTGTCTATTACGGCAAACGAAATTTGAATAGTGATTCTGCCGGATGAAACTCACGGCGCTTGGAAGCGCTATTGCTAACCATCGACCGCACTGTGAAAGCAATAACCAAGAAAAAACGCTGCCATGAAGGTACGATGGCAACGTAGTTTCCGATCACAGTAGAATCATAAAAATAAAACGAACAACACAGTCGGACGAACCCCGATAATTCTCCGTCACGCCATGGCCAACTAAGGGCGGCGACAGTGGGGTTTAGAGGAAAAAAAAAAAGATACATCAACATATGCAACGATATAACTACAACAATAAGCCAAGATAGACTTAGTACTGTAGGTAGGTTACTGAAAGCTGCTAACTGAGGGTTATCCGTCAGAAAACACTGGGTTCAATCTCTTCAGCTGCGTGACAGAACTCACGAGCAGAAGAGGGATTTTCATTACCCAAACGATAGAAACTGTCGACGATATTAGGAACGAAATAATCCCAATCGCCTTTGACTTCTGAGCACTGTAACAATCCAAACATGAATTTAAAATCCGGAAACTGAAATAAAACTGCTCTAGCTTGAAAGAGCTGATCGGTAAACAGAAACCGATAAGTATGTAATAAGAAACCTCCAGCATAACCGATTATAAAATACGGAATGCAGCAATGGTTAACTGTAGGGAGAGAATACTCCCTGGAGTTGTAGTGATGAACGACCCCGGGAAAGCCGAGAACTATCTCTCCCATACCACCCAGGCAACAGACACTAACTACCGAAACCACAAATGAAAAAAAAAAACGTAACGAAGTTTCGTAAATGCGATCATTCAGAGGGTCTTCTGCCTAAAGGATACTCGAACCCTGATCCCACTGTTATAAACTCTCAGCAAATCCCGATGATGGTTGGGAAACTTACTGGAGTGTACAGCCATCAAGCCTGCGGTGTACCAACGCCACAGAACGCCGCCGTCGTCCTCCTCGACTGAGATGTTCCACCTGCAAAAGAAACCGTGAAATATTATAAAAACGGAGGAGTCTTTCGTTCGACGAATCGGGAGCTGATGTGACAGCTCCCGATCCGTCCCTCCGGCAACATTCTATTCTCCGGCTCCGGTCCCCGATGGTGGACCCCGCGACGAGGCAGCAAACGGCAAACGGCAAACGGAAGACTCGCCTCCTCCACCACGACTCAACTGGCGCAGCTCTGCCCCGCAATGCGCCACCCCACGCTCTGGCCGCGCTACAATGCAGATGGTGGAAAAGACATCGCCGTATAATGCATTCAATGCTTTAATCCTCCCAAACTATTTCAAATTCTGAATTCGCACGCGTTTTTTGTTTACCGCCTGCTGTTTCTTCTGAATTCGCGCGTTGAGCTTTACCGCCTGCTGTGAGTGAGTCTGTTTCATTATTTTTTCTGAGCGCGGCCGGAGTCCTTCTGGTGTTTCTTTCTTCGTGGGAAGCTGATATCTCACTGCTCCTACCATAGTTCCGAACGCCAAGTTATTTCAGGTCAAAATCCCTATCTCTATTGCACGGTGCCATTACAATGTTGTTGGGAAGAGTTTTCGAGGATTGGTTGGTTGGACTAAAACTGAAATTAAAAATGTTTGCAGCTTCTTCGTAAGCCTTGTTTGTAAGCTTATTATTTGATTAAAAATGTTTGTAAGTTTCTTCGTAAGCCTCGTTAAACTACGCCATCCAAAATTGTTTGCAGCGTTATGTAAATATGGAAGGATAGAAATCTATGTATTTTTTAAGACAAGCCTCCCATGATCCATAATATATGTTCCAAAATTTTGGTTTTGTTATCAGATGGTCGGCCTTCCAAGTGCTTTGATTGTCTCCTTACATCTTTGTATCCTCCATTACAGGTTTTTTCCTACTATGTTTTTTTATTGTGTGACCCGTGATAGCAGTTTCAGTTGTGGTGTGTGGCTTACGATTAATATCCTTATACATTTTATATTTCACTTGTTTTGTGGTTCTAGAACGAATTAGAAGGCGGGGTTACTGGCACTCTAGAGTCTGTTGGTTGTAGCAAAGCATCTCTGAATCATAACTCTCTCAATTTATGGGTACTCCAAATATATCATACATAAAAGTGGTTGGGTGATCCACCTTCTCGGCTCTTTCCTTGACTACTTGGATGAATTCTTTGGAGAGTATGGTTCTTTAAAAATATTTTATACAATTTTTTTTGTTAAAACCAATGAATTACTATAAGTATAAATATTGGTAACAATATATGTGATAGCTATTAAAACATATACTTCATAATATTATTTTATAAAAAATGTAAAAAAAAAATAATTATAAATATTATATATATATATATATATATGAAAATGTATTTTATTTTTGAGATATTTTTTATTTCTAAATAAAATTTGTTTAAATTGATATCATAATTTATTAATAATACATATTCAAAAATTTTAAATTTAATTTATTTTTAATCGTTTTATAATATTTGATAATTAAATTAAATTAAATAAAATAAAGAATGAGATGAGATATCAGATCTAAACATTCAGCTTAAATAAAATTAGCCAAATTAGTTTGATTTAGTTAGAAAAAATTAGCCAAATTAGTTTGACTTAGTTAGAAAAAATTAGCCAAATTTTATATTTAATATTTTTAAATTTCATTTTGTTAAAGATTTAAATATTAGAAATAATTTAAATTTTAATTTGTTAAAGTTTTATATAATATAAAATTATATTCTAATTTTTTATTTTTTTCAATGGTTTTTTTTAATATTCAAAAATTAAACTAAAAATATAATTTTCAATTTTTTTAAAATACTTATCAATTAGTTTATATTTATATTGATAAATATAGAGATCAAATCTAAATATTAAGCTTAAATATATGTAGAGAGGTCCGAAACTAGGTGTTTAGAATAATAACTAATTTGATTTAGTGAGAAAAATCAGCAAAATTTTATATTCAATATTTTTAAATTTCATTTTTTTAAAGATTTAAATATTAGAAATTATTTAAATTTTAATTGGTTAAAGGTTTATATAATATAAAATTATATTAACTTTGTCAACATAATTAATAAAGAATGAGATGAGATATCAGATCTAAACATTCAGCTTAAATAAAATTAGCCAAATTAGTTTGACTTAGAAAAAATTAGCCAAATTTTATATTTAATATTTTTAAATTTCATTTTGTTAAAGTTTTATATAATATAAAATTATATTCTAATTTTTATTTTTTTTCAATGGCTTTTTTTTAATATTCAAAAATTAAACTAAAAATATAATTTTCAATTTTTTTAAAATACTTATCAATTAGTTTATATTTATATTGATAAATATAGAGATCAAATCTAAAGATTAAGCTTAAATAGATGTAGAGAGGTCCGAAACTAGGTGTTTAGAATAATAACTAATTTGATTTAGTGAGAAAAATCAGCAAAATTTTATATTTAATATTTTTAAATTTCATTTTTTTAAAGATTTAAATATTAGAAATTATTTAAATTTTAATTGATTAAAGGTTTATATAATATAAAATTATATTAACTTTGTCAACATAATTAATAAAGAATGAGATGAGATATCAGATGCAAACATTCAGCTTAAATGAAATTAGCCAAATTAGTTTGACTTAGAAAAAATTAGCCAAATTTTATATTTAATATTTTTAAATTTCATTTTGTTAAAGATTTAAATATTAGAAATCATTTAAATTTTAATTTGTTAAAGTTTTATATAATATAAAATTATATTCTTATTATTATTTTTTTTTCAATGGTTTTTTTTTAATATTCAAAAATTAAACTAAAAATATAATTTTCATTTTTTTTAAAATACTTATCAATTAGTTTATATTTATATTGATAAATATAGAGATCAAATCTAAAGATTAAGCTTAAATAGATGTAGAGAGGTCCGAAACTAGGTGTTTAGAATAATAACTAATTTGATTTAGTGAGAAAAATCATCAAAATTTTATATTTAATATTTTTAAATTTCATTTTTTTAAAGATTTAAATATTAGAAATTATTTAAATTTTAATTGGTTAAAGGTTTATATAATATAAAATTATATTATATATTTTTTTAATTTGAATGGTTTTTTTAATATGAAATAATTAAACTAAAAATATTATTTTTTATTTTTATTTTTAAATATTTATTAATTAGTTTATATTTATATGGATAGATATATTAGGTTTTGGAATATGATTTTTAATTTTTGTATTTAATTAGTAATTATTAAGTGGATAGTAAAGATTTGATACGTCCTCAAAATATTTAAAGTTTTGATTTCAGATTTAATTCTTAGAATTTTTAGATCTCGAAATTAGTGTTTTTAGTTTTGAGTGTTATTTCTAGATTTCTAGAATTGTAGTTTTCTTTTGGAGAATGTTTGGTTGTAGTTTCGATCTTGAATAATAAAGAGATTTCTTTTTGAGCAATTGGTCATTTTGCGTTCTTGTGAAATAAGATTTATTTTCATATATTCTTGTTTTGAAGGAAAGAATTGTTTTAAAAGATTGCATCTCTCGACTCTTTCTTTTAGATAGAATTCATTGAAAGGAAATGAATTGTTTCTCATAATAGATGCATTTTTAGTGTTTTGAGTCGGGTCATTACATATCATCAAAGTTTCACTTTCGCACCTATTGTCCTAAGAAACAACCTATTAAAAGCAACGCTTAAATTAAAATCAATCTAGTAATTTTTATATTTCTAGGACTCTTTTCACCAACATAACTTAGGCTAGTGTCTTGGAGTAGGGAGTAATTAACTCTCCAAGACAATTAAAACAAACAAGTAGTTAATCTTGTGGTAGAAAAAATCCAATAGTAGCTTGTATGCTCTGGGAAGCTTCTCTTAAAGGAGTCAAGCACGAGATCTTATCCGAACCAGTGAGGTGATCAATTCCAACTCATTGGGAACGATAGAAGATGTGCGCGTATTAACAACGGTAAACCTCGGATTGACCATTGTCGAGGAGCCTGGGGTCACTTGTCGGTATACCTTGGATTATGTCAAGGAGCCTTCAAGGGGATTGAGCTTTGTTACTCTCCCCTTACGCGTATATCGGATCGTAGACTGTTCCCCCAGGTATATTTGTTCCTATTGGTAACCATAGTGGCCATAAACTTTAAGATTTTTTCCTAAGGTGACGGTGGAGGAAAGATCCCACTGTACTTGGAGCAGACGTCGACTAGACTCACTTGGACTCTCCGAAGGGTTATCTTCACTCGAGATGGTTTAAGTGGAGAAACTTGCATCGGTCTGTTTCATTAAGCAGGTTGTCGGGGTAACTGTTCCAACCGCCATTTCTACATTAAATTACTACGATGTTGGATTTCATCACCAACTAGTGTTTTTAGTGTGGGAATCTACTGTTTGTGTGTGGTTTGATCTCCTAGATTTTATAAGTGTTTGATTACTTGATTGTTTCCTTAGTGACTTTAGGAGTTTTAATTGAAATTTTCTTTGATTGCATGTGATTAATAATTTTTAATCGTGGCTGAATTACCAAGACAATCGCGTAGACTTCAGGGGAAACCCCCTAAGTATACACCAAGCCAACTTGAAGGACTGAAAGCTCTGGTACAGCATACTATCAATAGAATTAGGTCAACAGAACCAGGAGAATCATCCATAATTACTCATCTTGATTATCATGAAGTAAATCAACCTCAAACAACAGAATATATTCAAGAGCCAATTTCAATTTTCGAAATCACTGACACTGCTTCTGCAACCAGTGAATTAGATGAATAACCTAAAATTTCTGAGCCAGACACTGAACTTGCTGTGTTGGAATCATCTTCAGGATTTTTTACTCTGACTTCTAGTGATCCTGATTCACCTAGGGTAAGACATCGCATTACCGAAAACCTTCCTTTTGATCTCATATGTATTGAAGAACTTGTAGGTCCAGACGAAGACGTAACTCTTCTTGAAACCCAAGAAAATTTGAATCTTAGGGAGAGTGAATCAATATTCTACAGTCCTTTTAGAACTGATGCTTAGTATTTATCATTAACAATTTTTTTACAAAACGCAGGTCTTACTTATTCACCACCCCGTAATCCTTTTTACCCTACACCGAGAGGTTATCAACATTCATTAGCTATGTCCGGTGAGTCATCTATGTTTTTTGAATCCCCGAAAATATTTTTATCTGGTGGTTTGTCTATTCCTCGGGGATACCAGTCACTCTCTGGTATCTTCTCAGGAGCAGCTCCTCAACCAATTGAACAAATGTTATCATCTGGTACGAATGGAACAAACACTGCAACGTTGAACACAAAACATATTTATATGATGTCTGGAAATATTCCAAATCCTCAACATCAAGGAAGTCAGTTACCGCCTAGGGGGCAACCTCAAGGAAGTCAGTTATTGCCTGGGGGGCAACCTCAAGGTAGTCAATTACTGCCCGAGGGAAACCTCAGGGTAGTTTTTTACCACCTGGAGGTCAAAATATAGGACAATAATTCTTTCCTGGGGACCAACTTCAAGGACAGTACATACCTCAAGGTGAATATCAACCCCAAGGACAGTACATATGTCAAGGTCAATATCAACCCCAGAGTTAATTCATACCTCAGGGACAATATAAACCCCAGATTCAGTACATTCCTCAAATTCAATATCAACCTCAAGGTCAGTATCCAGTTCAAGGTCTTAAACCTCTTTCAGGTCAACCATTATTACGAGTTGTAAATTTTCCAGTTAATTATCAACCCTATGTTCAATCTGGTTATGGTCCTTCATATGCACAACCTTCTATGGGTCAATATCCTGGAATTAATATGGTGTGGGATCCATCTCAAATTCAACAGACTATGTGCAACCCAATGTGCAGTTACCTAATCAACCTCGATAGCCCATAGGTTCTGGTCCAACCTAGGAACCCGTACAACCTACCATTCAAGTCTCTGCACCTGGTTCTGTTCAGCAGCCTGGGCCTAGTACACCTCAGACTCTGCCTCAATCTGCTGCTTCTGCTGAACTTCTGTTCAACCTACCACACCTATTTTTGGAGTATCTTCAGCTCCTGTTTCTACTACCCTTGTATCAATGCAAATTCCTCAAGTATCTGTGCCACAGTTTGGCAGTATCAATCTAGACATGCTACACAAAATCCAGCATATTAGTATCAACCTTATCCTAGTTATACTTATCAAGTACCTCCAAAATCTCAGTTTGGTTCGGTTAATCCTGGTTACCTAGGAGGTTACACAATTCCCAATGCAAATCCAATTCCAGGATATCTTGGATATCCTCCTCCTGGAACTGGTTTGATCACACAAGGTTATCAAGACCTTAGCCATTGGTTACCATTCATAGCAACTTTAGATTTACCTGATCTATCACGCCTTACGAATGATCCCATTTTTTATCTTCCGTATTGGCTGCTGATTCCTAATAAGTTGCCCAATAATATTCCAAAGTTTGAAGGTAAGTCAAGAGAAGATCCATCTATTCATGTTATGACTTATCACCTCTAGTATGCATCCAATTCACTAATCGATGATTCAATTCGATTACGTCTTTTTCAGAGAACTGTCATTGGTCTAGCTGCCAAATGGTACATTGAGTTACCACGACGCTCATTTAATAATTTTAATGCACTAGCTACTGCTTTCTTAACCCATTTTCAGTTGTCTGTCAGATACGACAATGGCACGGATTGTTGACCTCATTAAAACAGTCTACGTCTACGTACATATTCGATCACATTCATGAATGGAGACGTAGGAGACGTTTGATGAAAGTCTTCATTCCGGATCAAATTTTGGTTGAATGGTTTATCAAATCATTATTGCCCAAAATTACTGAGGATGTGGCCAAAGGAGGCGTTGTTACAGAAGAGCAAGTCATTTCTCAAGCTTAGTACCTTGACCTTGTATATACACAGTCAGGTACTATGTATGACAAAATCCTCGATTTACCAAGACATTCATGTTAACTACAACTCCTTTAGGCTCTCCTGTCGCTGATGGTGTAATTGGTTCTGTTAGCACTAGCAAGAGTAAGATGAAAACTTCCAAGACGACTTCTCTTATTATAACTTTACCCGATTCACCCAAAGGAGATTCGAAGTCATTGGTCTTCACTGAACTTATGTGTGACTTCTCAAGTACTGACACTGTGGCAGAATATCTGATCGCGGATGAATCTTTGTTTCTTATCAGTACCCTCGATCCTTGGTATGGAGATATCATCATTTATCTCCAAACCCAAACTTTTCGGCTCGAACTCTCACTGTCACAACTACAAACACCGTCCTCAGAAACACAGTATGCGGCTCTTCCTATCAAATGAAAAATAGCATATAACATTCACAAATAATGCACTTGTTGAGGCGGTGTTAAGCTAAATCTATTCAAATCGTCATATGAACCAGCAGAATGGGAACTTACTTCTGGTTCTGATCCAGATGTTGAATATTTCTTTGTATATAGTTCCAGTGATGAAGAAAATCTAGATATATTTCTTTCTATATAGTTCAAATCCTACACAGTCAAACACCGTCCTCAGAAACAGAGTATGAAACTCTTCCTATCAAATGAAAAATAACATACAACATTCACAAATAATGCAGTTGTTGAGGCGGTGTTAAACATCGACACTTTGGAGCACATAGGAGCGGTGTAAGACATCTACACTTGACGTGGACCTCCATAAGAATCGGTCCCAACCACGTGGAGAAAATGTGATGAAGGTGGACAAGAACCAGTGAGACCGAACATCACATCCTATGATGGTTAAGATAATCACTCAACCACTTTCTTTCAAACTTTATAAGGTCTAATGTGCATTCACTACGAAAGCAAGCAGCTAGAAAGGAAGACCCTCAAGGAGGCTGCATCTAATCAGTTTTTCAGAGACTTGCCTTTTCTCGCACCTTGAAAAATGATTTTTCAGCACCTACAGGAGTACTAGAAATCATTTTCCACTACATCATTTCATGGATATGCAATTACTATATTTCTTGATGTATATGTACAAATCACCTTCTCATCATTTCGAGCTCCCTAATATGTTTTCACATTTTTTTACAGACAGTCATCCAGCATGGAAAACAAATGGAAGTCGGTCATGGCTCTTGAGGTGCAAGACCCAAAAGACAAACTCATTTTTTTCTAGTAAAGATTTAGTTTGGGCTGAAATCTGCAAAGAAAACATGAATATTGACCGTGTTGCAAAAATTCCCAAAGAAAGAGTTGATGATTTTAAAAAATGAGAGGAATCGAATCCAGATGCTCCATGTTCCTTCCTGCGTCTACAAAACAAACGCCCAAGCACAAAAGCCTTACAGTATGAGCTGTAAGTATTTTATAACTACATTGTTTAGATGTTGATATTAAATATGCTTTATATTTACCAGATTTGGTGACATTCTTGTAATTTATTTTGTAGTTATCATTGCTCATATGGTCTAGCTAACAAGAGAGAAGAATGGAAAAGAAAAGGAATGAAGTCATATGCCAAAAAGAGGGGATGTCAATGCCATTTTATTGTAAAGATTATGGTTCAAGATCCCAACATAGCAGTAATAACATACAATCAGTATGATCATGAAGATGGGCAAGGATGGCCTTGTCATGCTAAAGACAGCACTATAAGTGATGATGTTACTCAGAGAAAGCCAAGACTTTCGAAGGACATGATTTCTTATTTAGAAAGCTGTTATTTTCTTCAACTGCCAATTGACTCTGTTTGTAAAATACATATAAAGAAATATCTTGACATAGATACTACATCTAGAGATAGGGATTTCTTCTTACGCAGAAAAGACGTTGTAAACATTTATAATCGACTGATAAAAGAAAGTTATCAATTGCATAGCAAAGATGAAATGAGTGTGAATCTTTGGTATCAAATAAACCAAGATGATTTCTTCTTCTACCAGAAGCCCAATGGCGCATACATCCCTTTTATAGCTGGAATACAAACAAAATGGATGTTGGAAACTATGGTCAAGTTATCCCACAATAGTTTGATAGCCATGGACTCAACATTCAGTACAAACAAATATGGGGTGAGTTTTTTTCCAATGATTGCTTCAATAAAATCATTTATGTTAAAATTAACTTCATTTCATTTAAAATGACAGTATCAGTTATACACGCTTGCGGTCTTTAATGAGCAAAAAAGTGGGGTACCAGTTGCCTGGGTGGTGATGTCACGTAATACATCACAAGATATACAAGTATGGTTGGAGAGCCTCATGCTTAGGTGTTTTCGGACTCGTCCCGATTGGAGGGTCAATGCCTTCATGGTTGATGATGCTATGGCTGAAATCATTGCTTTGAGGTAACATCAATATTCTTATTTGACATTTCAAATTGCATTCATTTGAAGAATTTCTCAAAATGAATTAAATGTCACAGGAGAATCACGAAATGTGAAATGATTTTGTGTATTTGGCACGTAAGGAGGGCATGGCTCAAGAATGTTAATCGGTTGGTTAGCAGCTCAGATAAAGCAAATGAAATGTTCAATGAACTTGGCCATATCATGAAAGATTGTTGTACTGATGAAGTGGATAATGCAATCAATGCTTTTTTCATCAAATATGCAACTGAGCAGAATTTTTTGGACTATTTCTACAAGACTTGGATTGCCGGTGACAAGATTCGTAAGTTTTCATAATATTCCTTATGTGTTGTATGTTTGTCATTTATGTTGGAAAACTTATATTACTAATTGAGTCTTTCCATGTAGGCATGTGGGTTAAAGGCTGCAGAGATTTTCCTCATGCAAACCAGGAGACAAATAATGCTGTGGAATCATACCACGGTTACCTGAAGTCAACATTTCTATGTGATAAGCGAAAGAAATGTTCTCGTAGAATGGATTGGCTATTCTGCACTCTCCTAAAAAATGTTGAGCCAAGTTATCGATTCAAGGCAATTTTGAAAAAAGAAGGATATTATAACAACCACAAGAAAGAGATGCAACTTGAATCATCAATGGAAAAGGCTAGAAGAATTCCAGACAGTGATTGCAGACCTCATGAGAGCATATCTCATGCTTATTGGGTAAGGAGTCAAAGCAAAGCCGATAAGGAATATCTTATCATTTTTCATAACAAAATTTTTATCACTTGCAATTGTCCATGGTCTATTCGGGGCAACATTTGCAAGCATTCTATCAAGGTAGATTGCTTTCATTCCTCCTTGATGGATTTAGACCCTTTATTGGATCTTCATACCGTACCGAATCAATTGAATGCCCCTTTTGAGATAAGTACAGAGGCGCTAAACCTTCCTGCAGATACTATCCCAACCAATATTGAAGATGACAATATTGAAGAACTTGGTGTGTTGAGAGAGGAGTTGTTTGGTTATCTAGACCTGATTCAGAATAGTCCTCCTTCTACTGTGAACAAGACAAAACAATTGATTGATCTGGCTAAAAGATTTGTGGATGATGCTAATAATCTTAATATTATGGATTATGACTTCGTCCGTGGTTTGGGTGCTTATGAGTCATCCTTGAAGAGGAAGAAGAGTTTCCTTAGTCCAAAAAAAATAAATAAAAGGAAAAGGAATGTCACCTTAAATATTGATTTGAATGTCTCTGCATCTGAAGATGAACCATTTGAATTTCCACACCTCAACAGGCGTGGTCGTCCTCCCTCCAACAATGCTTCCTCTACTGTTCCAAGTAAGTTTTATAGAGAGATGATATCAGTTTGTTTAAATCAAATTTGTGATCTTCCAAATTTGTTGCTATGTTTAGATCGCTTTGTCGATTTTTCAATTTTGTTTCAATGTCTTTGATCTTTGCTATTTCTTTTAGCTTAATGTAGTGTTGTAATGTTTGCAGGGCCGCGACATCCAAATAGTGTGATTACAGAGGAAGGATGTTCACAGACCCACAATCAACCTTTTGATCACATGAGTCAAGGTACATTTGACGAGATTGCTAATTGATCTGTTATGTATTCTGATGCATCTATTATTTGACATGTTATTTTTTTCTCTGATGGAAACTGTGTTGTCATCTTACAAACACAGCTGGTTCATCATTGGGCCCCCCTCGACCAGAACATGATTGGGCCACTGACATCACGGAAATTGGTGAATTTCCATGTTTTTTTGCATTGACTTCGCTCCTTACATTTAGCACTGGTTGTTGTTCATGTTGTTAATGTAGTGCTGAAATGTTTGCAGGGCTGGAACTTCCAATCAATGTGATTTCAAATGAAGAATGTTCAAAGACACCTTATAACTATTTTTATCAAATGAGTCAAGGTGCTTAGGACAAGACTTTTAATTGATCTTCTTTGTATTCTGATGCATTTATTACTTGACATCTTATTATCTTCTCTGATGAAAAATGCATTGTCATGTTACAGACACAAAAAATTCTTCAATGGGTCCCCCTCTATCTGAAGATGATTGGGTCACTGATATCACAGAACTTGGAGACAACACAGAAATTGGCTTCAGAAAAAAGTTGTGATAGAAACTACATTCTTTTGTTTATTGTCCGACATACCGATTCATGATGGAGTGGCCAACTTTGGTTACATGTGATTCCTAGTGTGGAGCACTTTGTTGTTATGGTTATATTGGTTTCCATAGCTAGGGTTAGAAGAGCTTAAAATTATTGCAGCTTCTGATAAGCTGCAAGTGTGTACATGTGCTTCATTTTTTCTATATAAATGAAAAGAGAACATCAGGAATTCGATGATGCAGTTAATGGATATTTGTGGTTTACTTTTAAATGTTATGTTGGAAAACAATAAATTTGCTTGATAGTACTGTAATACATAGGCACATTTTCATTCAGTAGTAGAATTGGCGTGCTTTCTTTAAATGCCTCAAACTGTTTTGTGATTTCAAATTTCACTGCAACATTTTTATCTCCATCCTTTGGTCAAATGTGTTTGAGGAGAATGAAACATTAGATGGTGGAGAAGATTAATTTGAAATCCGTTGCAAACTTAAAGATGACTCATTTTTTTAAATGTAAATTGGTTTTTTCTAATTGGTTATATAGAAATTATATTAAAAAAAATATATATATAATAATGTCATAAGCCTTTGCACAACACAATGCCATGTGGATAACTGTCTCATATTTTTTTCCATAATTTTTTGATGCAGTTATAATATTTATGCCACGATTTTTAGATACTTTTGGAGTTTTCATTGTTAAGCTTTATAGGAAACTATCAAAAAATAAAATCCTTTGAAATAGTTCATATTCATGTAAATAACATATTTACTATCAATTACTACCCATCATATTTTAAGCAAATATTTGTATAACACTTACCACAGTTGTTACTACCCACCATTATTTATGTTTTCTTTAGCACTTTATTAAGTAGGAGCAAAAAATATAAATGTGATGACTTTTTAGTAGTTACTATCCATCAAAATTTATTAAAGTCTTTGCCCCTTGGTAAGCAATTAATTTTTTTCTTTTGGTTAGCATATTTGATAAATAAAACACAATCCTTTAAAATTAAATAGATTAACAAAAATTAATATTTCAATTAATATTATTGAAATTGTAAATAAAATTGTTTCACTCTACCTCAATATATGTACAATAAAATTAAATCAATAATTCATATAACAAAAGTTGAAATTTTAAAAATATATATAGATTAATCAATTTATTATCCCATCAAAAAATGAGAGCTTAAAACGTATAATGATTCAAATCCAACCTTAGTTCTTTCATATAGTTTCAATTATTGGAATAGCCATATTTGAATTTAATGATTTAATAAAGAAAATATCTCCATATTATAAGCAGATATTGAATAAATGAAAACAAATGTTAAGAGGATCACGCCAATGTAAAGGAGAATGATTGAATGTGGTGCATTGTCCAAAGTGTTTCACTTTTTGGAACAAATATTTCCTCTAACATTGCCAAGCTTCATCATCTATTGAACAAAATTGGAGAAAAATTCCTTGAAAAAGGGGCATTTATCATTTCCAAGTGTTTCTTCTCACTATTCAAAATGTGTGTTTCTCTCTGGCATCATATTTACTTTCATTGTTGGTAAACCTCCCACCTTATCCATTGTTAAAAGCATTTGGCAAGCTAGGAGGTGCATTTTTCTGCTGAGAGTTGTTCTTCTTATAGCTTGCCACATTCTTGACACTTAATGTTGCCTCCTGATCACGCCATCTGCGATTGGGTTTTCGCAGCTCCAGGGATCCAGACACCCCTTTAGAGGCAGGGCATGCACTAGGAAGATGCTCGGGCTACTAACAAGATCTGCATCTAAAAGAAATATTATCACTTTCTAGAGGGTGATGATGTTCCTTACCATCCCATTTTAAAATGATTTTATCTTAAAGACCTTCACATAAATCCAATTTAACACAAATACAAACGAATGATATGACCCATTAGTGAGTGTTTCGTTGTCTATTTTGATAAAGTGTTCAATTTAGTGTTTCCAATAGCTTCAATGAAATCCGGTGGAATCCACTAAAGAGATAAGTTTGATTATATATATATATATATATATATATATATATATATATATATATATATAAAACTTAACATTTACAAAAATATATTCCTATTTATAATTTTATAAGAACATATTATAATGATTTAAAAATTTAATTTTCAATGTTTTAGAAATGTTTTTCATTTTTGTTTTTAATTTCCCTTAAAATTCAATCATCAATAATTTGGGGGTAATTTTAAAACCAATAAGACTAAAATTTAAATTTAAAAAATTATTTAAAAAAACTACATCCATAAAATGTTTATTGTTAGGGATTTATCTTGGAAAAGCACTCTTGCAACATTTTAAGCAATGGTTTTTGTAGAAGCTCTTCTAGCCAAAATCACTATTAAAATGGTAAATTGGTAGTGCTATATATTTGATTTTTAATTATAAATATTTATTTTATCAATTTAAAAAAAAATGTATATATATCTTTTACTATAATATTAAAAACTATTATCGAGTTACCACCTACAATAATTAAGTAGTATTTATAATCAAATAATATTGATGTGTATGAGAAGTAAATGAAAGGTTTCATCATGTGTATTCAATGGAACATTTTATTGGTCATTGTCTAAGATGTATTTTAAGTTAGTCTGTACATTGTGTTGGCACTAAGAGCTTATAAAAGTGAAACTTCTATGTATTTTATGTTGTGTGTATAAATGATACATCAAAATAATTTATCTGGCCTAGACATATAAACAACATGTAAATTATACACCTAATTCATTCACATAAGTGATATACCTAACTAACATACATAGATGAGAAATCAAAGTCATGCACCAAAACAATAAGTCTAAGTCACACTCGTAAATGTTGCACCCAACTTACACACATAAATGACACATTTAACATTCACAAACAAGAGACATACATAAGCATCCCACTTTATATTCCATATGGACATGAATGAGAGACCTAAACCCCACCCATAAATGATACACCCATCCCACAAAAAAGCAATATGCCCAACACACTAGTTGCTTAACACAGATTTAATAATCCTAACCATCATGTCCTTAAACACACAATGATGGTGGCTAAATGGTGGCAAGCTTAAACTATTGTTTTTTAAAAATATAGTGTCAAAAACTTATCACAATGTCTTTTTATATATGGTAATTTGCAACTTTTTATCATTGCTAAAAATGTCACAAAAATTCATGGTATGGACAAGCTTCATGAGGAGGGGATGAAGATGGAAGCAATTTTTTGGAGAATTAAACTATCATAAAGGAGATACAATCTCATTCATTCTTTCATTTATATTTTAGCCACTACAAATTTGGCACAAATGTTTACTAAATATTTTAGCCAAATCCAAGAGAAACTATCCAATGTAAGAAGGGCTGAGAACCATCCTCAAAACGCTCCTCTAAAATCAATATGAGATAGGGTCCTATACAAACATTAATTACTAAAATGATGCATGTGATCAACCATTAAAGAATGTGATATATGATATTTTACTCATATTTTTATGATTTCACATCAATTTAAAAAGGTGACTAATTTAATTTATTGCTCTAATACCTTCATTATAATTGAGAAATCTCTTAAAATAATTAATAACCTAAAATACAAACTCCATTATAATATATTTTCACTATACATTTTTAAATTATAATAAATTAAAAAATTAATTTAATATAAAATAGATATTTATTTGTTTTAATTATAATTTTATGAAACTTTATTACATTAAATAAATTTATGTCATATATCATATACTATGATATTCTAATAAATGTATTTTAATAACAATATAAAGATAATGAACAATATATATGTGAATATTTTTTATTTTATCATTTCCAAATTTTTAAATAAAAATTAAATAATATCTATATCTATATATATATTCTATTTTTAAAAATATTTTTACAGTTTATGTAATATTAAATACAAATTTAATATGCTTAAATTCTCTATTTTAATATATAAATTTACATTAAATAAATCTACATTAGAACATAAATACTCTGTTTTTAAAAAATAACAAAAAGTAGAAATCATACTCTGTACAACAAAAAGTAGAAATCATACTCTGTTTTTAAAAAATAAAAGCTTCCTTATATGAACTAATATTTGCATTTACCATTAGTTTCCCATGAATCGTGCTTTATAAAGATGTCCTTGTAGTCTTTCATGGCGACACAGGCCATTCTTTCATAAGGAAATTCGCTCCACAAATTGGAACCCATGTACACTTATGGAAATTGGAACCACGACCTCTTTCCTCAGTTTATCCCGGGCTCTGTAAACATAATTCCTATCTTGTTCAGTGTTTAAATTGAAGTCCTCGGGGGGAAAACGCCTGCGTGCAATGCTCTCACAGATTAGAGTGGAATGATCGTAGGAGGAATCCAAGGAAGGGCACCACTTGGCGGCTAGGCTTATATCTTTGCCCCAACTTGAGCGCCTCCAAGTTTTTAGACAGCAATAGGGATCTTTAGACAGCAATTTGATCATGCAATGCTATGTAATAGGGATCTTCCAAGTCTTAAAGCTTTACTGGCTGCTTCCAAACGCTTTTCTTTCCTAATCACTCTGGCCTTTTCGATCTTTCCATTCAATATATCCCCTGAAATTCGATCTTCTCTTGGCCTCAGCGTACCCAGATTTTTAGCTTCTCTTGCAGCAGCGCCCTGCCGTGCATAATAACCACCTCCGCTGGGGTTACAAGTACAACACATTCTGATTCCGCGTCTCTGTCTAGATTTGGATTTTGCACCCCCATTTTCCTTTGCACACTGGATTTTTTCCTTGTGACTGAATTTTTCAGCCTTGCGTTTTTCCGTGGCTTCGGTTCCTGTACCAGACGGACAAGTATCTCAGGTAGGTCCTTGAAATAACCAAATTGATCATGCAATGCTATGTAATAGGGATCTTCCAAGTAACGTCTTAAAGCTTTACTGGCTGCTTCCAAACGCTTTTCTTCCCTAATCACTCCATTCAATACATCTTTCCATTCAATACATCCCCTGAAATTCGATCTTCTCTTGGCCAGCAGGGCCCTGCCGTGCATAATAACCACCTCCGCTGGGGTTACAAGGACAACACATTCTGATTCCGCGTCTCAGAATATTACAAACTAACGAAGCCGCGACCATTCACTGCAGCAACTGCGCTATCAATAATTTAGTTTTACTTAATCAAGGAATAAAACAAAAGAGATCATAAAGTAACATTATTAAAACATTGTAATGGCACGGTAAACAGTTTTTATATTTACATAACCCTGCAAACAATTTTGGATGGCGTAGTTTAACGAGGCTTACGAAGAAGCTTACAAACATTTTTAATCAAATAATAAGCTTACAAACAAGGCTTACGAAGAAGCTGCAAACATTTTTTAATTTCAGTTTTAATCCAACCAACCAATCCTCGAAAACTCTTCCCAACAACATTGTAATGGCACCGTGTAATAGAGATAGGGATTTTGACCTGAAATAACTTGGCGTTCGGAACTATGGTAGGAGCAGTCAGATATCAGCTTGCCACGAAGAAAGAAACACCAGAAGGACTCCGGACGCGCTCAGAAAAAATAATGAAACAGACTCACTCACAGCAGGCGGTAAAGCTCAACGCGCGAATTCAGAAGAAACAGCAGGCGGTAAACTGAAACGCGCGCGAATTCAGAATTTGAAATAGTTTGGGAGGATTAAAGCATTGAATGCATTATACGGCGATGTCTTTTCCACCATCTGCATTGCAGCGCGGCCGGAGTCGTGGGGTGGCGCATTGCGGGGCGGAGCTGCGCCAGTTGAGCCGTGGTGGAGGAGGCGAGTCTTCCGTTTGCCGTTTGCTGCCTCGTCACGGGGTCCACCATCGGGGACCGGAGCCGGAGAATAGAATGTTGCCGGAGGGACGGATCGGGAGCTGATGATTCGTCGAACGAAAGACTCCTCCTATAAAAACTCTTAGCCATTCCATCTAGCTGTAACTAAACCGAGGAGAGCGGCTCTGCAACTCGTACTCAGTACGGGGGTTGGGAACTCTGTGGATACAGACAGCCAGTGTGAAGTGGGTGTACACGTTAGCTGGAAACAAAGCACGGAGCCGAGGCAAATCCTGAAGCAGGATACACAATAGAGGTAAGGGACTAGGTTCGTATGAGAGTGGGCCACGTTTCAAGAATTTCAAATGAGGAAATGTAGCTGGCGGCCCAACAGCCGGCGATATCTCACTGCCCAATATATCGTGGACCAAACGTAGGATAATCGAAAGCAAGTGTATGCCGTGGGTTAAACGTCAAATAAACACAGTCAACATCTAAGATGAACGCACTTTCACCCTTTAGATTATCAGCTACTGGATGAGGCGGCCATCTTCACGCTGTGGAGAGGCATAGTGGCATTGATACCGATACACAGTTCATGCCACGTGGAAGTGGGTGCGCCCTTCCGTGGTTACAATTAACTTGATTGTGAATATTAAATCGAGAGGTTGCGGATATATATATTTATATAATTATATAAGCGGTTAACTATTATATTATATTCCGAATGTGGATTTACAATATGTACAATAAAACCCTATACATTGACATACATATATATATATATAGGTCCTAGCTATATCTATAATCATTGTCATATAGGTGAAATTCATTTGTATAGGTGAAAATTAAAAGAATCTGTAGGTGGCATTCCTATATATATATATTATGTGAATATATATATATGGATGAGTTAGATACATATAGTAATATATATATGTATATATATAAATATACACCTGTGGTATTTGTATATATATATTAAATGGAGGTAAATATATGGACAAAGTAAATATATATAGTAATATATATATTGTATAAAGATACACAAGGGGTATTTATATATATATATATTCTGTGGATATATATATATGTGGATGAGTAGATATCTATAAGAGATATACAAATATTCTATGTTGCATACATATGAGTTGTGTAGTTAAGGCAATTATGTTAAGGGAACAGTGGAGGATAGGAAAGAAAAATGAACATCCCACTTCTGATTTAGTATTCATACAACCCTATAATTAATAAGGGAAGTCGCTTGTACAAAACAAAAAAAAAAACAAAAAAAAAAAAATTTCCTTGAATGAGAGGCGTGACAACAACAATACCCACTAAGAGCTCAACATATTATTAGTAGGAATTGTTTCTTTATTTTTGTAAATTAAGTGGGTCTATTCACATTCATAGTAGAAACATAGATTATGTCATGGCCTCGAGAGGCGAATATTCTGATAGTCTAGTAGAAGCTGAGGAATAGCCAACTGACACAAATTAGTCTCGCCCTCTAGGAAAGAGAATATAGGGAGAGGCACAGAGGGGAGAGTGTTTCTAACAAAACCGGGGGAAAAAGATACATTGTTGCTCTGGAAAAAAGGCCATTGGGCCTCGAACACATGGAGAATAATAGAGAAACAAAAAGAGGCCAAACCTGAAACAAAAGAACTAGAGGGCGGGGGATTGTTGCACATCAGCTTTGTCAACACTAATAGGTCGGTCCGGTGTCCCTTCATCCGAGTAGAAGATCTAGCGGCGATGAGTGGAGGGACCAGCTTCTTGGCAGTCGGGCTTGGAGGGGCACTGAGCATCTTCTTCGACCTTGGGGCTCTGATGGAGGCGTACCGTAGAGCTTCTTTTCAAAATGGCGTAGTGAGGGGAGCTACTGTCAATGAAGTGCATGTGGTGCACTTCCTTCACGTACGCGACAAATTTCTCTGTCAGGGAATCAATTTTCCGCTCAAGCTCTTTGTTGCTGTCCTTCTGCTCCTAAAGGGCGATGGCAAGAAGCGTCCTGGTATGCCAATGCAGGTCAATGGTCTTGCTGTACAAGTTCTCCCTTGGCCTGGTTAGCCCAGGATCCACGATCCAACTGAGTGAAGAGTCGACCGCCTCCGAAGGCATTTCTCTGTGACGGATGTGGGCGGTGGTTTCCGTGTCGGCTATACGCCTTTGCATGACAAGGTCGGTATTGTCCAAATAAGTGCTGGCCGAATTTCTGGCCGTGGTCTCAGCCTGAGTAACAGGAGGGCGAGAAGAGTTAGCCCAGAAAGCTCGACAGCCACGGAGGGCAGGGTGAGAGCGGCGTGGGGCTATGGAGGTGGGGCAAGGATGAAGAGTGGAGGGTGAGGTGCAGAGATGAGGGGGGCAATCACTTTGAGACAGCTTCAGGGGAGGCCGAGTGGATGCAGGGTGCACAGGTCAAATAGATAGGAGTGAGGTATGAATAAGGAGGAGGGAGATGAAATAGGTGGGCGAGGGGTGTGAATGCCTGGGTAAGCCACTGGGAGGCATGCTCGAAGGGCTGTTCGAATCATGTAAGGAATTAATGCTTGGAGGGGGTGCATACATTTGAGAGCAGGTAATTGAAGAGCTGCCAGAGGGATCAATCGTGGGAAGGAAGGCTAGTGGGGGTTCATGATTAGAGAATTGATTGGGAGGGGGGATCGAGGAAGAGGCCGAATCGACCTGCTGCAAATCTAGAACACTAATGCGGAGACATTCTATTTTGACAGTTGGCACCATTATGGAATCCCAGTAAGTTGAGGTGAGTTTGTTGGAATCTCTAACACCGGTGTTTTCCAGGAAGCCCGCCAACTTATTGGCCTTTCTCCTAACCGCCGAGAAGGATATGCCTCTAGCATTGTCAATATTCTGCTTGATCTTTTGTAGGATTTTGTTGATGCGCCAACAATCGGAGACTTGCTGAACACTGCACCCCTGTTGGATTTTCCGACAATCTTGGGTAGCGACGGTAGAATCTCCTTCTACCAGGAGGGGCCAAAAATTGTGATGTATGACAATGTCAAACCCGTGAGCTAGAGCCTGGAGTTCATCGGCATTGTTGGTGGTGTAATAAATGTTCCCATAGTAGATCCAGAGAATCATGCCTTTGTGGTTGCGGAAGACTCCTCCGAAACCCACATTGCTAGGATTATCCTTGGAAGCTCCATCATAGTTGATTTTAATAATGTTGGGATCAGGAGGGTGCCAAACAGTCTAAGGCAGGGAGGCCAGAGAAGTAGAGGGATGAGGGAGTTGGAAGAGGGGAGAGAGATTGAGAAGGGAAAGAATGAGGCATTCCTCCTTGGTAGGGGGGGAGGAGGGGTCCAGGAGCTTGGCTATAGAAATAAATTCACGCAAGGTTTTCTTGATGATGTGAAGAATCTGTTCTTCCTTGTTAGCCAAGTTTTTGAAGATTTGAGAATTCCTTTCTTTCCAGAGAGCCCAACACATTATGCCTGGGAAAAGGTTCCATGCCAGATTAATGAGGAGCTGGGAAGAGAAGGAGGTGTGTTAGAGGTCAAGGGAGATGAGGATGGAGGAGGGATCACGATTCGAGGCCTTGAAGACAAAGGAAAGCCAATTCCAAATGATGGAGGCAAATTGATACTCGTTGAGTAAGTGATTGGCAGTTTCGGGGTTGGAGTTGCAAAGAGTGCAGATAGACGGACCTACGAAGCCTTTTTTTTTGGAGATTTTCCCAAGTCAGAATTTTTTGGTGCATGAAGAGCTAGAGGAAAAGAGGAATTTTAGGCCAGTGATTCTGTTTCCAGAGTCTTTTCCATTTGTTGTCCAGAGGGATGGTGTCGGGGTCCAAGAGGAGACTATAGGCCTTTTTGATATTGAAATGCCTTGCTGCGTTGGAACACCATCTGAGTTTATCTGGCTCCGCCGCATCCTTTTGAATCTGTCTCTTGTTAAGCTCCTCTGCAAGAATTTCCCTAGACTGAAGGTGGTTATTCTGAGCCATTTCATTGGGGTCCAACCACACTCACCAATCTGTGTTGTCCTGAATTTTCCGAAAGTCTTTGACAACCTTTTTGTTAAGTCTCTCCATTTGCAACCTGATGGGGAGGAAGATGTCAGTGTTGAGCTTGGGGTGTTGTTCCCAAGCATTGTCCCAGAGCAATGCATTCTCCCCATTGTACACTTCCCAAAAATAGTGGTCTTGAATGAGAGTTCTATTATCCCAAGCCTGGTTCCAGATCGGTGAACCTTTGAGATTGCTCGAGAGTCTGATCAAGGAGTCAGGATGATGCGTTGGAGCATACTTGGCTTTCCATAGCTTAGCCTAGGATGTGGTAGGATTGGTAATCCAATGCCACCAAGTTTTCTCTCCCAAGACTTTACCAAGGTGATCCGGATCCTTGAGACTGAGACCACCAGGTTTTTTGGGCTTGGAGAGTTTACTCCAGGCAACAAGGGCCCATTTTCCATTATTCGCCTTGCTCTTCCAAAGGAAATCTCTTTGTATTGCTCTAATTTGGTTAGAGATAGATCTGGGGGCCGCAATGGGAGTATTGGTACTGAGGCATGGCTTGAAGAACAGAACGCACTATGACAAGTTTGCTTGGGAAGTTAAGGGAGCAGAAGGTCCAATTGGAAATTTTTTTTTTAAGCTTAGAGACTAGGGATTCCCAGTTGCCTCTAGCTAGGGGTTTATCAGTTAGGGGAGCACCTAAACATTTCGAGGGGAAGTAGCTGAGCTGGAAGCCAAGAATACGGGTGATGTTAATTTGAATGGCATTGGAAGTGTTTAGGAAGAAGAGTTTTGACTTGGCGTTGTTAACAGAGGAACCCGAGGCCTGAGCAAAATCATCTAGAATGGCCCTGAAGGCAAGGGCTTCTTTGACAAAGGGAGTGCCCATGAGGAGCGTATCATCCACAAATTGTTGGTGAGTGATCGGGGGTTAGGGGGGTAGAGATTAAGGCCACTAACATGGCCATCAGAGGATGCAGCAGATAAGGAGTGGCCAAGGCCTTCTGCTATGATAACAAAGAGGAAGGGCGAAAGAGGGTCCCCTTGTCTGATGCCCCGAGAGGGGTTGACGATGGCTGAAGGGGAGCCATTGAGGAGGATGGAGAAGAAAGCCCCCGAGACTAAAGCCATGATCCAATTTATGATGTCTTTGTTGAAGCCAAAGGCTGCCAGCATAATCCTTATGTAATTCCAATTGATTTTGTTGAAAGCTTTGGACATATCCATTTGGATGAGCATACCAAGTTTGCTTTGATCCTTGAGAGAGTGGATGACTTCTTGAGAGAGGATGATGTTTTCCAAGATTTTCCTACCCTCAATGTAAACAGTTTGGTGGGGCGAGATGAGAAGCAGAAGGAGAATTTTGATGCGGTTGACTAGGACTTTAGAGATGATCCTATAGATAATGTTGTAGAGGGCGATGGGTCGAAACTGGTCAAGGGAGTCTGCTTTATTAGATTTGGGGATGAGGGTGAGAAAGGTTGCATTGAAGGATTTAAGGATGGATCTTTTAAGACGAGATTCTTCGATTAGGTCATAAACTTTGTCTTTGATCAAAGGCCAACAAGCTTTGTAGAAATCTGTGGTCAAACCATCCGGACTCGAGGCTTTTCCATTGGGCATGGAATGGACAGCTTCTTCCACTTCAGCCATTGTTATCTTTTTTAGCAGCATTTGGTTATGCTTTCTAGTTAAGATATTAGGGATGTTCCCTGTGATTTTCGTGATGTCTTCCTCATTGTCGTGGTTGTTCTTTGTAAGGATGGCCCTAAAATACTCGTTGAGCACAACTTCAATCTCAATACGAGTGCTTAAGATAAGGCCTTGTTGATTTTTGAGACTGAGGATTCTGTTGAATTTTCTGTGTTGGATCTTAGATTTCGAAAATATAAGTTAAATGGTTGTTAATGAATTTGGATTTCATTTGTATTTTCATATATTGTTTATGGAATGAGTAGTTGATTTAATTTATTATATGATACAATTTACTTGAATAAAGCACATAATAAACTATATAAAGATTAAGAAAATCATTGAATTTTTACATATTTCATATTTAGAAAGAAAATAGAAGTTTAATGGTTGTTAAAGAATATGGATCTCACTTATATTTTCATATTTTGTTTATACAATTATTAGATAATTTAACTTAAAATATGATAGTTTCCTTCAATAAAGCACATAATAAACCACACAAAGATTTAAGACTTATCTCTTTATCTAATACCTTAGTTAGAAGTTTTGCTAAGATGAGTGCAAACAAAGGTAGGTGTTTTTTTAAATGATTTAGAAGAAAAGTTTCTTATTATGAATACCTTCAAATGGTACTAAAATTTATATAATTTCTTTGGTAAGTTTTCAATGGCAGATAAGACATTTGGAATATTAATGTCCTAATGACTAAGAAGCGCTCAAGCAACCTCATAACAATTCCCTATGGCTCATCCACACACTTTTCCTCTCTCTAATGAAGATGTTTCCAAATAGCTTCAAACCCTCATGTGCACAAACCTCCATTCTCCCATACTCTCCATAATTGATAGTGTTGACCTTGCTCCCCATCATCTTGACAATGAGCTATAAGGCATAACAAATGGGCAAAAATAAAATCTGCTTTTCCAATGCACAGTCAAAAAATATATTTGGTAGAAGGGGGCACCCTCCTTGTTAAGGTCATGATATCCACTTGATAATATGATGAGTGATGGATTAAGGGTTGCCATTTTTTAGAAAGTTAATGGTTTGAATGAGTAATCAGATGCATATATTCAAGTCACAATAAAAAATCAAACATCATTGTTGCTCATGACATTAATGCTAATGCAATTGTTGTCACCATTAATCTTCCCCTCCACACATAACTACTATTGCTATTACTTTCATTATCCATTTCCAAAACCTTATCTTCATATCTTGTTCTTAATTGAGTGGACTTAATGGTTAAAAACATGTGTTTCCTTTTAAAAGGTGATTCTTCAAATCTAGAAGGGTAAAGTATGTACACCGATGAAAACTTAGTAGTCAAATTGTTGTGTGAACATGATCTTAACTTAAAATATTTTAAACACCAAGAAAAATTACATTTTAACCTTTTAAATTTTTCTTATTACTTAATATACATAAAACTAGAATAAATTTACACTAATTATAACTTGTAACATTTTATAAATGATTTAAATTATTATATTCTAAGAAAACATAAGTACATATAGATTTTGAGTGGGACTAATGATTAATGGTACATCATTAATTTAATTTGACAGAAGACATGCATATTTAAATTTCATACTTCAACCCATTAACATTTTTCTACCCATCATTAATAAAAATGAATTATTTCAAAATAATAATAATCTATAAATAATAATTATTTTATTTTATTTTTGGAGGAAAAAATCATAATTTTATTGAACTAGAAAATAAGAAACAAAATTACATATTGCAGATGTTGTTAAGAATTCAGTCATGCTATTCATGTGATTGATGAACAATAAAAAGAAAAATAATAAAATTTACATGAGTTTTCTTTACACCTCATAAGTGCTTTATTGTGTGTTTTCTCTTTCTATTGCTCAATTACTTTAATCTCTACCAAAATTATAAATTAAAATATTATTATACTTACCATTCATAATTTAAAAATTCAATTAATAAAACTGAAATTTAAAATTATATTAAAAATCATTTTAATAAATGTAAAGCAAAATTTCAAACTATCTCATTTAAAACAAAACAAAGCTCTGTATATATAATCTAAAAATTCAAATGAAACTTGAGATTATATTAAAAAACATGTTAATAATGCTTCCTTATTGTAAATTCAAAACAAAATCCAAAATCCAAACTTACTCTAATTTTTAAAAGGCAACGAAACGAAACATGAGTAAATGAACTTTCACACTTTTGATATTAAACCGGAGCGTCCAGCGTATGGGTGTTTTTGGATCACGATCTATACCTAAGGTCTCTCGTTGGAATAACGTCTTACGGTTCGACCGCGTAACCTCAGGTAGAAAAAAGAAATTGAAGTTCAGACATTTATGAATATCGAGGACCAATTGAATATAATTGATTTTGTTCGGATTGTAACAAATAATGAATGTGATTCAGGGGAGGGCGCGAGTGTTGTCGAAGATATAAATTTGAATTGTGTGAGATAGCTTTTCTTAACGGTGGGAATGATCTTTGATGGGTCGGTGGATCCAACGTCCGATAGATTTCGAACCTGCACCGACGGTGGGAATGATCTTTTATGGACCGATTAAATGTTAGATAGAATTGGACCGTTCACAAAAGCTAATTACCGTTTGCAAAAGCTAATCCTTCTTTTATTTAGTTCATCAATCCCTCTTCTTCTTGCACTGCAATGCGCCCTCTCAACTCTTTGCGCTCTTTTGCTCTCTGTCTCTCAGGCGAAGCAGTGATGTTTTGTGGAGCGCTCCTCGTTTGTTTTGTGTTGTTTCTTTGATCTGTATCTGTGGCTCTATGTGTTTTGTGTTGTTTCTTTGTTTTGTATCTGTGGCTCTGTGTTGTAACTGTTCGTATATGTGTAATTTCTGTTGTCTTTTTATGTTGTTGTTGTTTGTCTTTCTGTAATTTCTGTTTTGTTGTGAGAGTTTGAGAGATGGAGACAGATGTACGAAGTCTTTGGAGAAGCACAATCAGAGGAGTGGCAATAGCTGCAGATATGAAGATGATCTCCACGGGCCTCAATGGTAATGGAGAGTCTCTTGTCAACTGAATTTCAATTAAGGGAGAGGGAGATCTAAATTTTTATTGGCCATGTATTGATATGTTATTACAATGAAAATAGATTAGGTTCGTTTGTTTCTTTTTCTTTTCCTGCTTTGATTATTGCAAGTTCCCGATCAATTGATTATTGATTTGGAATATTAATTTATTTTTACAGGAAGAAGGAACTTATGTCATAGAAGCAATCATAATAGGAGAGTAAAGCAAGAAGAAGTAGAGAACCATATGTACGCAGATTTAAATGATAATGTTATGCGAGAATATTTTTAGGTTTTCTTTTGTTTGTTTTTCTAATATTTTTATCTTTCAGTTCCGTTTCTTTGAAGCAAAGAGAGCGTTCAAATTCTGCGTGGAGAAATGTGGTTGGCTCCAATGGTACTATGAAAACAACAAATTTCAAAGAATCACAATCGAAGAATTCAGGTAGGTACCTACAATTTATTGGGTTTTTCTTTTTCCAGCATAAAATGAGTCACGGTGCTGAAATGTCTTATTTTCCGTAGAATATGCACTAAAAGTATTTACGTATATAATTTGGTTTCAATGAATCACAGAATTTCCTGTACTTCTGTTTTTCTTGAATGATTGCATTTTATTGAACCCAGTCTATAACATTCTAAAATAACCTCATTATCATGCCTCAAACTTAGAAGCGGGTTGATGCTTGGGTTAAAGGAAGATTGATTAACCTCACCCTATGTTAGATTAGGTTACGGACTTGAGTCTCACAATCTTATTTTGGCAGTTAGTGAATTCTTTATATAGATTTTCTTGGTATCTCTGTTTTTCTTTTGATTTTGGTTGAGGTGTACCATGCCTCCCCGCTGGGTAAGTCCATATATAAATCCCGTGCCTCGAATAAATGGCACTTTTTATTGAAACCCGCATTATCATGACTGAAACTTAGAAGCGGATTGATGCCTGGGTGAAGGAAGATTGATTAAGTTAACCCTACTTAACCTAGGTTAGGCCAGGTTACTGACTTGAGTCTCAGAATATTTTTATTGTCATAGTCTGATTTTGGCTTTATTGTCGTAGTCTAATTTTGGCAATTAGTGATGGGATTTTGACTCGCTAAGAAATTCGCACCTGTGAGTAAATTTGATATACGTATATAGTGGCTCCTGGATTGTGGAATTCGTGGGGAATTAACCTCACACGCCACAACCGGGTGACTGGTTAGTGACGGGCTTTATTCGATGGAAATTGACACTTCATAGAGTTGAATATGGTGAAGAAAAATTATCATACCCATATGGTAATTTTGAAAAACTTTTCAAAAAATTTTACATATAATTTTACCTATATAGTCATTTACATTTAAAGTTAACAACGTCAACATCCAAAATGCTTTAGTTCTTTACTATCCATATTACCGAATTCTTTGGCTATATTTACTTTCGACAAAGATTAACCACTGCTTTTGAAAAGCTTTCTGGTCTTAGTATCAAAAGTGAATCAAGCCTGCACCTTTGGTTAATTAGTTAGAATGTAGTAATTTAAGAAATTAAAATATATATATATATATATATATATATTTTAATTTAATATGAAACTTTTCTGATAATACACAAAATTTATTTAATTCAAATTAAATAAAATTCGGATAAGTTGTGTGCATTTATATATATATATATAATTTAAAATTTATTATTATATTGATTAATAATTATAGTAATTTAAAATTTATTAAATATTGATTAAGGATTAATTTAACTTGAATTTAAAGTCATATTTTCAATTAGAATTTATTTTTTCATGTTATTGTTAGCTCTTTTGTTGGCTATTTAATTATATTTCTCTATTTTGAAAACCTGTATTTCTTTTTGATATTCTCAAATTTAATTTTGATTGTAAAATTACCTTTTTACATATCAAGTCAACATATAATGAAGTTTTAACAAATCATTATTATGTTTTGCTCTTAAAATTTTGTATTTGAAAGAGATTGAGTTAAATATTTAGCTGGAAAATATCGACAAATAATCTAATTCATCTTTTACATATATGTTAAAAATTTATTAATATTAATACAAATTATATTTTTCAAAATTTATTTTTTATTTTTTTATTAATGATATCACTTTTTTTTGCTAAACTATATGAAAGAGATGAAGTTAAATATTTAAGTGGAAAATGTCATCTTTTACATTCATGTCAATGACACCAATGAAAAACATATTAATATTAATACAAATCATATTTTCTTTAAAAAATAAAGTTTTTTTAATTAGTGAAATCACTCTTTTTTGCTAAACTATCATTATTAAGTGGAAATGGTTTGGTACTCATTGCACTGAACTATAAATTTTCTGGGAAGGAAGACCAGAACGATAATGGAGACTAAAGTGACCGGCGTCCTGCTCTGCTATATTAAATGTTAAATGGTGGTATTTGGCCAAAATTATTTAGTACTCATTGCATTGAACTATGTCTATGCTCAGAACGATGTATTGAGTTAGTAGAGTTTGAATTTACATTCGTAATATTTTTATAGAAAGTTGGAGAAGAGAAACAATCGAGGGTCGGAGCAGAGTAATTTGGCCTACCGCTACAGCAACAACATGATCCAGCGGCGGCAACATAATTACAAAATAAGACCTAAGCTCTCTTGACTAATCATAATTAAAAAAAGTTAAACTTAATATATTAATATAATAATATATATTTTTTCACATTACAAATATACATTTGATTTTTGGTCAAAGGATAACTATTTAAAGTTCAACGCATGAATCAATGCGTCCTCACACGATAACAATAATCAATACAATTTTATATCATATTTTTAATTTTAATATGTAAAATAATAAAAAAATATTAAATTTATTATATGTTATAAATTTACTTTTCATTTTAATATAAATTATAAATAATATGTTATATTTATATTTTTAAATTAATATTTATATCCTTAGTATAGAATGTTAAGGAAATTTTTGTTAAAACTTTTTTTTTCTAATAATTATTTATATATATTTTTATGTGCTTCTTTTCTTATTTTATCATAACCTTTGATTTTTTTTAATAGTAAAAATGTTTTATTTTTATATTTAAGATTTAAAAGTATATAAAAATTCAATTTTCTTGAAATTTTCAACATATATTTTATTATTTTTTTATAAAGATATTTTATTACTTCTTATTATTATTAGTGTTTTAGTTTCTAATTTTTTTTTAGCCATAGAGAATTAGTAAGTCGTTGCTTAAAAGATATAATGTTTTTTTTTAATGATTTTTTTTACCAAATTATGTTTTACATTGTTTTGGGTGCATGCAACTTCAATCCATCATTATCTTTTTTATTTATTTTTCCTCTCTTCTTAATAATAATTGTCCATTCCCCCGGATGCGAGTGCAAGTGGAGATAGTGGGATCGATGGGACGCATGGCGCAAGGACGGGAGGCCACCTGCCTTCCCTCTTGGTTCCTTAGCGCCCACCTGATCACATTTATTACCCGCGCTTGATCTTTATGGTATGGATATGGAGTCGATTCACTTCAATGCATCAGGTTCTCGAGGCAGCCTCGACTGCTGCAACCGCATTTCACATTTGACCTCCAGGCTTAGTCATTCAATGCGCAGGCTGGAACGTTGCAGAATCGGTTTGTTATTTATCATGGAGCCATCTGCCCCTTCGCCTTTGTTGTCGAGTTGTAATCCTGCTCTGGATGATGCAATTGTCCGCACCATCACAGGGTTGCGCAGTCGCAATACTTGCTGTTTGGTGCTTGCGGATAATTCCCACATATCAATTGCAGGTTCCTGTGTGTCTTCTACTGAAGTTCTTGGCTCTCCTCCTGAGCGGAATTCCATCATCTCTCATTTTCAATCTAGCTCCTGTTCTGTTGCAATCATGCCCAGAGTTCGACAGAGGATGCGGTGCCGAAGGGGATCCTCTCGGTCGGCCAGAAGGCATTCGCCATCCTTCTCCTTGTAACACCCCCAAGTTCTATGCTTTTCAAATGAGACATTTGAACATAAATCCAAAGGGGAGTGGACCCCAGTGGATGATTATTGTGTGGATGTGGTTAATTTTGTAATTTTGAAAAATAAATAAAATATTATGTATGCACTATGACCAGATGAGAACATGAGATCCTATGCCTAATCCATGAGGTGATGGAAAAGTAATAAGGACTTTCCCCAAATCTTTCAAAAATCCTTGAAAGAAATTATTTCTAATTTAGATTTTTGAGGAAAAATCTAAATTTCCCCAATGAAGAGGAGTAGTTGGGAAGAGGTGAGAAAAAGCTGGAAAAGCTGAGGAAAAGCTTAAAGCAACTTTAAAGAGTCCCAGAATGGGAAGCCTAGGCTAAACAGGAATAAAGCATCCTGAAATTCTGGACGCAGAATTGGAAACAGGCTTGGGGAAAGCACAGCTTAAATAAGCTGCTCCAGAACAGATTGAGGTTAGTCTGTTCTAGGGAGGATCTCTGCTCGGGGGTGAATCCTGGGAGATAAAGAGGATTCTAAGGTTGGGAGGACTGGTCATAGTAGAGGTGTCCATGCATAAATTTGGAGATATCTGTAAGTCTGTGTTAATTATATCCCTGTTTTATGAAATTGTGATGTTCTATTTCTTTATTCAATTTATGAAATTGTGATATTATATTCCTTTATGCAATTTATGAAATTGTGATGTTCTATTTCTTTATTCAATTTATGAAATTGTGATATTATATTCCTTTATGCAATTTATGAAATTGTGATGTTATAGTACATTATGGAATGTATGAATAGTTACGTTATGTTGCATTATGCAACTGTTAGAGGGATTCATGGTTCAGTAACTTATGTAATTGCAACTACAGCTATTGACAGAAGAGACAAATGGTTGGGTGTAGAGATGAGTACATTGAAATAATGAGGTTTGAGATGATAGATCAATTGAGTATCCAATATAATAACTATGGATAGGTATAAATGGCTATCCTTTAAAGGAGTATTTAATTTCTGTGTGTATAAACAGAAGATGTTAACAAACCAGTACCCATGAACATTAAGTTCCAAACAACTAAATCTATCATCACAGTACTGATGGTACAGAATTCACTGTGATCAATAACAGAAGTAGGGAACAACAATCCTCAGCTGTGTAAAAATTACAGTATTCTATTAAATGTAATGGTACACCTATGGAATTAGAAGTGGAATCCTAACTAAGTACGAGGATCTAACACTAGGGATTCAAAACTATCCAGTTCAGTATTCTCTCCCTCCCTTGGAGTGAAGTAAGAGGAGCCATTTCCTAGTTTCCATGGAACAGCTGAATCTGTACCATAGTGTCATACATGCTGAATGGTTATAACAGACAAATAAGGGGGGGAAAAAGCCTTTTGTAAAATCTATTATGTAATAACAGTCTGTGTGAGGTAAGATTGTAAGCATGTGTAAAATACCATGAACAGAGCATCTGGTTACCATCCATAGAACTACTGGGAAGGTAGTGGAGCTGTGGTGGTGAACTGCGTAGAGATAGATGTATGCGAGGAGGCATACATCTATACTTCGATGCTGAAACTTTAACATATTGAAAATATTAGCAGACCGGCAAACTGGGAAGTTTGATTAAGGGCCTAATGATCATCCTGCACAGAAAAGTTGAGACATACAAGGTAAAATACGTAGATATAAATTCTACCATATGAACTGAGAAGAGGGGAGGTTAAGCCCAAAAATCCTCATGGAAATTCTTGTATTCCAGGGTTGTCTGTAAGTACTGAAAAGAATCTAAACCCTGGATAACAGTCTGCATTGTAGGTGATGCAGTATAAAAACTATAATTGTTATCGACGCATAAAGCGGAGAATATTAAGTTATGTTATATGGGTAGCACTCATCATAGGGGTGATAATAACAAAATCCCATGAAAAAAAAAAAAATGGGTTTGGGAGACGTGACAAATGGTATCGGAGCACCGGTTCAAAAGTTGGGCAAGATATGTGCTCACAAAGAACTAGTAAACTGTTATAAATTTTATGAAAATTAAAAATATTACTTCAAGTATACAAATATCTTGGATATACTATCAGGTATACATGTAACAGATTGTGATGAAGTAGAAACATTGAAATGGGAGTAATATGAGGAGGCTCATATACCAGAATGGTTAAACCTATAATAGGTTTAAAACTATGTAAAATAATAGGGTAGGATTGTTCTTCACTCGGACTATATATATCCATGATGGAAAAAAATATAAAAAAATTGTAAGTTACAATGACCTATGTAGCCATTGTTCTACTATCATCGTTATGTAAAATAAAGTCAAGGTCCATAAAGTTAAGATATTGAAACCATCTTAATACAGTAGCAAAGATCGATGCTGTTTTACTGGGACGAAGAAAAAACAAGAGGGAAAACAGTAGTACCTAACTAATATATCATCTAGCTGGCCTTATTAAGCATCAGCACCTTCATAGGAAGGTATCATTTTTTTTCCATGATTTAACCTCACTAGAAATCTTTCAATTATGAGGGTAAGAATAGAACTTACAAAGAGAAAAAAATGAATTTATAATTATTTCCCTAGATACATAGAAAAGGGAACTTCTAGAGATAAGAGTAAGGGTTGATCTGTGGGAGGAGGTTGGTCTACTGCTTGAATGGTAGGTCTTTAAATATGATGCTCTTCAAATCTGAAGTTATATGGTCCCCATAGAAAAAAATATTATTTGGCTGCTTGAAGATATACACGGATATTTTATGCCTGTATATGGGCTAGAAAAACATTATAGCAGAACTGAAGCATGCATGGTAGCTAAACAAATAAAAGAATACAGTAGGATATTAGAGTAATGGTACTCAAAATTTTACTAGAAAAGAGAAATTCTATTCTATATGACTTTATAACAGTTATGATGGTATAGATTGAACTTCGAGAGCTATTCTACCCTTGAAACACCTGAATCATAGCAAAGCACTTGAATTAAAATCAATGTTTTCTAGTCAAGTACTATTAACTACATATAGTATACACCAAAAGAAAAGTGGAATTTAATAGTATGCATGTTGAAACATGTAGTTATAAATTATTGTTAAACTCCCAAGCAAATCTTCACTCACAGAAAGTGTAGAGCATATTGGGTTTTAATTTATTTCCTACCCATTGAAGGATATGGTATGGCTATAGAAAAAAAAAAAGAAAAAGCCATGATTAATGAATATTGTCAAAGAAACTATGGCATACATGTATATGCATTAAATAAATAAAAAAGGTATGTATACATTAACAATTATCCAAAGTTGTGCATATAAGTCTTTTTAAAATCGACTATAGGTGAGATATATACAAAAGGGAAACATATATGGTGCAAGGGAGATAGAAATCCAAATACATAAAAAAAAACCTTGGTATAAAAGAAAAAAAGAAGAAGAAGGGGGAAACCATAATTTCGCTCCTTATATCTATATATGTCATATATCATACAAGAATTTCACATTTATTACCAAGTGTACCTCGTTAGTACAAGTCGAAATTTATTTTTTTTTACCATGACTACAAGGTAAAACATATAAGCCAAGGTAAATACATTTTTTTTCAACTCCATGGAAATACCAAAGACTAGAATTTTTCATATACCCCGATAATAATATAGTTGGTATGTTGATATTTAGTCTTTGGCATTAGTGTAAAAGGCGCCAGTGTAAATGGTGGTAATACATCATGAATATATAAACCCTACATGTTAAAAAGAATGCATCATGAATAAGACTGGTACATATAGGAACAATATAGGTTACAAGAGGATAGATTTCATCTCTAAGTCCAGTACATTTATAAGCAATGATTCGAAATTTTACATATGGAACCCTATCGAAGTGTTATAATACCATAGCAACTATAAAGAAATTTTGTAATTAATCAAACTATTGAACGTTGATATAAACCTTTGGATAGTGGAGCTCAACTATCATAAGGTATATTAGAAATCGAACTATTGAACATTAAAATAAACCTTGGATAGGGGAGTAACTATCATAAGGAAATTATTAATCGAACTATTTAACATTTACATCTATATGCATAACAAAAACTGTGGACATATTTCACGTATCGATTTTTATACCAAGAAAATTCAAACCTTAGTAGTATCGGCTATGACAGAAATCGTATGCATATATATATATATATATATATTAAAATTATATAACATACAGGCGGTACCACAGCAAAGCGCCGGTTCAACAATACTGATTAAAAAGGGAAGCACCATTAGAAATCATATCTATATGATTATATGGGTTCGAACAAGAATATGTAACCGACGCCAAGTAATCTCTATGATTATATTGGTTCGAGCAAGCATGTTTTGCCGACGCCAAGAAATATATATGATTTTTAACGCAAATGGAGAGTGAAACCTAGTCAAACCATAAAATGCGTGGCGGTCCATTACACAGTCTCCTCAGTCAACGACTAGAATCGTACTGCATGTATAATACTGCATCACGGATTTGTTAAAATCGTTTCCTGTTAAATTTATTACGAACCAGGGGAGAAATAAATGATAAAACGACGTGCAGACCCAGCCCTAAACTTACTCGTTAAGAAATAGCATGGAAGAATTGCAGGTTAATCAAAACAAATCATTCCGAGTCAAACCAGAGTTCTACTGAGCCGGGTAGATGGTTCCACTTTGCATGCGGTTGCAGAGGATGGAGGGTTTCAAACCCTGGTAAAACAAAACGTGACAATAACCTGGGATTAAATCCCATCTCTGTCCTCCGCACGATGTCAGTTCTCCCCTATGCGACCATAGAACGCAATTTCGTTAGAGTACAGAGAATTTAACTGAACAGTTAGATTTTCGTAACTATTCGTTCCGTAAAATACATCAGAACTATGGAAAGATAACAATTTAATGGGTTAGTGACTCCGGAGGACACAGACAACGAAACGTATGATAATCGACAGGTGATGGAAACCGAACTACGTACAGTATTCAGAATACAAGGATAGAAACTCAAAACAGCCATATAAGGGGGGGCGTAGTGTTGGGAGGGGATAGTAATCTCTGAAACAGTATCCTTCAAACCCCAAACGCCGAGGCCGAGACTGATAAGAGTAGGAGCACAGAGCCGTGAGAGGAGTATCTGCATCCCCGTCTCAAATCGATAGCAAACAAAACTATAGAGGTGGGTAAAGATTTGATACCAACCAGCCGAAGCGTGAATGCCCTCACGGAATCATTAAAGTCCAGAATACCTGCAATGGTGGAGCAGAACAACCAGTCAGAATGTAATAAGCATCGCTGACAGAAATCACAGAATGAAAACTGCTAAATAGGAAAAACAAACAAAGACATGCTCTACGCTATAGGAGATCCTCAACCAATTCAATAACCGGGCCGGAAAGTAGCTGGAGAATGCGAATCAGAAACGCAGCCCAGAAGCTCTTACTCTGCAGAATCGGAAACCATGGAAGTAAGAAGAAGAATAAGAATTTGGGTCCGACTGTGAGGAATAAATAATAAACGCAAAACCCTAACACAGGAGCGCGAAAGGTACTGGGCAGAAAATAAAACAAATCCTGTTCCGGATTTACTAAGGTACCTCCTGAGAGCTCGAAGTGTGCGAAATCTGGAAAAAAGGATTTCAAGATCAATTCGGCTCTGCCACCGGGGTACTCTCTGGCCAGGTTAATAGTGACTTAAGTCGACTCAACGTACCTAGGAGGCGGATGACAGGAGAATGCAGGAAGAGTTTCATTGACACGATTTTACCTCATCCTTTCTCCTTACAGCTGGTGAAAAAAAAAAAAAAACGTTAGCAGTACAGCAGTTTTTGTGGAAGAAACGTTGGTGCGAACATCACCGTCCTGGAACTGCAACGTGCCACCAGGAGCTTGGGCTGCTAAGGAGTCTTGATATCTGCATACCAACCTGGAAAACTGAGCTCGACATACGTGCGAGCTAGGGTTTGAGCACACGGTACGCTGGCGAGAGGGGTATTGTAAAACCGGCCGATGGCTAAAACCAAAACCACGTATACAGCGATCGAAGGGATACAACACCGGGTTCCAAATCATCATAAACTGAAACCACGTATAGCGTGGCAGTGCATTTAATGATAAAAACCAGGGTTAATTGGCTTAACATATACATATCATTATCTGGTATTAATTATATATGCGTCTCTTGAGTATAGAGATACGGGTGACATACAAAGATATAGGTAAGGTTTTATTGATAAAAGTCGTGAGTGGGGTATATATATGAATTCGTATTTATATATTATAAAAAGGAGTTCATATAATATATATGAACGCATAGTTTTATAAGGTGTAGCCTAATTACTTAGTTCGATGGTATTACATATATATATGCCTACTATGTAGGTAGGTGCATTGAAACCTATATAGGGTGCACTTATACATAAAATATATATATGTGGCATTTATATAAATATATATATATAAAGATTATGCAGAGCGTTAGGCACATCTTAAGGTATTCTGTCAAATAATAACCATACATGGATTCATACTTATATATAGGTATGTGTTATAATGGTATATAGGTGGTATATGTTGATATACGGGGGACCTATAGGTATCACCTGAAAAGGAATTGAACCTAGAGATCTTAAGAGAGGCATGCAATCTTAGATATATATATGTAAACTATGCATATAGAAAATATTGAATGTTAGCAAAGGGGGATGGAAAGTAGAAATGTTACTAAAAGAAAGCAAAAAAAAAAACGATATTTAGGGAACAAGTGGAAAATAAAACATTTGATGAAAAAAAAAAAAAAAATTTCCCTAAACTAGAGGTGTTACAAATAATATGGAGAAGTGATATTTCTCTCATAAGAAAAAAAAAAAAAAAAAAACAAATACAGATTTAAAAATATAAGCATGAGAGATTTATGGGTTGCTTTTGCTATAAAAAAATAGAATGCTTTTATGCAGAAAAAAAAAGAAGAAGAAGAAGAAGGAATTCTTTTATGACTCAGAAAAAAGTTGGAATACTTTTATGATTTATAAAATCTTTTCCATTTTAATTAATTCTATTTTAGTATATAAGTCTATGAGAGAAATAAAAGAGGGGAACTAGCAAAGCATGAACATATAATTAAAAGTAAATGCATAAATTCCGGTGAGTCTTTGAAAAAGGGGAAACTGTGTCAAATTTATTTTTGGCATTATCAAGTATTAATATTTGTGAATGTGATGAATTATAGAAATTACATTTATCACCAGAAAAGGAAACATGTATTCACACTATAAAATTTTGTGGTGTAAATTTTTTTAAAGTTAATTTTCTTGAGTCTTAAATTCAAAGACAGAGAAATGATGTGAAATCATACAGCTACAAACCGAGAGAAAAGAGGATGAGCTGTATTTTGGACTTGGGTGTGGGGGAAACCCATCAGCTCCAAATGTGTTCACTTAAGTTTTGAACTAGTGGATACAATTTCATGTGAGAGGTAAGCATGGAATTGTAGAGATTATTAATGAGTCTAGTTGTTACTAATTAAATTGATTTGGTTAACAAAAAGAAACAATGAAAAGGTACTAGAAGTACAACTATAAAATGAGAAAGGGTAAGCATAAACATGCATATGATACAATTGTTTTCTTTCATTTATGAGTACTAATGAAAAAGTTGGAAAAATTGTTTAGCCAAGTGTGTAACAGGAAATTGGGCACTCTCAGAACAAAGAGGAAAAAGGTGAAGATAAATCACCTAGAAAATCCAGAAAAGCGGAACTGAACCAAGTTGCGTGAGGAAAGAATCTCACTGAAAAACAAGAAAGGATAAGTAGTGTACTAAAAGTGCACTAAACTATTATGAACCTGAACGGTTTGATTAATAACTGAATGTCTTAAGTTATTGAAATGCAGAATGTTGTTGTGAATTATCAATTATATGTACCTGATATTACTTACATTGGTATGAATTGTGGACAGAGAAACCAGAATAAAAGATCTTCCATACAAGCTTCTTGTAAAGAAGTAGGAAGAAAACCAACTGCATAAGGCATCAGTAAATATAGTGGAGGCAGGAGAGTACTCTGCTGGAAACTAATGGCTTATACATTAGCCCTACCATTGCTTATTAAATTTCCTGATATATTTCATGTCTCCTTGTTGGAAAAGAAAAGTTATAATTTTTGTACATGATGCTTCTCACATGATTGATTTGAAATGTGGTCTAGGTGGAACCAGAAGAGGAATTTCCTTCCAGAGTCGCTTCAAAGATGAAAGCGAGAAGAAATGGAATTGTGAAAGTGAACAGTAGCTCGAGTAAAGGTGCAGTGGAGCACTTTACTGCTAAAAAGCTACATGGCACAGAGAAGCTCAGATGATGGAAAAGCATTCATAATTATGTTCAAAATCAACTAGTAGATAGTTGTCAACACCGAGGACGGTGTTTATTTTCAGAGGGGGAATATGTAACACCCCCAAGTTCGATGCTTTTCAAATGAGACATTTGAACATAAATCCAAAGGGGAGTGGACCCCAGTGGATGATTATTGTGTGGATGTGGTTAATTTTGTAATTATGAAAAATAAATAAAATATTATGTATGCACTATGACCACATGAGAAAATGAGATCATATGCCTAATCCATGAGGTGATGGAAAAGGAAAAAAGACTTTCCCCAAATCTTTCAAAAATCCTTGAAAGAAATTATTTCTAATTTAGATTTTTGAGGAAAAATCTAAATTTCCCCAATGAAGAGGAGTAGTTGGGAAGAGGTGAAAAAAAGCTGGAAAAGCTGAGGAAAAGCTTAAAGCAGCTTTAAAGAGTCCTAGAATGGGAAGCCTAGGCTAAACAGGAATAAAGCATCCTGAAATTCTGGACGCAGAATTGGAAACATGCTTGGGGAAAGCACAACTTAAATAAGCTGCTCCAGAACAGATTGAGGTTAGTCTGTTCTGGGGAGGATCTCTGCTCGAGGGTGAATCCTGGGAGATAAAAAGGATTCTAAGGTTGGGAGGACTGGTCATAGTAGAGGTGTGCATGCATAAATTTGGAGATATCTGTAAGTCTGTGTTAATTATATCCCTGTTTTATGAAATTGTGATGTTCTATTTCTTTATTCAATTTATGAAATTGTGATATTATATTCCTTTATGCAATTTATGAAATTGTGATGTTCTATTTCTTTATTCAATTTATGAAATTGTGATATTGTATTCCTTTATGCAATTTATGAAATTGTGATGTTATAGTACATTATGGAATGTATGAATAGTTACGTTATGTTGCATTATGCAACTGTTAGAGGGATTCATGGTTCAGTAACTTATGTAATTGCAACTACAGCTATTGACAGAAGAGACAAATGGTTGGGTGTAGAGATGAGTACATTGAAATAATGAGGTTTGAGATGATAGATCAATTGAGTATCCAATATAATAACTATGGATAGGTATAAATGGCTATCCTTTAAAGGAGTATTTAATTTCTGTGTGTATAAACAGAAGATGTTAACAAACCAGTACCCATGAACATTAAGTTCCAAACAACTAAATCTATCATCACAGTACTGATGGTACAGAATTCACTGTGATCAATAACAGAAAGTAGGGAACAACAATCCTCAGCTGTGTAGAATTTACAGTATTCTATTAAATGTAATGGTACGCCTATGGAAGTAGAAGTTGAATCCTAACTAAGTACGAGGATCTAACACTAGGGATTCAAAACCATCCAGTTCAGTATTCTCTCCCTCCCTTGGAGTGAAGCAAGAGGAGATGTTTCCTAGTTTCCATGGAACAGCTGAATCTGTACCATAGTGTCATACATGCTGAATGGTTATAACAGACAAATAAGGGGGGAAAAAGCCTATTGAAAAACCTATTGTGTAATAACAGTCTGTGTAAGGGAATATTGTAAGCATGTGTAAAATACCATGAACATAGCATCTGGTTACCATCCATAGAACTACTGGGAAAGTAGTGGAGCAATGGTGGTGAACTGCCTAGAGATAGATGTATGCGAGGAGGCATACATCTATACTTCGATGCTGAAACTTTAACATATTGAAAATATTAGCAGGCCGGCAAACTGGGAAGTTGATTAAGGGCCTAGTGATCATCTGCCACAGAAAGAAACTTGAGACATACAAGGTAAATACCTAGATATAAAGTCTACCATAGTGAGAAGAGGGGAGGTTAAGCCCAAAAATCCTCATGGAAATTCTTGTATTCCAGGGCTGTCTGTAAGTACTGAAAAGAATCTAAACCCTGGATAACAGTCTCCATTGTAGGTGATGCAGTATAAAAACTATAATTGTTATCGACGCATAAAGCGGAGAATATTAAGTTATGTTATATGGGTAGCACTCATCATAGGGGTGATAATAACAGAATCCCATGAAAAAAAAAAAATGGGTTTGGGAGACGTGACACTCCTCCTCTCCGTCGGATTCCTCTGCGACCTCGAGTAGCTTGCCTCGTTTCCTTCATGGGCGTCTGCTTCGTTCTGGACGTCGGCTGGACTCGCCTTCTGGCGATGCTCTGCCAGCTCAGTCCCACACTGCACTCTTTTCTTTCGACTGTGCTCTCAACAAACCCCGGGTTACCGTGGCCATCTCGGTCGTCTTCCTGGACGAACCAATGCCTGCGCCACCGCCTGACGAGCATGCTCCGGACGACAGTGCTAATTTGGACGTGAAGCAACAGGATATGAGGGGTTCACCCTCTGAGAACAAGGTTTCTTTGCAGGTCGAAGCTGGGGTCATTCTGGGCCATGTCGATGCATCTCATTCGGTTGTCCACTCCTCCGCCGCTTGCTCCCATGCCCATGGCGATCCGGAAGACTTCAGCTGCAAAATTGAGGAAATTGCGCCGGATGAGTAACTCGGCCCTCCCCTCCTGTCTTTTTTGTTATTTCTTTGCCCTCTTTGAGGGATTGCTTGGTCGCCTTGTTATTTCTTTTTTTTGTAAAAGTCAAATCTCAGACACTACAGTGGTCCAGTACAGTTAGAATCCAATGCAGCAGATATGCAATGTATATGTGTCTAGTGTTCAGTCAAAAACATATCAGTTTGATCCCCTGCGTGGGATTTTTTCAGATTATGGCTCCTATGGCTGGTTTCCCTCCCGATGGGCAGCCCAATATCAGTCTCTGTCAGTTAAAATGCCTCCCGGTAGGCAATGTTTTGGCTTCGGCCAGGTGTACATTATTTTTCTTTAATTAATAGATTACTCTAATTTAGAAAAAAAAAAAAATATTTGTCCATTCCCAATATTTAGAAGAATTTCAATCCACCATTTATTTATTTTTCTTTATTTTATTTTTTAATATTTTTCCATTTTTAATAACTTCTATATAAATTAAATATCAAATGAAAATTCATTTTACAATGACTTACTAGTCAAACATCACATGTCTAAATTCAAACTTGTGAATTCCTTCTTAGAGACGTGTTATTTTGTTTGTATGTAGATTTTGTAGTCATGCACTTGTCATTAATTGTAATATTGTGCATTCATCCATGAACATTAGATGAGGTTCAAGGTTACATTTTTCTTTTTTTTCTTTTGTGCTTTTTTGGCCCATTATAATCTAATATTGGTTAATGGATTATAGTTGTAACCTAATATGGATTAGTGGATTAGGGCTTTAGATACCTAAAAGTTGCATTGTGGATACAGTTATGTTAATACTTTGAAGAAGATAGATATGTGATTCTAAGTGAGAATATTTTCTAGATTAAGAAATTCCAAGCCAAATTTCTATTTTATGTGTATTTGTCATTGTTGTTGTTGTTCATATTTTACTTTAAGATCTATATGTATTTTACTTACATTCCTAATCTCAAAGAATGTGCATAGACCACATTAACAATATAACATTTGAAAAGTGAAATACACTTTATCCCATTTCAAGAGAAAAACACCCTTAAGGAATCTCTACAATGCTTGTTGCTTCATTATTATTATTTATTTATATAGGATGTCTATAAGATAATCTCACTCAACTATCTAAACTCCTAATAACATGAATATTAGGCTCCACAAGTATTAATGCACACTCTATTGGAAGAAAACTTAAATGAACATATCTAACTTTCAAATGACACAAATAAACAAAGAGAATATGCTTTATTAATAGTAAATCATTTTTACACACATAAAACATCTATGGGCTTTTTGTTGGGATAAAATTTTTTCAAGGGCCAAAGGACTTCAATAATTATCATAACAATCTTACTAGGATTTTTATTTGTATATAAAATTTATGGGTTCCTCTTTAACTTTTACCTCCCTACAAGCTATGAGCTCTTACACTTTATTGAGTTTATTTCACTTATTTAAGAGCTACAAACTAGTTTTTTTTTCCTTCTTTTTTATGGTTTTTCTTTATCCATTCAACATCTATTTAAATTTTGAAAAAGTATTTTGACCCAACATCCATTGCTAAAATTGCTTGGTCATAATATAGAAAAAATAAAAATATGTATCAAAAGTGGACTAAGGATGGTACCCTTTTTTTTTAGCTCATCTCATTAGCAAAATATTAATAGATCTCTATATGACTTATTTGTAATTTATTGTTCCAGGAGATTCTTTAGAGTTGAGCAAGCTTCTTATTTTATGTTGATTTCCTTATTTGGGTTTCTAGGATAAATTCTCCATGTTGGATGGTGTGTGATTACATGAGTTTGTTCTTTGAATTCTTTGTTTAGATGCACAACAAAATTTCAAGAAAGAAATTGCACAATCATCATACAATTACATGATAACAATTGACAAGAACATGCCACAAAAGTGTTAAATAAAACCAACATAGTAAAGAACATTTATTTTGCAATTGAAATTTAAAGGCAGATGAATAATATCAACCATATCAACCATATGATGAGCAATTGCACATTAATGGTGGAAATTAATGTCACCTCAAGATAACACCCCAATTTATAATATTAACTTAGTATGATCCCAATAATCACAAAGTTCCAAGGAAATTTTGTACAATGATAGGGTTGTTCAATCATGGAGAAAGAGGGAACAGAAACATAATTAGTCCTCACTACATTCATAGTAGAGTGATGAGGTTCCCACACTTGCTCTTGTCATTTCTAATATTGAATGACAACTTGACATTGATAACAATGGCTAGGGTGGTCCTTTGTAGCCCAATATTTTGTGAATGACCACCATCCCATGGTTGTTTGATGCTATTGGACTTGTATTTTCTAAATTGAACAACATTTCATGTTTTATTTTGTAATTAATTTCTCATAAAATTCTTATATGGCCAATTGATTGAATTTAATTTAGAGGGTAATTTTGATTTTCATTCAACTTAATTTTAATTTTAACTATTTGTAACTATATATTTATCTATCTTATTCATTTATTTATTAATAATTTACTTTTATTAAATAATACAAATTTACAAATCTCAAACCCCTTACCTCATTTAAGATAAGATATTTAAACCTTACACTTCTTTACAAAAGGTAAAACTTCTACCAAATTAATGATTCGTGTTAATTTAAAAATAAGTATTTTATTACAAATTCATAATAACATTTTTCTATATAATTTATTTATTTATATTAATAATCAAATTTATCATATATATATATATATAGATATATATATATATATATATATATATATATATGTATGTTTAACTTTTTATTTGGTTAACAAAAATAATTTAATTTTGAAGTTATAGAAAAAGGATCTATCTATAAAGATTTGATTCCTAAAGTTTATAAAGGTATACATATTCTACTCACCTTACATTTGAACCTTTGACATCTTAAAAAGTAACCACATGTTCCTAACCATTAAACCCACTTAAACCATATCCATTGAACCCACCCAAATCACTATACTAAAACATGTCTATAGTTCCATAAACAAAATTTTAAACTTAACAGTAACCTTAAATTTGTTTCAAAATAACACTTAAAGAAAACTCAATAAATAATGTATATACAATAATTTTACTATAAATTTATAATCAAATAATTCTTTATATACAATAATTTTATTATAAATTTATAAATATTGTTGATTAATATTCTTTAAGCAACTTGCATTCTTATTATAAATATTATTTAAATAATAATAAAAATTTATTTCCACACATATAATTACAAATTAAAAATATATTATTTAAATAATAATAAAAATTTATTTCCACCCGTATAATTACAAATTAAAAATAAATAAATATTTTCGAATGCGTGAAGCACTTGTACAGTGAAGTCATGTACGCCCGAAATGGCACCACCTCTATGTAGCTGCATAATTACCGCATCTACTCTCCGCAAAGAACTATGTATGTGCTCAGTCGTACGATTATGCCCACAATCTATAATCAAAATATTAATGCCTCTTTGCGAGGATAATTGTTTTGCTACTTAATGAAGTTGATGACTCTGGTGTGAGAATTATACTCCAATTCATTCGTATCTTCTCAAAAATTTATTTCCACCCGTATAATTACAAATTAAAAATAAATAAATATTTTCGAATGCGTCAAGCACTTGTACAGTGAAGTCATGTACGCCTGAAATGGCACCACCTCTATGTAGCTGCATAATTACCGCATCTACTCTCCACAAAGAACTATGTCTGTGCTCAGCCGTACGATTATGCCCACAATCTATAATCAAAATATTAATGTCTTTTGCAGGATAATTCTTTGAGCATGAATAAAGCTGATGACTGTGTGAGAATGATCAATCATTCCAGATTCTCTCGTGCTATTCAAATCCCGCATCATACCATCCTACCCATCAATCGATACCTCTTTGCTGCTTTGTCTCAGCATATTCAATCTACTACTTGAGCTAGAATGGTATAATCGTGTCTTTTTAAATTACACTAAAATGTGTGAATAAGTACATTACCTGTCACATAACATTTATCATCTCGCATTCCCGCAAGGCAGAGGAAAAAAAACAGATTTCTGAGACTCAACACATACTCCCATTACAATACGAAGAGCAGCAGGAACAGAGCGTTGTGAAGAGGAGAAACTCAAATCAGAAGCTCCTCAAAATACCCCCACAAATTGAAGGTAAGATTTAAGAAACTCTTAACGATTTATATGCCATTTGCTTTGTCACTATTAAATGTTGTTATACTTGTCGTAATGACACCGAGCAATTCAACATACCCCATTAATGGCCGCCTCTCTGTGTATGTATTGTTCAATTTGAATAGGCTTTGGGGGCCGTATAGTATGTTCTATTGAATTGTGAGTCCACGGCGTTTGAACAAATGACTATCATATATGAAAAAATCTAAACCCTAAACAAAACCTTCCTTCTCAACTCTCATTTAACGTATATTTGCTGGACCTCAATAATCAGGAGATGGATTGCCACTGGAATTTTCCTTACTTTTGTGAGGCCTGCTTTAAACAGAACAATAGAATAAAATGTTCAAAATAATAAAACTAGGATTATTCATGCTTTTTTTTTATAAACATGCTCCCGAAGTTTTGAAAAAAATTCAATGCTTCTTCATCGACGCTGAAATACTTGGAGTCAAAGTACTCATTGCAGGTGTGAAGCTAACACTTATATGGCCAAGGAAGCTTAAAATTTGATATTCTACCCTACATTTCGAGAAAAATGTTCACAATGATTAAAATCTTACAATACACATAGTATCACTAACTAGAAACTCTCATCTTGGAGTAATTGATAGTTGTTAGACTTGAACACATTCTTTTGAGATACACAATGTTTATATAAATATATTTTTAAATTTCTATATTTTCAATAAATATTTTTTCCCATGAATATTTTTTTCCATGAAATATATATGCAGTGGAAATCCACTAGTACTTCTCATTCACAGGATGGTACCTTGGTAAGCTAGATTTTGTAGAAGCTTAAATGTATCCACACAAGGATTAAGCCATTACAACAATACCCACTAAGAGCTCAACATATTATTAGTAGGAATTGTTTCTTTATTTTTGTAAATTAAGTGGGTCTATTCACATTCATAGTAGAAACATAGATTACATCATGGCCTCGAGAGGCGAATATTCTGATAGTCTAGAAGAAGCTGAGGAATAGCCGACTGACACAAATTAGTCTCGCCCTCTGGGAAAGAGAATATAGGGAGAGGCATAGAGGGGAGAGTGTTTCTAACAAAACCAAGGGAAAAAGATACATTGTTGCTCTGGAAAAAAGGCCATTGGGCCTCGAACACATGGAGAATAATAGAGAAACAAAAAGAGGCCAAACCTGAAACAAAATAACTAGAGGGCGGGGGATTGTTGCACATCAGCTTCGTCAACACTGATAGGTCGGTCCTGTAACACCCCCAAGTTCTATGCTTTTCAAATGAGACATTTGAACATAAGTCCAAAGGGGAGTGGACCCCAATGGATAATTATTGTGTGGATGTGGTTAACTATTTATTTATGAAAAGTAAATAAAATATTGTGTATGCACTATGACCATATGAGAAAGTGAGATCACATGCCTAATCCATGAGGTGATGGAAAAGGAAAAAGACTTTCCCCAAATCTTTCAAAAATCCTTGAAAGAAATTATTTCTAATTTAGATTTTGAGGAAAAATCTAAATTTACCCCAATGAAGAGGAGTAGTTGGGAAGAGGTGAGAAAAAGCTGGAAAAGCTGAGGAAAAGCTTAAAGCAGCTTTAAAGAGTCCCAAAATGGGAAGCCTAGGCTAAACAGGAATAAAAGCATCCTGAAATTCTGGACGCAGAATTGGAAACAGGCTTTGGGGAAAGCACAACTTAAATAAGCTGCTCCAGAACAGATTGAAGTTAGTCTGTTCTTGGAGGATCTCAGCTCGGGGGTGAGTTCTGGAGATAAACGAACTCTAAGGTTGGGAGGACTGGTCATAGTAGAGGTGTGCATGCATAAATTTGGAGATTTCTGTAAGTCTGTATTAAACATATCCCTGTTTTATGAAATTTGATGTTATGGTTAATTTTGCAATTTATGAATTGTGATGTTATGGTTCTTTATGCAATTTATGAATTGTTATGTTATGGTGCATTATGCAAATGTTAGATTGATTAATGGTTCAGTAACTCATGTAATTGCAAACTAAAGCTATTGATAGCAGAGACAAATGGTTGGGTGTAGGGATGAGTACCTTGTAGTAATGAGGTTAGAGATGATAGATCAATTGAACAGCAAATCTAATAACTATGTATAGGTATAGCTTGCTATCTTTTAAAGGAATATTTAATTTCTGTGTGTATAAATAGAAAATGTTAACAAAACAGTACCCATGAACAGCAAGTACCAAACAACTAAACCTATCATAACAATACTGATGGCACAGAATTCCCTGTAACCAATAACAGAAAGTAGGAAACAAGAACCCTGTGATAGTAGTATCGGGTTCAGTATGTCAGCTGTGTTACGATGGAAAGAATTGTAAAATTTAGAATTTAAATTATTGTATTAAATGTAAGGGTAAACATATGAAAGCAGAAGTTGAATCCTAACTAAGGACGAGGATCTAACACTAGGAATTCTAAACTATCCAGTTCAGTATTCTCTACCTCCATTTGATTGAAGCAAGGGGATCTGTTTCCTAGTTTTCCCATGGAATAGTTGAATCTGTACCAGAGTGTCACACATGTTGAATGTTTGTAACAGTAAAATAAGGGGGGAATCCTATTGAACAATCTAGTGTGTGATAAAATTTGTGTGAGGGAATATTGTAAGCATATGTAAAAATACAATGAACAGAGCATCTGTTTACCGTCCATATAAACTGCTGGGAAAGTAGTTGGAGCAATGGAGGTTAACTGAGTATAGATAGATGTATGCGAGGAGGCATACATCTATACCTCGATGCTGCAACTTTAAAATGTTGAAAACTTTATAAGGCCTGCAAACTGGAGAGTTGAGGAAGGGCCTAGCAATCTTCTAGAGTTGGACAAAACTCTGAAAAGAAAAAAAAAACCTGAGAAATAACAAGTAATATATATATAGATATATAAGTCTAATAGATGGAATGAGAAGAGGGGAGGTCAAGCCCAAAAATTCTCATGAAAATTCTTATATTCCATGACTGTCTATAAGTAATGAAAAGAATTTAAACCCCGGATGACCGTCTGAATTTGTAAGTGATTCAGCCTAAAAAAATATCAAGGTTATCTGGCACATAAAGCGGAGAATATCTGAGTTATGTTATATGTGTAGAAAGCTGGGTCTGGGAGACGTGACAAATGGTATCGGAGCCCAAGTTCAAAAATTGGGCAAGATAGGTGCTCACAAAGAACTAGTAAACTGTTATAGATTTTATGAATATTAAAAATATTCAAGTATACAATTATCTTGAATATACTTTCAGGTATACATGTAACAGATGGTGATGAAGTAGAAACATTGAGATGGGAGTAGTATGAGGAGGCTCATAAACCAGAATGGTTAAACCTATAATAGGTTTAAAACTGGAAACCGATATCTTTCAGAAAAATATTACTTCTATGTAAAATAATAGATTATGGTTGTTTCTTCACTCGGACTATATATCCATGATGAAAAAAATAAAAATAAATCTGTAAGCTTATAATGACATATTTAGCTATTGTCCTACTATCATCGTTATGTAAAAGAAATTTCAGTGTTCATAAAGTTAAGATACTGAAACCATCTTAATACAGTAGAAAAGATCAATGCTGAAGTTAATGGAGAGGAAAAGGGAAAATGGTACTACCATGAACATGCAGATGTCGAGCAAAGACTACAATGAGTATAAAAGGATGATTTCCATTCTTAAAACTGCTAAACTAAGTGTTCCTTACTGTGATGAAAAACAAAAGGAAAAATGAATTTATATTTATTCTCTAGATACATAGAAAAGGGAACTTCTAGAGATAAGAGTAAAGGTTGTTCTGTGGTGGGAGGTTAGTCATTTGTAGATTTTGGAATGTTCTGAAAATTTTGTTCATTTTGATGTAGTATGGTATGAATTAGCTACATATAAAACTTAAAAGAAGTTGTAGGATTAATGTTAGTACTACATTTAACAGAATCCATCCTAAGGCATTTACCTTCCAGATTCTGTTTAGTTGTAGAGCAGAAATCTATAGAGTAGAAACTCCAGAAATTCTAAACCAAGGTCGGTTTAAATCTGAAGTTACTTATCCTCTACAGATGATTAACTATGGTTCTGCTTCCTGTAGACACAAATGTGATATGCTATGCTCATAAGTATAATAGAAAAACATTGTAGCAGAATTGTGATAGAGTAAGGAAAATACATTAGAACATGAAACTCCACATGTTTCTAGATAAAAAGTAAATTCTACTCTACAGTAATATTATAGCATTCAGAGAAATTAGGTGGGAATATTCTAGCACCTGTAGCCTTTATGGAGCCTATTGAAAATTTAAACCCACCTCTATATCATGAAATAGATATTATGGTTATTGATGAAATCCATGCTATATGAGTGTCACATATTCATAAGTGTGCAGATTTCACTTCTAAATCTATCTTGAGTCTCTGAATCAATTATCATACACAAAGATTCCATTTATATTTAAGGTTATCTAGTACAGCACTATTGAATACCTATAGGCATACCCCAAAGAAAAATAAGAATTTAGAGCGAGGACTTTAGAATATGTATTATCATTAAACCAAAGAGTAAATCTGCAATATAAGAATGTTACCTCATTTATAGCCATTATAGAATGTATTGAATTTAAAGTTCACCTCTAACCCTTAGAAGAAACGTTAGGGTTATGGGTTAAATATATGCATAATAAACTCTATCAATTAAACTATTGAACATGTGCATAGGCAAATAATATATATATATATATATATATATATATATATATATATATATATATATATATATATATATATATATATATATATATATATATATATATATATATATATATATATATATATATATATATATATATATATATATATCCCATTCGATTATATATACATATGTTAACAAGTGTCGAAGCTTCGAGCCATTAGGTCCTCTTGGACTCGACTTCAAATAAAAGATATATAACACGAAACATATATCTTGGACTGGACTTCAAATAAAAGATATATAACACGAAACATATATCTTGGACTCGACTTGAAAAAAAAAAAAAAAAATATATATATATATATATATATACACCGCGAAACGTATATTCCGAAGGAGATCGGGATACTAATACGAATAACGATCATAGATGGTAAATGTATGAAATGTAAATACTAATGTTATATCATTGAACAATATATGCTGCACGAGAAATATGAAAACCGAGTCAATATGGTAAAGAGGTAATGCGTATAGGAGGAAAGTATGGTCAAATGCATAGTGGTTGGTGGAAAATAAATACGCTATACCATTAGCCGCTGTTATCAGATTTGCCGACGGCAACGACAGTGTAACCCCGGCTCGTGAGGAGTCTGCAACGTAAACGAACAAATAGAGATGAACCGCATACGAACCTACGACGGCTAAATAATTTTTTAAACCCAAACAATAAGAGACATCTGTTAGATTCAACTAGTTCTACCAAATCAAAACAGAGAAACGTTATCATTTTAAGACCGCGTGAACCATATAAAGAGCAGAATATAGGAATTGCATGATGTATTTAATTTGACGAGAAGGCGTTTAAATTTTGTGACATACAGAGGAGATAGCGTTGAAAAACACCACAGGAAACGAAAAGTTTACCTTCGTTGCAAAGAACAATACCATTCGAAACATTCCGGCCACAAACCTAATCGTAGTAGTGCGCAGAGACTACTGCTGGATGAGTTCGATTCAGGGGTCATACTGTCAGTAAAATGAAATAAAAAAAGTGCCACATAGTACGACGGACTGGTCTTAACACCTTTGGCAACGCCTAGGTGTCCAGTATAGACACGAAGAAAACCTAGCTCACAAACTAGGGTTATTGGCCTCTGTGCAAAATAAAATCTGAAACGAATGAGCTACGGTATACTTTATTAAACCAAGAAGACAACAAGTCGAATGGCATAAGGAATGAAACAGGAGTGAGATACAAAGATATAACAGAAACCCTGCATGATGAATAATAACCAACCCGAACCAAGGAACCCTAGCCGCAACCAAATCTGATCACACCCACGACCTCCGATGAAGCGAGTGGGGAGTTACAGCTACGCTACACCTAGAACAAAATAATGAAAGATCAGATGGACGAAACTGCTCAGGAGTGTTGGCTTTAAAGAAGTCCTGTAACCCTAATTTCATTCCCCAGAAAGAGCAGAGAAAGCTGGCCACGTCGACGAGCTCGTACTAGGCGAAGTTAAAGAGCACAGTAGGGTTAGGTAGCAGCAGCGTCCTACCGCACAGTAATCGACTGCTAACCCTAGATATTTAAGGATCCGAGACAGGACTCGGCCCTCACAGCACATGAATGCGCCGACCTCGGCCCTTAAACGTTGATAAGCCTGGGACGAGAGACGCCGACAATTGGTACTTTCAGATCGAGAATAAGAGTGCCAGCTCTGTCTATAGAACCAGTTTCACACGTTAGACACCAGCTCTGTCTACAGTTCAATGTCTTACGCTAACCACTGCGTAACGTGTAAAATATGTTCTAGTACCAGTACGTATATACAATTGCAACATGTCGACCCTGACTCATAAGTCGTAACCAGGGTAAATCGCAGAAGTAGGCACCGCATGACATAGGAGTTCGATGCCGTGATCTACACACCTAATTATGATTACCATTGATGCTACCTGCATAAACATGAACGAGCAATAATGATTCACGATTTGCACATACACCAGACGAAAACCAAACAGATTTTCGGTCGCCGAGGTAAACGAAATTATAACCAGCGATTATGATTATAACTTCCAGAGTATAATTATAACCATGATTGCACAAATATGATTATAGCCTCAGGAATAGGTATACGAATTATACGCGTATAAATTATACTTCCGTGTATCAATTATACTGTGTATCAATGCTACTTCTGTGTGGTTTATCATGCCTGTTGGTATGTGCGCAATAATTCAATCAACACATTAAAAGGTTAAATCCGAATAGAGGCATAGGGTGCGCCCCAATTGACTACGACTAAAGATTTGACCTCTGTTTAGGTTATGTAAATAAACATATATGTTATGGTTAGGTATGTACGCGCTCATTAAAATAATAGGGCCAAAGGCTACATATGCCAATAATATATGTGGTATATTTATAATGCACGTGTAGTGTATGGACCATATAATTTATTTAGTATATGTGGTATAATTATATATATAATAACATCTATGTATATTCATACATATGTGGAGTTAAGAATTAGCCATAGGTTATTATCACGGTATATATGTGGATCCATAAGGATACGCAGGTAATATATAGGGAATTCAAAATGGTATGTGTTGAAAATCTATATGTGTGTTAGGAGAGGTTATTGAAAAAAATAAAATAAAATGTGAGCTCATCTAGACATCTAGAAAAAAAAAATCACATCCCGTGATAATGATAAGTGGTATGTCAGTATATATATATTGAAAAGAAGACAGGAGGAATGTTCACCTCCTTAGGGAGACAGAGATGCTAAAGGGTTGGGGAGAAACTTGATCATGAGAGAACAAAAGTGAACATGTGAAAAAAAAAATAAAATAAAAAAAATTCGTTACTGGAGGTGTTACAAATGATATAAAGGTTTTTCTATCTATGTGCACTCAAGAGATGCTATCAAGGATATCTATATATATATATAGATAAAAGAAACATATGTGGTATATATAGGTATGACTTATATGAAGGTATAAAATGTAAAGTGGAATATGTTAAACCAAGGAGGTGATGGTTTAACCATTGATTTTATATGGCAAAGCTTTAAATATATGCGCAATAGATTATATATCCTAACTACATCATATATCATAAATAAACCTTTATATCTATGTTGGATTTAATAAAGTGGCATTTTAGATGTCTATGGGTAGAACATCGAATATATATATATATATATATAAATATATATTGGATTAGTAAAGTGGACTAATAATTTCCCATAATTGGTTGGAGTGAGTAGGACAACACTCATATATAGATATATATAGATATTTTACCATATGGTCGGAATGTTATTTCTCTAATAAACACTATTGTGGTAGATTAAGTGGTAAAAGTATAAGGTGGAAAAAAAAAAAAAATATTTTGGATTGGAAAAATTACCAAGATGAGTTTCAAGACAAGTATAATTAAGTCATGACTAAAGTGTTTTGTGATAAACATATTTTAGCTCATATACATGGAAAAAAAATGAAGTGGTAAACTTAAGTATGGGTTATAAACCCAGTTAAATAGTTGGTTTAGTAATTGTGGAACATGGCATATTAAATAATGTAATGCAGATCCCTTACATTGAGTTAGGAATGAATGAATGAAGGGATAAATCAAATCTTCCCAGGTGAGTTAGCTAGGGTAGAATTGAACACACAATTGTTTTTCTTTTCATGGGAAAATGATTTTGAAAAGGAACATGCATGGATAAAAATCCAATGGAGCATAATTAATTTCCTCATTAATTTTGAAAAAAAAAAAAAAAAAACAATTAAGGTAAAGGTATAAATTATGGAAATACTTTGAAAAAGGGGAAATTGTGTCAAGTACAATTTTGACATTTTCAAGTAGTAAAACTGGTGAATGTGATGAATAATAGTGAATACATGTATTCACACTATAAAATTTTGTTGAGGTAAATTTTAATTGATTTAATTTTCCTAAACCGTAAATTCAAAGACTGGAAGTAGCGTGAAATCACGCAGCTACCAACTGACAGAAAAGAGGATGAGATACATTTGGACGTGGGTATGGGAGAAACCCATCAGCTCCAAATTTATTCACGTAAGTTTTGAACTAGTGGATACAATTCCTAAAAGAGGTTAGAGGAAAAAAATTTCATGTGGGAAGTACGCATTGAATTGTGGAGAGTATTAACGAGTCTAGTTATTACTAATTAAATTGATTTACTAACAAAAGAAAACAATGATAAGATACTGGAAGTACGACTATGAACTGAGAAAGGATAAGCATAAACATGCATATGATACAATTGTTTTCTTTCATTTATGAGTACTAATGAAAAGTGTAAAATTGTTTAGCCAAGTGTGTAACAGGAAAGTGTACACTTTGGAACCAAGGAGAAAACAAGGTGAAGATAAATCACCTCAAGAAAAGCTAAACTGGACCAAGTTGCGTGAGGAAAGAATCTCACTGAAAAAAAAGAAGAAGAGATAAGTAGTGTACTAAAAGTGCACTAAACTATTATAAACCTAAACGGTTTGACTAATAACTGAATTTCTTAAGTTATTGAAATGCAGAATGTTGTTGTGGATTATGAATTGTATGTACCTGATATTACTTACATTGGTATGAATTGTGGACAGAGAAACCAGAATAAAAGATCTTCCAGACAGACTTCTTGTAAAGAAGTAGGAAGAAAACCAACTGCATAAGGAATCAGTAAATAGAGTGGAGGCAGGAGAGTACTCTGCTGGAAACTAATGGCTTATAAATTAGCCCTACCATTGCTTATTAAAAATTCCTGATATGTTTCATGTCTCCTTGTTGGAAAAGAAAATTTATAATTTTTGTACATGATGCTTCTCACATGATTGATTGGAATGTGGTCCAGGTGGAACCAGAAGAAGAATTTCCTTCCAGAGTCGCTTCAAAGATGAAAGCGGGAAGAAATGGAATTGCGAAATCGAACAGTAGCTAGAGTAAAGGTGCAGTGGAGCACTTTACTGCTGAAAATCTACATGGAACAGAGAAGCTAAGATGATGGAAAAGCATTCATAATTATGTTCCAAATAAACTAAGTAGATAGTTGGCAACACCGAGGACGGTGTTTATTTTCAGAGGGGGAATATGTAACACCCCTAAGTTCTATGCTTTTCAAATGAGACATTTGAACATAAGTCCAAAGGGGATTGGACCCCAATGGATAATTATTGTGTGGATGTGGTTAACTATTTATTTATGAAAAGTAAATAAAATATTGTGTATGCACTATGACCAGATGAGAAAGTGAGATCACATGCCTAATCCATGAGGTGATGGAAAAGGAAAAGACTTTCCCCAAATCTTTCAAAAATCCTTGAAAGAAATTATTTCTAATTTAGATTTTTGAGGAAAAATCTAAATTTCCCAATGAAGAGGAGTAGTTGGGAAGAGGTGAGAAAAAAGCTGGAAAAGCTGAGGAAAAGCTTAAAGCAGCTTTAAAGAGTCCCAAAATGGGAAGCCTAGGCTAAACAGGAATAAAGCATCCTGAAATTCTAGACGCAGAATTGGAAACAGGATTTGGGGAAAGCACAGCTTAAATAAGCTGCTCCAGAACAGATTGAGGTTAGTCTGTTCTGGGAGGATCTCAGCTCGGGGGTGACTTCTGGAGATAAACGAACTCTAAGGTTGGGAGGACTGGTCATAGTAGAGGTGTGCATGCATAAATTTAGAGAGTTCTGTAAGTCTGTATTAAACATATCCCTGTTTTATGAAATTTGATGTTATGGTTCATTATGTAGTTTATGAATTGTGATATTATGGTTCATTATGCAACTTATGAATTGTTATGTTATGGTACATTATGCAAATGTTAGATGGATTAATGGTTCAGTAACTCATGAAATTGCAAACTAAAGATATTGATATCAGAGACAAATGGTTGGGTTGAAGGGATGAATACATTGTAGTAATGAGGTTAGAGATGATGGATCAATTGAACATCAAATCTAATAACTATGTATAGGTATAGCTTGCTATCTTTTAAAGGAATATTTAAATTCTGTGTGTATAAACAGAAAATGTTAACAGAACAGTACACATGAACAGCAAGCACCAAACCACTAAACCTATCATAACAATACTGATGACACAGAATTCCCTGTAACCAATAACAGAAAGTAGGAAACAACAACCCTGTGATAGTAGTATGGGGTTCAGTATGTCAGCTGGGTTGCAATGGAAAGAATGGTAAAATTTAGAATTTAAATTATTCTATTAAATGTAAGTGTAAACATATGAAAGAAGAAGTTGAATCCTAACTAAGGACGAGGATCTAACACTAGGGATTCTAAACTATCCAGTTCAGTATTCTCTACCTCCATTTGATTGAAGCAAGAGGATCTGTTTCCTAGTTTTCCCATGGAACAGTTGGATCTATACCAGAGTGTCACACATGTGGAATGTTTGTAACATTAAAATAAGGGGGAAATCCTATTGAACAATCTATTGTGTGATAAAAGGTGTGTGAGGGAAGATTGTAAGCTTATGTAAAACATACAATGAACATAGCATTTGTTTACCGTCCATATAAACTGCTGGGAAAGTAGTTGGAACAATGGAGGTTAACTGAGTATAGATAGATGTATGCGAGGAGGCATACATCTATACCTCGATGCTGCAACTTTAAAATGTTGAAAACTTTATAAGGCCTGCAAACTGGAGAGTTGAGGAAGGGCCTAGCAATCATCTAGAGTTGGACAAAACTATGAAAAGAAAAAAAAAACCTGAGAAATACCAAGTAATATATATATAGATATATAAGTCTAATAGATGGACTGAGAAGAGGGGAGGTCAAGCCCAAAAATTCTCATGAAAATTCTTATATTCCATGACTATCTATAAGTACTGAAAAGAATTTAAACCTCGGATGACCGTCTGAATTTGTAAGTGATTCAGCCTAAAAAAATATCAAGGTTATCTGGCGCATAAAGCGAAGAATATCTGAGTTATGTTATATGTGTAGAAAGCTGGGTCTGGGAGACGTGACAGGTCCGGTGTCCCTTCATCCGAGTAGAAGATCTAGCGGCGATGAGTGGAGGGACCAGCTTCTTGGCAGTCGGGCTTGGAGGGGCACTGAGCATCTTCTTCGACCTTGGGGCTCTGATGGAGGCATGCCGTAGAGCTTCTTTTCAAAATGGCGTAGTGAGGGGAGCTACTGTCAATGAAGTGCATGTGGTGCACTTCCTTCACGTACGCGACAAATTTCTCTGTCAGGGAATCAATTTTCCGCTCAAGCTCTTTGTTGCTGTCCTTTTGCTCCTGAAGGGCGATGGCAAGAAGCGTCCTGGTATGCCAATGCAGGTCAATGGTCTTGCTGTACAAGTTCTCCCTTGGCCTGGTTAGCCCAGGATCCACGATCCAACTGAGTGAAGAGTCAACCGCCTCCGAAGGCGTTTCTCTGTGACGGATGTGGGCGGTGCTTTCCATGTCGGCTATACGCCTTTGCATGACAAGGTCAGTATTTTCCACATAAGTGCTGGCCGAATTTCTGGCCGTGGTCTCAGCCTGAGTAACAGGAGGGTGAGAAGAGTTAGCCCAGAAAGCTCGATGGCCATGGTGGGCAGGGTGAGAGTGGCGTGGGGCTATGGAGGTGGGGCGAGGATGAAGAGTGGAGGGTGAGGTGCAGAGATGAGGGGGGCAGTCATTTTGAGACAGCTTCAGGGGAGGCCGAGTGGATGGAGGGTGCACAGGTCAAATAGATAGGAGTGAGGTATGAATAAGGAGGAGGGAGATGAAATAGGTGGGCGAGGGGTGTGAATGCCTGGGTAAGCCACTGGGAGGCATGCTCGAAGGGCTGTTCGAATCATGTAAGGAATTAATGCTTGGAGGGGGTGCATACATTTGAGAGCAGGTAATCGAAGAGCTGCCAGAGGGATCAATCGTGGGAAGGAAGGCTAGTGGGGGTTCATGATTAGAGAATTGATTGGGAGGGAGGATCGAGGAAGAGGTCGGATCGACCTGCTGCAAATCTAGAACACTAATGCGGAGACATTCTATTTTGACATTTGGCACCATTATGGAATCCCAGTCAGTTGAGGTGAGTTTGTTGGAATCTCTAACACCGGTGTTTGCCAGGAAGCCCGCCAACTTATTGGCCTTTCTCCTAACCACCGAGAAGGATATGCCTCTGGCATTGTCAATATTGTGCTTGATCTTTTGTAGGATTTTGTTGATGCGCCAACAATCGGAGTCTTGCTGAACACTGCACCCCTGTTGGATTTTCCGACAATCTTGGGTAGCGACGGTAGAATCTCCTTCTACCAGGAGGGGCCAAAAATTGTGATGTATGGCAATGTCAAACCCGTGAGCGAGAGCCTGGAGTTCAGCGGCATTAATCTTCCCCTCCATACATAACTACTATTGCTATTACTTTCATTATCCATTTCCAAAACCTTATCTTCATATCTTGTTCTTAATTGAGTGAACTTAATGGTTAAAAACATGTGTTTCCTTTTAAAAGGTGATTCTTCAATTCTAGAAGGGTAAAGTATGTACACCTATGAAAATTTAGTAGTCAAATTGTTGAGTGAACATGATCTTAACTTAAAATATTTTAAACACCAAGAAAAATTACATTTTAACCTTTTAAATTTTTCTTATTACTTAATATACATAAAACTAGAATAAATTTACACTAATTATAACTTGTACCATTTTATAAATTATTTAAATTATTATATTCTAAGAAAACATAAGTACATATAGATTTTGAGTGGGACTAATGATTAATGGTACATCATAAATTCAATTTGAGAGAAGACATGTATATTTAACAAATTTCATACTTCAACCCATTAACATTTTTCTAGCCATCATTAATAAAAATGAATTATTTCAAAATAAAATTATATATAAATAATAATTATTTTATTTTATTTTTGGAGGAAAAAATCATAATTTTATTGAACTAGAAAATAAGAAACAAAATTACATATTGCAGATGTTGTTAAGCATTCAATCATGCTATTCATGTGATTGATGAATAATAAAAAGAAAAATAGTAAAATTTACATGAGTTTTCTTTATACCCCATAAGTGCTTTATTGTGTGTTTTCTCTTTCTATTGCTCAATTACTTTAATCTCTACCAAAATTATAAATTAAAATATTATTATACTTACCATTCATAATTTAAAAATTCAATTAATAAAACTGAAATTTAAAATTATATTAAAAATCATTTTAATAAATGTAAAGCAAAATTTCAAACTCTCTCATTTAAAACAAAACAAAGCTCCGTATATATAATCTAAAAATTCAAATGAAACTTGAGATTATATTAAAAAACATGTTAATAATGCTTCCTTATTGTAAATTCAAAACAAAATCCAAAATCCAAACTTACTCTAATTTTTAAAAGGCAACGAAACGAAACATGACTAAATGAACTTTCACACTTTTGATATTAAACCGGAGCGTCCAGCGTATGGGTGTTTTTCGATCACGATCTATACCTAAGGTCTCTCGTTGGAATAACGTCTTACAGTTCGACCCCGTAACCTGAGGTAGAAAAAATAAATTGAAGTTCAGACATTTTTGAATCTCGAGGACCAATTGAATATAATTGATTTTGTTCGGATTGTAACAAATAATGAATGTGATTCAGGGGAGGGCGCGAGTGTTGTCGAAGATATAAATTTGAATTGTGTGAGATAGCTTTTCTTAACGGTCGGAATGATCTTTGATGGGTCGGTGGATCCAACGTCCGATAGATTTCGAACCTGCACCGACGGTGGGAATGATCTTTTATCGGTCACCGATTAAATGTTAGATAGAATTGGACCGTTCACAAAAGCTAATTACCGTTTGCAAAAGCTAATCCTTCTTTTATTTAGTTCATCAATCCCTCTTCTTCTTGCACTGCAATGCGCCCTCTCAACTCTTTGCGCTCTTTTGCTCTCTGTCTCTCAGGCGTAGCGGTGATGTTTTGTGGAGCGCTCCTCGTTTGTTTTGTGTTGTTTCTTTGATCTGTATCTGTGGCTCTGTGTGTTTTGTGTTGTTTCTTTGTTTTGTATCTGTGGCTCTGTGTTGTAACTGTTCGTATATGTGTAATTTCTGTTGTCTTTTTATGTTGTTGTTGTTTGTCTTTCTGTAATTTCTGTTTTGTTGTGAGAGTTTGAGAGATGGAGACAGATGTACGTTTCGGCCAAGAAGTCTTTGGAGAAGCACAATCAGAGGAGTGGCAATAGCTGCAGATATGAAGATGATCTGCACGGGCGTCAATGGTAATGGAGAGTCTCTTGTCAACTGAGTTTCAATTAAGGGAGAGGGAGATCTAAATTTTTATTGGCCATGTATTGATATGTTATTACAATGAAAATAGATTAGGTTCGTTTGTTTCTTTTTCTTTTCCTGCTTTGATTATTGCAAGTTCCCGATCAATTGATTATTGATTTGGAATATTAATTTATTTTTACAGGAAGAACGAACTTATGTCATAGAAGCAATCATAAGAGGAGAGTAAAAACCATATGTACGCAGATTTAAATGATAATGTAATGCGAGAATATTTTTAGCTTTTCTTTTGTTTGTTTTTCTAATATTTTTATCTTTCAGTTCCGTTTCTTTAAAGCAAAGAGAGCGTTCAAATTCTGCGTGGAGAAATGTGGTTGGCTCCAATGGTACTATGAAAACAACAAATTCCAAAGAATCACAATCGAAGAATTCAGGTAGGTACCTACAATTTATTGGGTTTTTCTTTTCCAGCATAAAATGAGTCACGGTGCTGAAATGTCTTATTTTCGGTAGAATATGCACTAAAAGTATTTACGTATATAATTTGGTTTCAATGAATCACAGAATTTCCTGTACTTCTGTTTTTCTTGAATGATTGCATTTTATTGAACCCAGACTATAACATTCTAAAATAACCTCATTATCATGCCTCAAACTTAGAAGCGGGTTGATGCTTGGGTTAAAGGAAGATTGATTAACCTAACCCTATGTTAGATTAGGTTACGGACTTGAGTCTCACAATATATTTTTTTTAATTGTAGTAGTCTTATTTTGTCAGTTAGTGAATTCTTTATATAGATTTTCTTGGTATCTCTGTTTTTCTTTTGATTTTGGTTGAGGTGTACCATGCCTCCCCGCTGGGTAAGTCCATATATAACTCCCGTGCCTCGAATAAATGACACTTTTTATTGAAACCAGTCTATGACATTCTAAAATAACCGCATTATCATGACTGAAACTTAGAAGCGGATTGATGCCTGGGTGAAGGAAGATTGATTAAGTTAACCCTACTTAACCTAGGTTAGGCCAGGTTACTGACTTGAGTCTGAGAATATTTTTATTGTCATAGTCTGATTTTGGCTTTATTGTCGTAGTCTGATTTTGGCAATTAGTGATGGGATTTTGACTGGCTAAGAAATTCGCACCTGTGGGTAAATTTGATATACGTATATAGTGGCTCCTGGATTGTGGAATTCGTGGGGAATTAACCTCACACGCCACAATCGGGTGACTGGTTAGTGACGGGCTTTATTCGATGGAAATTGACACTTCATAGTGTTGAATATGGTGAAGAAAAATTATCATACCCATATGGTAATTTCGAAAAACTTTTCAAAAAATTTTACATATAATTTTACCTATACAGTCATTTACATTTAAAGTTAACAACGTCAACATCCAAAATGCTTTAGTTCTTTACTTTCCATATTACCGAATTCTTTGGCTATATTTACTTTCGACAAAGATTAACCACTTCTTTTGAAAGGCTTTTTGGTCTTAGTATCAAAAGTGAATCAAGCCTGCACCTTTGGTTAATTAGTTAGAATGTAGTAATTTAAGAAATTAATATATATATATATATATATATATATTTTTAATTTAATATGAAACTTTTCTCATAATACACAAAATTTATTTAATTCAAATTAAATAAAATTTGGATAAGTTGTGTGCATATATATATATATATATATATATAATTTAAAATTTATTATTATATTGATTAATAATTATAGTAATTTAAAATTTATTAAATATTGATTAAGGATTAATTTAACTTGAATTTAAAGTCATATTTTCAATTAGAATTTATTTTTTCATGTTATTGTTGGCTCTTTTGTTGGCTATTTAATTATATTTCTCTATTTTGAAAACTTGTATATCTTTTTGATATTCTCAAATTTAATTTTGATTGTAAAATTACCTTTTTACATATCAAGTCAACATATAATGAAGTTTTAACAAATCATTATTATGTTTTGCACTTAAAATTTTGTATTTGAAAGAGATTGAGTTAAATATTTAGCTGGAAAATATCGACAAATAATCTAATTCATCTTTTACATATATGTCAAAAATTTATTAATATTAATACAAATTATATTTTTCAAAATTTATTTTTTATTTTTTTTATTAATGATATCACTTTTTTTTGCTAAACTATATGAAAGAGATGAAGTTAAATATTTAACTGGAAAATGTCATCTTTTACATTCATGTCAATGACACCAATGAAAAACATATTAATATTAATACAAATCATATTTTCTTTAAAAAATAAAGTTTTTTTTAATTAGTGAAATCAATCTTTTTTGCTAAACTATCATTGTTAAGTGGAAATGGTTTGGTACTTATTGCACTGAACTATAAATTTTCTGGGAAGGAAGACCAGAACGATAATGGAGACTAAAGTGATTAAATGTTAAATGGTGGTATTTGGCCAAAATTATTTAGTACTCATTGCATTGAACTATGTCTATGCTCGGAACGATGTATTGAGTTAGTAGGGTTTGAATTTACATTCGTAATATTTTTATAGAAAGTTGGAGAAGAGAAATAATGGAGGGTCGGAGTAGAGTAATTTGTCCTACGGCGACAGCAACAACATGATCCGGCGGCGGCAACATAATTACAAAATAAGACCTAAGCTCTCTTGACTAATCATAATTAAAAAAAGTTAAACTTAATATATTAATATAATAATATATATTTTTTCACATTACAAATATACATTTGATTTTTGGTCAAAGGATAACTATTTAAAGTTCAACGCATGAATCAATGCGTCCTCGCACGATAACAATAAACAATACAATTTTATATCATATTTTTAATTTTAATATGTAAAATAATAAAAAAATATTAAATTTATTACCTTAAAATATACTTTAATAAAAATTACTTTTCATTTTAATATAAATTATAAATAATATGTTATATTTATATTTTTAAATTAATATTTATATCCTTAGTATAGAATGTTAAGGAAATTTGTGTTAAAACCTTTTTTTTTCTAATAATTATTTATATATATTTTTATGTGCTTCTTTCTTATCTGATCATAAACTCTAATTATTTTTAATAGTAAAAATGTTTTATTTTTATATTTAAGATTTAAAAGTATATAAAAATTCAATTTTCTTGAAATTTTCAACATATATTTTATTATTTTTTTATAACGATATTTTATTACTTATTATTATTATTAGTGTTTTAGTTTCTAATTTTTTTTTAACCATAGAGAATTAGTAAGTCGTTGCTTAGAAGATATAATGTTTTTTTTAATGATTTTTTTTACCAAATTATGTTTTACATTGTTTTGGGTGCATGCAACTTCAATCCATCATTATCTTTTTTTCTTTTATTTTTCCTCTCTTAATAATATTTGTCCATTCCCAATATTTAGAAGAATTTCAATCCACCATTTATTTATTTTTCTTTATTTTATTTTTTAATATTTTTCCATTTTTAATAACTTCTATATAAATTAAATATCAAATGACAATTCATTTTACAATGACTTACTAGTCAAACATCACATGTCTAAATTCAAACTTGTGAATTCCTTCTTAGAGACGTGTTATTTTCTTTGTATGTAGATTTTGTAGTCATGCACTTGTCATTAATTGTAATATTGTGCATTCATCCATGAACATTAGATGAGGTTCAAGGTTACATTTTTCTTTTTTTTCTTTTGTGCTTTTTTGGCCCATTATAATCTAATATTGGTTAATGGATTATAGTTGTAACCTAATCTGGATTAGTGGATTAGGGCTTTAGATACCTAAAAGTTGCATTGTGGATACAGTTAAGTTAATACTTTGAAGAAGATAGATATGTGATTCTAAGTGAGAATTTTTTCTAGATTAAGAAATTCCAAGCCAAATTTCTATTTTATGTGTATTTGTCATTGTTGTTGTTGTTCATATTTTACTTTAAGATCTATATGTATTTTACTTACATTCCTAATCTCAAAGAATGTGCATAGACCATATTAACAATATAACATTTGAAAAGTGAAATACACTTTATCCCATTTCAAGAGAAAAACACCCTTAAGGAATCTCTACAATGCTTGTTGCTTCATTATTATTATTTATTTATATAGGATGTCTATAAGATAATCTCACTCAACTATCTAAACTCCTAATACCATGAATATTAGGCTCCACAAGTATTAATGCACACTCTATTGGAAGAAAACTTAAATGAACATATCTAACATTCAAATGACACAAATAAACAAAGAGAATATGCTTTATTAATAGTAAATCATTTTTACACACATAAAACATCTAGGGGCTTTTTGTTGGGATAAAATTTTTTCAAGGGCCAAAGGACTTCAATAATTATCATAACAATATTACTAGGATTTTTATTTTTATATAAAAGTTATGGGTTCCTCTTTAACTTTTACCTCCCTACAAGCTATGAGCTCTTACACTTTATTGAGTTTATTTCACTTATTTAAGAGCTACAAACTAGTTTTTTTTTCCTTCTGTTTTATGGTTTTTCTTGATCCATTCAACATCTATTTAAATTTTGAAAAAGTATTTTGACCCAACATCCATTGCTAAAATTGCTTGGTCATAATATAGAAAAAATAAAAATATGTATCAAAAGTGGACTAAGGATGGTACCCTTTTTTTTTTAGCTCATCTCATTAGCAAAATATTAATAGATCTCTATATGACTTATTTGTAATTTATTGTTTCTTGAGATTCTTTAGAGTTGAGCAAGCTTCTTATTTTATGTTGATTTCATTATTTGGGTTTCTAGGATAAATTCTCCATGTTGGATGGTGTGTGATTACATGAGTTTGTTCTTTGAATTCTTTGTTTAGATGCACAACAAAATTTGAAGAAATAAATTGCACAATCATCATACAATTACATGCTAACAATTGACAAGAACATGCCACAAAAGTGTTAAATAAAACCAACATAGTAAAGAACATTTATTTTGCAATTGAAATTTAAAGGCAGATGAATAATATCAACCATATCAACCATATGATGAGCAATTGCACATTAATGGTGGAAATTAATGTCACCTCAAGAAAACACCCCAATTTATAATATTAACTCAGTATGATCCCAATAATCACAAAGTTCAAAGGAAATTTTGTACAATGATATGGTTGTTCAATCATGGAGAAAGAGGGAACAGAAACATAATTAGTCCTCACTACATTCATAGTAGAGTGATGAGGTTCCCACACTTGCTCTTGTCATTTCTAATATTGAATGATAGCTTGACATTGATAACAATGGCTAGGGTGGTCCTTTGTAGCCCAATATTTTGTGAATGACCACCATGCCATGGTTGTTTGATGCTATTGGACTTGTATTTTCTAAATTGAACAACATTTCATGTTTTATTTTGTAATGAATTTCTCATAAAATTCTTATATGGCCAATTGATTGAATTTAATTCAGAGGGTAGTTTTGATTTTCATTCAACTTAATTTTAATTTTAACTATTTGTAACTATATATTTATCTATCTTATTCATTTATTTATTAATAATTTACTTTTATTAAAGAATACAAATTTACAAATCTCAAACCCCTTACCTCATTTAAGATAAGATATTTAAACCTTACACTTCCTTACAAAAGGTAAAACTTCTACCAAATTAATGATTCATGTTAATTTAAAAATAAGTATTTTATTACAAATTCATAATAACATTTTTCTATATAATTTATTTATTTATATTAATAATCAAAAAAATATATATATATATATATATATATATGTTTAACTTTTTATTTGGTTAACAAAAATAAATTAATTTTGAAGTTATAGAAAAAGGATCTATCTATAAAGATTTGATTCCTAAAGTTTATAAAGGTATACATATTCTACTCACCTTACATTTGAACCTTTGACATCTTAAAAAGTAACCACATGTTCCTAACCATTAAACCCACTTAAACCATATCCATTGAACCCACCCAAATCGCTATACTAAAACATGTCTATAGTTCCATAAACAAAAATTTAAACTTAACAGTAACCTTAAATTTTTTTCAAAATAACACTTAAAGAAAACTCAATAAATAATGTATATACAATAATTTTACTATAAATTTATAATCAAATAATTCTTTATATACAATAATTTTATTATAAATTTATAAATATTGTTGATTAATATTCTTTAAACAGCTTGCATTCTTATTATAAATATTATTTAAATAATAATAAAAATTTATTTCCACACATATAATTACAAATTAAAAATATATTATTTAAATAATAATAAAAAATTATTTCCACACATATAATTACAAATTAAAAATATATTATTTAAATAATAATAAAAATTTATTTCCACCCGTATAATTACAAATTAAAAATAAATAAATATTTTCGAATGCGTGAAGCACTTGTAGAGTGAAGTCATGTACGCCCGAAATGGCACCACCTCTATGTAGCTGCATAATTACCGCATCTACTCTCCGCAAAGAACTATGTCTGTGCTCAGCCGTACAATTATGCCCAGAATCTATAATCAAAATATTAATGCCTCTTTGCGAGGATAATTGTTTTGCTACTTAATGAAGTTGATGACTCTGGTGTGAGAATTATACTCCAATTCATTCATATCTTCTCTCAGTTATTCAACCTGCATACCATCCCACCAATCAATCGATACCTTGAAGCTGCTTTCTAACCAAAGACATTCAATCTCATTACTTGAGCTTGAATGGCACTGTGCTCTTAAATTACAATTAAAATGCAGGGAATGGCAGACATTACTGGCTTCATGGCATTAACATTGCCTCGTTCTGCATTCCCGCAAGGCATAGGAAAACAAACAGATTTCTGAGACTCAACACATACTCCCATTACAATACGAAGAGCAGCAGGAACAGAGCGCTGTGAAGAGGAGAAACTCAAATAAAAAGATCCTCAAAATACCCCCACAAATTCAAGGTAAGATTTAAGAAACTCTTAACGATTTATATGCCATTTGCTTTGTCACTATTAAATGCTTATATACTTGTCGTAATGACACCGAGCAATTCAAAATACCCCATTAATGACCGCCTCTCTGTGTATGTATTGTTCAATTTGAATAGGCTTTGGGGGCCGTACAGTATGTTCTATTGAATTGTGAGTCCACGGGGTTTGAAAAAATGACTATCATATATGAAAAAATCTAAACCCTAAACAAAACCTTCCTTCTCAACTCTCATTTAACGTATATTTGCTGGACCTCAGTAATCAGGAGATGGATTGCCACTGAAAATTTCCTTACTTTTGTGAGTTTTGCTTTAAACAGAACAATAGAATAAAATGTTCAAAATAATAAAACTAGGATTATTCATGTTTTTTTTTTATAAACATGCTCCCGAAGTTTTGAAAACAATTCAATGCTTCTTCATCGACGCTGAAATACTTGGAGTCAAAGTATTCATTGCAGGTGTGAAGCTAACACTTATATGGCCAAGGAAGCTTAAAATTTGATATTCTACCCTACATTTCCAGAAAAATGTTCACAATGACTAAAATCTTACAATACACATATTATCACTAACTAGAAACTCTCATCTTGGAGTAATTGATAGTTGTTAGACTTGAACACATTCTTTTGAGATACACAATGTTTATATAAATATATTTTTAAATTTCTATATTTTCAATAAATATTTTTTCCCATGAATATTTTTTTTCCATGAAATATATATGCAGTGGAAATCCACTAGTACTTCTCATTCACAGGATGGTACCTTGGTAAGCTATATTTTGTAGAAGCTTAAATCTATCCACACAAGGATTAAGCCATTACAACAATACCCACTAAGAGCTCAACATATTATTAATAGGAATTTTTTCTTTATTTTTGTAAATTAAGTGGGTCTATTCACATTCATAGTAGAAACATAGATTACGTCATGGCCTCGAGAGGTGAATATTCTGATAGTCTAGAAGAAGCTGAGGAATATCCGACTGACACAAATTAGTCTCGCCCTCTGGGTAAGAGAATATAGGGAGAGGCACAGAGGGGAGAGTGTTTCTAACAAAACCAGGGGAAAAAGATACATTGTTGCTCTGGAAAAAAGGCCATTGGGCCTCGAACACATGGAGAATAATAGAGAAACAAAAAGAGGCCAAACCTGAAACAAACGAACTAGAGGGTGGGGGATTGTTGCACATCAGCTTCGTCAACACTGATAGGTCGGTCTGGTGTCCCTTCATCCGAGTAGAAGATCTAGCGGCGATGAGTGGAGGGACCAGCATCTTGGCAGTCGGGCTTGGAGGGGCACTAAGCATCTTCTTCGACCTTGGGGCTCTGATGGAGGCGTGTTGTAGAGCTTCTTTTCAAAATGGCGTAGTGAGGGGAGCTACTGTCAATGAAGTGCATGTGGTGCACTTCCTTCACGTACGCGACAAATTTCTCTGTCATGGAATCAATTTTCCGCTCAAGCTCTTTGTTGCTGTCCTTCTGCTCCTGAAGGGCGATGGCAAGAAGCGTCCTGGTATGCCAATGCAGGTCAATGGTCTTGTTGTACAAGTTCTCCCTTGGCCTGGTTAGCCCAGGATCCACGATCCAGCTGAGTGAAGAGTCGACCGCCTCCGAAGGCGTTTTTCTGTGATGGATGTGGGCGGTGGTTTCCATGTCAGCTATACGCCTTTGCATGAAAAGGTCGGTATTGTACACATAAGTGCTGGCCGAATTTCTTGCCGTGGTCTCAGCCTGAGTAACAGGAGGGTGAGAAGAGTTAGCCTAGAAAGCTCGACGGCCACGGCGGGCAGGGTGAGAGCGGCGTGGGGCTATGGAGGTGGGGCGAGGATGAAGAGTGGAGGGTGAGGTGCATAGATGAGGGGGGCAGTCACTTTGAGACAGCTTCAGGGGAGGCCGAGTGATGCAGGGTGCACAGGTCAAATAGATAGGAGTGAGGTATGAATAAGGAGGAGGGAGATGAAATAGGTGGGCGAGGGGTGTGAATGCCTGGGTAAGCCACTGGGAGCCATGCCCGATGGGCTGTTCGAATCATGCAAGGAATTAATGCTTGGAGTGGGTGCATACATTTGAGAGCAGGTAATCAAAGAGCTGCCAGAGGGATCAATCGTGGGAAGGAAGGCTAGTGGGGGTTCGTGATTAGAGAATTGATTGGGAGGGGGGATCGAGGAAGAGGCCGGATCGACCTGCTGCAAATCTACAACACTAATGCGGAGACATTCTGTTTTGACAGTTGGCACCATTATGGAATCCCAGTCAGTTGAGGTGAGTTTGTTGGAATCTCTAACACCGGTGTTTGCCAGGAAGCCCGCCAACTTATTGGCCTTTCTCCTAACCGCCGAGAAGGATATGCCTCTGGCATTGTCAATATTGTGCTTGATCTTTTGTAGGATTTTGTTGATGCGCCAACAATCGGAGACTTGCTGAACACTGCACCCCTGTTGGATTTTCCGACAATCTTGGGTAGCGACGGTAGAATCTCCTTCTACCAGGAGGGGCCAAAAATTGTGATGTATGGAAATGTCAAACCCGTGAGCCAGAGCCTGGAGTTTAGCGGCATTGTTGGTGGTGTAATAAATGTTCCCATAGTAGATCCAGAGAATCATGCCTTTGTGGTTGCGGAAGACTCCTCCGAAACCCACATTGCTAGGATTATCCTTGGAAGCTCCGTCATAGTTGAGTTTAATAATGTTGGGATCAGGAGGGTGCCAAACAGTCTCAGGCAGGGATGCCAGGGAAGTAGAGGGATGAGGGAGTTGGAAGAGGGGAGAGAGATTGAGAAGGGAAAGAATGAGGCATTCCTCCCTGGTAGGGGGGGAGGAGCGGTCCAGGAGCTTGGCTATGGAAATAAATTCGCACAAGGTTTTCTTGATGAGGTGAAGAATCTGTTCTTCCTTGTTAGCCAATTTTTTGAAGATTCGAGAGTTCCTTTCTTTCCAGAGAGCCCAACACATTATGCCTGGGAGAAGGTTTCATGCCAGATTAATGAGGAGCTGGGAAGAGAAGGAGGTGTGCTAGAGGTCAAGGGAGATGAGGATGGAGGAGGGATCACGATCCGAGGCCTTGAAGACAAAGGAAAGCCAATTCCAAATGATGGAGGCAAATTGATACTCGTTGAGTAAGTGATTGGCAGTTTCGGGGTTGGAGTTGCAAAGAGTGTAGATAGATGGACCTACGAAGCCTTTTTTTTTGGAGATTTTCCCAAGCAAGAATTTTTTGGTGCATGAAGAGCTAGAGGAAAAGAGGAATTTTAGGCCAGTGATTCTGTTTCCAGAGTCTTTTCCATTTGTTGTCCAGAGGGATGGGGTCGGGGTCCAAGAGGAGACTGTAGGCCTCTTTGATATTGAAATGCCTTGCTGCGTTGGAACACCATCTGAGCTTATCCGGCTCCGCCGCATCCTTTTGAATCTGTCTCTTGTTAAGCTCCTCTGCAAGAATTTCCCTAGACTGGGGGTGGTTATTCTGAGCCATTTCATTGGGGTCCAACCACACTCACCAATCCGTGTTGTCCTGAATTTTCCGAAAGTCTTTGACAACCTTTTTGTTAAGTCTCTCCATTTGCAACCTGATGGGGAGGAAGATGTCAGTGTTGAGCTTGGGGCGTTGTTCCCAAGCATTGTCCCAGAGCAATGCATTCTCCCCATTTCACACTTCCCAAAAATAGTGGTCTTGAATGAGAGTTCTATTATCCCAAGCCTGGTTCCAGATCGGTGAACCTTTGATATTGCTCGAGAGTCTGATCAAGGAGTCAGGATGATGCGTTGGAGCATACTTGGCTTTCCATAGCTTATCCTAGGATGTGGTAGGATTGGTAATCCAATTCCACCAAGTTTTCTCTCCCGAGACTTTACCAAGGAGATCCGGATCCTTGAGACTGAGACCACCAGCTTTTTTGGGCTTGGAGAGTTTACTCCAGCCAACAAGGGCCCATTTTCCATTATTCGCCTTGCTCTTCCAAAGGAAATCTCTTTTTATTGCTCTAATTTGGTTAGATATAGATCTGGGGGCTGCAATGGGAGTATTGGTACTGAGGCATGGCCTGAAGAACAGAACGCACTAGGACAAGTTTGCTTGGGAAGTTAAGGGAGCAGAAGGTCCAATTGGAAATTTTTTTTTTAAGCTTAGAGACTAGGGTTTCCCAGTTGCCTCTAGCTAGGGGTTTATCAGTTAGGGGAACACCTAAACATTTCGAGGGGAAGTAGCTGAGTTGGAAGCCAAGAATACGGGTGATGTTAATTTGAATGGCATTGGAAGTGTTTAGGAAGAAGAGTTTGGACTTGGCGTTGTTAACAGAGGAACCCGAGGCCTGAGAAAAATCATCTAGAATGGCCCTGAAGGCAAGGGCTTCTTTGACAAAGGGAGTGCCCATGAGGAGCGTATCATCCACAAATTGTTGGTGAGTGATCGGGGGTTAGGGGGTAGAGATTAAGGCCACTGACACGGCCATCAGAGGATGCAGTAGATAAGGAGTGGCCAAGGCCTTCTGCCATGATAACAAAGAGGAAGGGCGAAAGAGGGTCCCCTTGTCTGATGCCCCGAGAGGGGTTGATGATGGCTGAAGGGGAGCCATTGAGGAGGATGGAGAAGAAAGCCCCCGAGACTAAAGCCATGATCCAATTTATGATGTCTTTGCTGAACCTAAAGGTTGCCAGCATATTCCTTATGTAATTCCAATTGATTTTGTTGAAAGCTTTGGACATATCCATTTGGATGAGCATACCAAGTTTTCTTTGATCCTTGAGAGAGTGGATGACTTCTTGAGAGAGGATGATGTTGTCCAAGATTTGCCTACCCTCAATGTAAACAGTTTGGTGGGGCGAGATGAGAAGCGGAAGGAGAATTTTGATGCGGTTGACTAGGACTTTAGAGATGATCCTATAGATAATGTTGTAGAGGGCGATGGGTCGAAACTGGTCAAGGGAGTCTGCTTTATCAGATTTGGGGATGAGGGTGAGAAAGGTTGCATTGAAGGATTTAAGGATGGATCTTTTAAGACGAGATTCTTCGATTAGGTCGTAAACTTTGTCTTTGATCAAAGGCCAACAGGCTTTGTAGAAATCTATGGTCAAACCATCCGGACTCGAGGCTTTTCCATTGGGCATGGAATGGACAGCTTCTTCCACTTCAGCCATTGTTATCTTTTTTAGCAGCATTTGGTTATGCTTTCTAGTTAAGATATTAGGGATGTTCCTTGTGATTTTCGTGATGTCTTCGTCATTTCCGTGGTTGTTCTTTGTAAGGATGGCCCTAAAATACTGGTTGAGCACAACTTCAATCTCAATACGAGTGCTTAAGATAAGGCCCTGTTGATTTTTGAGACTGAGGATTCTGTTGAATTTTCTGTGTTGGATCTTAGATTTCGAAAATATAAGTTAAATGGTTGTTAAAGAATTTGGATTTCATTTGTATTTTCATATATTGTTTATAGAATGAGTAGTTGATTTAATTTATTATATGATACAATTTACTTGAATAAAGCACATAATAAACTATATAAAGATTAAGAAAATCATTGAATTTTTACATATTTCATATTTAGAAAGAAAATAGAAGATTAATGGTTGTTAAAGAATATGGATCTCACTTATATTTTCATATTTTGTTTATAAAATTATTAGATAATTTAACTTGTAATATGATAGTTTCCTTCAATAAAGCACATAATAAACCACACAAAGATTTAATACTTATCTCTTTATCTAATACCTTAGTTAGAAGTTTTGCTAAGATGAGTGCAAACAAAGGTAGGTGTTTTTTTTAATGATTTAGAAGAAAAGTTTCTTATTATGAATACCTTCAAATGGTACTAAAATTTATATAATTTCTTTGGTAAGTTTTCAATGGCAGATAAGACATTTGGAATATTAATGTCCTAATGACTAGGAAGTGCTCAAGCAACCTCATAATACTTCCCTATGGCTCATCCACACACTTTTCCTCTCTCTAATGAAGATGTTTCCAAATAGCTTCAAACCCTCATGTGCACAAACCTCCATTCTCCCATACTCTCCATAATTGATAGTGTTGACCTTGCTCCCCATCATCTTGACAATGAGCTATAGGGCATAAAAAATGGGCAAAAATAAAATTTGCTTTTCCAATGCACAGTCAAAAAATATATTTGGTAGAAGGGGGCACCCTCCTTGTTAAGGTCATGATATTCACCTGATAAAATGATGAGTGATGGATTAAGGGTTGCCATTTTTTAGAAAGTTAATGGTTTGAATGAGTAATCAGATGCATATATTCAAGTCACAATAAAAAATCAAACATCATTGTTGCTCATGACATTAATGCTAATGCAATTGTTGTCACCATTAATATTCCCCTCCATACATAACTACTATTGCTATTACTTTCATTATCCATTTCCAAAACCTTATCTTCATATCTTGTTCTTAATTGAGTGGACTTAATGGTTAAAAACATGTGTTTCCTTTTCAAAGGTGATTCTTCAAATCTAGAAGGGTAAAGTATGTACACCTATGAAAACTTAGTAGTCAAATTGTTGTGTGAACATGATCTTAACTTAAAATATTTTAAACACCAAGAAAAATTACATTTTAACCTTTTAAATTTTTCTTATTACTTAATATACATAAAACTAGAATAAATTTACACTAATTATAACTTGTAACATTTTATAAATTATTTAAATTATTATATTCTAAGAAAACATAAGTACATATAGATTTTGAGTGGGACTAATGATTAATGGTACATCATAAATTCAATTTGAGAGAAGACATGCATATTTAAATTTCATACTTCAACCCATTAACATTTTTCTACCCATCATTAATAAAAATGAATTATTTCAAAATAAAATTATCTATAAATAATAATTATTTTATTTTATTTTTGGAGGAAAAAAATCATAATTTTATTGAACTAGAAAATAAGAAACAAAATTACATATTGCAGATGTTGTTAAGCATTCACTCATGCTATTCATGTGATCGATGAACAATAAAAAGAAAAATAGTAAAATTTACATGAGTTTTCTTTACACCCCATAAGTGTTTTATTGTGTGTTTTCTCTTTCTATTGCTCAATTACTTTAATCTATACCAAAATTATAAATTAAAATATTATTATACTTACCATTCATAATTTAAAAATTTAATTAATAAAACTGAAATTTAAAATTATATTAAAAATCATTTTAATAAATGTAAAGCAAAATTTCAAACTCTCTCATTTAAAACAAAACAAGGCTCTGTATATATAATCTAAAAATTCAAATGAAACTTGAGATTATATTAAAAAACATGTTAATAATGCTTCCTTATTGTAAATTCAAAACAAAATCCAAAATCCAAGCTTACTCTAATTTTTAAAAGGCAACGAAACGAAACATGACTAAATGAACTTTCACACTTTTGATATTAAACCGGAGCGTCCAGCGTATGGGTGTTTTTCGATCACGATCTATACCTAAGGTCTCTCGTTGGAATAACGTCTTACGGTTCGACCTCGTAACCTCAGGTGGAAAAAAGAAATTGAAGTTCAGACATTTTTGAATCTCGAGGACCAATTGAATATAATTGATTTTGTTCGGATTGTAACAAATAATGAATGTGATTCAGGGGAGGGCGCGAGTGTTGTCGAAGATATAAATTTGAATTGTGTGAGATAGCTTTTCTTAACGGTGGGACTGATCTTTGATGGGTCGGTGGATCCAACGTCCGATAGATTTCGAACCTGCACCGACGGTGGGAATGATCTTTTATCGGTCACCGATTAAATGTTAGATAGAATTGGACCGTTCACAAAAGCTAATTACCGTTTGCAAAAGCTAATCCTTCTTTTATTTAGTTCATCAATCCCTCTTCTTCTTGCACTGCAATGCGCCCTCTCAACTCTTTGCGCTCTTTTGCTCTCTGTCTCTCAGGCGAAGCGGTGATGTTTTGTGGAGCGCTCCTCGTTTGTTTTGTGTTGTTTCTTTGATCTGTATCTGTGGCTCTGTGTTGTTTCTTTGTTTTGTATCTGTGGCTCTGTGTTGTAACTGTTCGTATGTGTGTAATTTCTGTTGTCTTTTTATGTTGTTGTTGTTTGTCTTTCTGTAATTTCTGTTTTGTTGTGAGAGTTTGAGAGATGGAGACAGATGTACGTTTCGGCCAAGAAGTCTTTGGATAAGCACAATCAGAGGAGTGGCAATAGCTGCAGATATGAAGATGATCTCCACGGGCCTCAATGGTAATGGAGAGTCTCTTGTCAACTGAATTTCAATTGAGGGAGAGGGAGATCTAAATTTTTATTGGCCATGTATTGATATGTTATTACAATGAAAATAGATTAGGTTCGTTTGTTTCTTTTTCTTTTCCTGCTTTGATTATTGCAAGTTCCCGATCAATTGATTATTGATTTGGAATATTAATTTATTTTTACAGGAAGAACGAACTTATATCATAGAAGCAATCATAAGAGGAGAGTAAAGCAAGAAGAAGTAGACAACCATATGTACGCAGATTTAAATGATAATGTTATGCGAGAATATTTTTAGCTTTTCTTTTGTTTGATTTTCTAATATTTTTATCTTTCAGTTCCGTTTCTTTGAAGCAAAGAGAGCGTTCAAATTCTGCGTGGAGAAATGTGGTTGGTTCCAATGGTACTTTGAAAACAACAAATTCCAAAGAATCACAATCGAAGAATTCACGTAGGTACCTACAATTTATTGGGTTTTTCTTTTTCCAGCATAAAATGAGTCACGGTGCTGAAATGTCTTATTTTCGGTAGAATATGCACTAAAAGTATTTACGTATATAATTTGGTTTCAATGAATCACAGAATTTGCTGTACTTCTGTTTTTCTTGAATGATTGGATTTTATTGAACCCAGTCTATAACATTCTAAAATAACCTCATTATCATGCCTCAAACTTAGAAGCGGGTTGATGCTTGGGTTAAAGGAAGATTGATTAACCTAACCCTATGTTAGATTAGGTTACAGACTTGAGTCTCACAATATATTTTTTTTAATTGTAGTAGTCTTATTTTGGCAGTTAGTGAATTCTTTATATAGATTTTCTTGGTATCTCTGTTTTTCTTTTGATTTTGGTCGAGGTGTACCATGCCTCCCCGCTGGGTAAGTCCATATATAAATCCCGTGCCTCGAATAAATGACACTTTTTATTGAAACCAGTCTATGACATTCTAAAATAACCGCATTATGATGACTGAAACTTAGAAGCGGATTGATGCCTGGGTGAAGGAAGATTGATTAAGTTAACCCTACTTAACCTAGGTTAGGCCAGGTTACTGACTTGAGTCTCAGAATATTTTTATTGTCATAGTCTGATTTTGGCTTTATTGTCGTAGTCTAATTTTGGCAATTAGTGATGGGATTTTGACTCGCTAAGAAATTCGCACCTGTGAGTAAATTTGATATACGTATATAGTGGCTCCTCGATTGTGGAATTCGTGGGGAATTAACCTCACACGCCACAACCGGGTGACTGGTTAGTGACGGGTTTTATTCGATGGAAATTGACACTTCATAGAGTTGAATATGGTGAAGAAAAATTAGCATACCCATATGGTAATTTCGAAAAACTTTTCAAAAAATTTTACATATAATTTTACCTATATAGTCATTTACATTTAAAGTTAACAACGTCAACATCCAATATGCTTTAGTTCTTTACTTTCCATATTACTGAATTCTTTGGCTAATTAGTTTGAAAAGCTTTCTGGTCTTAGTATCAAAAGTGAATCAAGCCTGCACCTTTGGTTAATTAGTTAGAATGTAGTAATTTAAGAAATTAAAATATATATATATATATATATATATATATATATATATATATATATATATATATATATATATATATATATATATATATATATATATATATATATATTTTAATTTAATATGAAACTTTTCTGATAATACACAAAATTTATTTAATTCAAATTAAATAAAATTCGGATAAGTTGTGTGCATATATATATATATATATATATATATATATATATATATATATATATATATATATATATATAATTTAAAATTTATTATTATATTGATTAATAATTATAGTAATTTAAAATTTATTAAATATTGATTAAGGATTATTCTAGCTTGAATTTAAAGTCATATTTTCAATTAGGAATTTATTTTTTTCATATGTTATCGTCGTCTTTTTGTTGGCTCTTTAATTATATTTCTCTATTTTGAAAACCTGTATTTCTCTTTGATATTCTCAAATTTAATTTTGATTGTAAAATTACCTTTTTACATATCAAGTCAACATATAATGAAGTTTTAACAAATCATTATTATGTTTTGCTCTTAAAATTTTGTATTTGAAAGAGATTGAGTTAAATATTTAGCTGGAAAATATCCACAAATAATCTAATTCATCTTTTACATATATGGCAAAAATTTATTAATATTAATACAAATTATATTTTTCAAAATTTATTTTTTATTTTTTTATTAATGATATCACTTTTTTTTGCTAAACTATATGAAAGAGATGAAGTTAAATATTTAACTAGAAAATGTCATCTTTTACATTCATGTCAATGACACCAATGAAAAACATATTAATATTAATACAAATCATATTTTCTTTAAAAAATAAAGTTTTTTTAATTAGTGAAATCACTCTTTTTTGCTAAACTATCATTGTTAAGTGGAAATGGTTTGGTACTCATTGCACTGAACTATAAATTTTCTGGGAAGGAAGACCGGAACGATAATGGAGACTAAAGTGACCGGCGTCCTGCTCTGCTATATTAAATGTTAAATGGTGTTAGCTATATTAAATGTTAAATGGTGTTATTTGGCAAAAATTATTTAGTACTCATTGCATTGAACTATGTTTATGCTCAGAACGATGTATTGAGTTAGTAGGGTTTGAATTTACATTCGTAATATTTCTATAGAAAGTTGGAGAAGAGAAATAATCGAGGGTCGGAGCACAGTAATTTGGCCTACCGCGACAGCAACAACATGATCCAGCGGCGGCAACATAATTACAAAATAAGACCTAAGCTCTCTTGACTAATCATAATTAAAAAAAGTTAAACTTAATATATTAATATAATAATATATATTTTTTCACATTACAAATATACATTTGATTTTTGGTCAAAGGATAACTATTTAAAGTTCAACGCATGAATCATAATAAACAATACAATTTTATATCATATTTTTAATTTTAATATGTAAAATAATAAAAAAATATTAAATTTATTACCTTAAAATATATTTTAATAAAAATTAATTTTCATTTTAATATAAATTATAAATAATATGTTATATTTATATTTTTAAATTAATATTTATATCCTTAGTATAGAATGTTAAGGAAATTTGTGTTAAAACTTTTTTTTTCTAATAATTATTTATATATATTTTTATGTGCTTCTTTTCTTATTTTATCATAAACTCTAATTTTTTTTAATAGTAAAAATGTTTTATTTTTATATTTAAGATTTAAAAGTATATAAAAATTCAATTTTCTTGAAATTTTCAACATATATTTTATTATTTTTTTATAAAGATATTTTATTACTTATTATTATTATTAGTGTTTTAGTTTCTAATTTTTTTTTAACCATAGAGAATTAGTAAGTCGTTGCTTAGAAGATATAATGTTTTTTTTTTAATGATTTTTTTTACCAAATTATGTTTTACATTGTTTTGGGTGCATGCAACTTCAATCCATCATTATCTTTTTTCTTTATTTTTCCTCTCTTCTTAATAATATTTGTCCATTCCCAATATTTAGAAGAATTTCAATCCACCATTTATTTATTTTTCTTTATTTTATTTTTTAATATTTTTCCATTTTTAATAACTTCTATATAAATTAAATATCAAATGAAAATTCATTTTACAATGACTTACTAGTCAAACATCACATGTCTAAATTCAAACTTGTGAATTCCTTCTTAGAGACGTGTTATTTTCTTTGTATGTAGATTTTGTAGTCATGCACTTGTCATTAATTGTAATATTGTGCATTCATCCATGAACATTAGATGAGGTTCAAGGTTACATTTTTCTTTTTTTGCTTTTGTGCTTTTTTGGCCCATTATAATCTACTATTGGTTAATGGATTATAGTTGTAACCTAATCTGGATTAGTGGATTAGGGCTTTAGATACCTAAAAGTTGCATTGTGGATACAGTTAAGTTAATACTTTGAAGAAGATAGATATGTGATTCTAAGTGAGAATATTTTCTAGATTAAGAAATTCCAAGCCAAATTTCTATTTTATGTGTATTTGTCATTGTTGTTGTTGTTCATATGTCACGTCTCCCAAACCCATTTTTTTTTTTTCATGGGATTCTGTTATTATTTAATAACATCCATTATACCTCATGGTTACTCCTCCTAATTTCTTAACTCCTCTTCTATAAGTGGTTCATTTTACTCCGAATGAGATTCAACATGTCTCTCTTAAGGTCTATATTCATAATATGTCTATATTCATCACCCCTATGATGAGTGCTACCCATATAACATAACTTAATATTCTCCACTTTATGCGTCAATAACAATTATAGTTTTTATACTGCATCATCTACAATGCATTCTGTTATCCGGGGTTTAGATTCTTTTCAGTACTTAGAGACAGCCCTGGAATACAAGAATTTCCATGAAGATTTTTGGGCTTAACCTCCCCTCTTCTCAGTTCATATAGTAGACTTATATATCTACATATTTTACCTTGTATGTCTCAGGTTTTCTGTGCAGGATGATCACTAGGCCCTTAATCAAACTTCCCAGTTTGCCGGCCTGCTAATATTTTCAATATGTTAAAGTTTCAACATCGAAGTATAGATGTATGCCTCCTCGCATACATCTATCTCTACGCAGTTCACCACCATTGCTCCACTACTTTCCCAGTAGTTCTATGGATGGTAACCATATGCTCTGTTCACGGTATTTTACACATGCTTACAATCTTCCGTCACACAAAGTGTTATTACACAATAGATTTTGCAATAGGCTTTTTCCCCCCTTATTTGTCTGTTATAACCATTCAACATGTATGACACTATGGTACAGATTCAACTGTTCCATGGAAACTAGGAAACAGCTCCTCTTGCTTCACTCCAAGGGAGGGAGAGAATAATGAACTGGATAGTTTTGAATCCCTAGTGTTAGATCCTCGTACTTAGTTAGGATTCAACTTCTACTTCCATAGGTGTACCATTACATTTAATAGAATACTGTAAATTCTAATTTTTTTTACAATTCTTTCCCTTGTAACACAGCTAAGGGTTGTTGTTCCCTACTTTATGTTATTGATCACAGTGAATTCTGTACTATCAGTACTGTTATGATAGATTTAGTTGTTTGGAACTTAATGTTCATGGGTACTGGTTTGTTAACATCTTCTGTTTACACACACAGAAATTAAATACTCCTTTAAAGGATAGCCATCTATACCTATACATAGTTATTATATTGGCTGCTCAATTGATCTATCATCTCAAACCTCATTATTTCAATGTACTCATCTCTACACCCAACCATTTTAATCTTCTGTCAATAGCTGTAGTTGCAATTACATAAGTTACTGAACCATTAATCCATCTAACAGTTGCATAATGCAACATAACATAACAATTCATACATTCCATAATGTACTATAACATCACAATTTCATAAATTGCATAAAGGAATATAATATCACAATTTCATAAATTGAATAAAGGAATATAACATCACAATTTCATAAATTGCATAAAGGAATATAACATCACAATTTCATAAAACAGGGATATGATTAACACAGACTTACAGATATCTCCAAATTTATGCATGCACACCTCTACTATGACCAGTCCTCCCAACCTTAGAATCCTCTTTATCTCCCAAGATTCACCCTCGAGCAGAGATCCTCCCCAGAACAGACTAGCCTCAATCTGTTCTGGAGCAGCTTATTTAAGCTGTGCTTTCCCCAAGCCTGTTTCCAATTCTGCGTCCAAAATTTCAGGATGCTTTATTCCTGTTTAGCCCAGGCTTCCCATTCTGGGACTCTTTAAAGCTGCTTTAAGCTTTTCCTCAGCTTTTCCAGCTTTTTCTCACATCTTCCCAACTACTCCTCTTCATTGGGGAAATTTAGATTTTTCCTCAAAAATCTAAATTAGAAATAATTTCTTTCAAGGATTTTTGAAAGATTTGGGGAAAGTCTTTTTTTCCTTTTCCATCACCTCATGGATTAGGCATATGATCTCATTTTATCATCTGGTCATAGTGCATACATAATATTTTATTTATTTTTCATAATTAATTAATTAACCACATCCACACAATAATCATCCACTGGGGTCCACTCCCCTTTGGATTTATGTTCAAATGTATCATTTGAAAAGCATAGAACTTGGGGGTGTTACATCATATTTTACTTTAAGATCTATATGTATTTTACTTACATTCCTAATGTCAAAGAATGTGCATATAATTCATATTAACAATATAACATTTGAAAAGTGAAATACACTTTATCCCATTTCAAGAGAAAAACACCCTTAAGGAATCTCTACAATGCTTGTTGCTTTATTATTATTATTTATTTATATAGGATGTCTATAAGATAATCTCACTAAACTATCTAAACTCCTAATAACATGAATATTAGGCTCCACAAGTATTAATGCACACTCTATTGGAAGAAAACTTAAATGAACATATCTAACATTCAAATGACACAAATAAACAAAGAGAATATGCTTTATTAATAGTAAATCATTTTTACACACATAAAACATCTATGGGCTTTTTGTTGGGATAAAAGTTTTTCAAGGGCCAAAGGACTTCAATAATTATCATAACAATCTTACTAGGATTTTTATTTGTATATAAAAGTTATGGGTTCCTCTTTAACTTTTACCTCCCTACATGCTATGAGCTCTTACACTTTATTGAGTTTATTTCACTTATTTAAGAGCTACAAACTAGTTTTTTTTTCCTTCTTTTTTATGGTTTTTCTTGATCCATTCAACATCTATTTAAATTTTGAAAAAGTATTTTGACCCAACATCCATTGCTAAAATTTCTTGGTCATAATATAGAAAAAATAAAAATATGTATCAAAAGTGGACTAAGGATGGTACCCTTTTTTTTTAGCTCATCTCATTAGCAAAATATTAATAGATCTCTATATGACTTATTTGTAATTTATTGTTTCATGAGATTCTTTAGAGTTGAGCAAGCTTCTTATTTTATGTTGATTCCTTATTTGGGTTTCTAGGATTAATTCTCCATGTTGGATGGTGTGTGATTACATGAGTTTGTTCTTTGAATTCTTTGTTTAGATGCACAAAAAAATTTGAAGAAAGAAATTGCACAATCATCATACAATTACATGATAACAATTGACAAGAACATGCCACAAAAGTGTTAAATAAAACATAGTAAAGAACATAGTAAAGAACATTTATTTTGCAATTGAAATTTAAAGGCAGATGAATAATATCAACCATATCAACCATATGATGAGCAATTGCACATTAATGGTGGAAATTAATGTCACCTCAAGAAAACACCCCAATTTATAATATTAACTCAGTATGATCCCAATAATCACAAAGTTCCAAGGAAATTTTGTACAATGATATGGTTGTTCAATCATGGAGAAAGAGGGAACAAAAACATAATTAGTCCTCACTACATTCATAGTAGAGTGATGAGGTTCCCACACTTGCTCTTGTCATTTCTAATATTGAATGACAACTTGACATTGATAACAATGGCTAGGGTGGTCCTTTGTAGCCCAATATTTTGTGAATGACCACCATCCCATGGTTGTTTGATGCTATTGGACTTGTATTTTCTAAATTGAACAACATTTCATGTTTTATTTTAAGATAAGATATTTAAACCTTACACTTCTTTACAAAGGGTAAAACTTCTACCAAATTAATGATTCATGTTAATTTAAAAATAAGTATTTCATTACAAATTCATAATAACATTTTCTATATAATTTATTTATTTATATTAATAATGAAATTTATCTTATATATATATATATATGTTTAACTTTTTATTTGGTTAACAAAAATAATTTAATTTTGAAGTTATAGAAAAAGGATCTATCTCTAAGGATTTGATTCCTAAAGTTTATAAAGGTATACATATTCTACTCACCTTACATTTGAACCTTTGACATCTTAAAAAGTAACCACATGTTCCTAACCATTAAACCCACTTAAACCATATCCATTGAACCCACCCAAATCGCTATACTAAAACATGTCTATAGTTCCATAAACAAAATTTTAAACTTAACAGTAACCTTAATTTTTTTTCAAAATAACACTTAAAGAAAACTCAATAAATAATGTATATACAATAATTTTACTATAAATTTATAATCAAATACTTATTTATATACAATAATTTTATTATAAATTTATAAATATTGTTGATTAATATTCTTTAAACAACTTGCATTCTTATTATAAATATTATTTAAATAATAATAAAAATTTATTTCCACACATATAATTACAAATTAAAAATATATTATTTAAATAATAATAAAAAATTATTTCCACACATATAATTACAAATTAAAAATATATTATTTATATAATAATAAAAATTTATTTCCACCCGTATAATTACAAATTAAAAATAAATAAATATTTTCGAATGCGTGAAGCACTTGTACAGTGAAGTCATGTACGCCTGAAATGGCACCACCTCTATGTAGTTGCATAATTACCGCATCTACTCTCCGCAAAGAACTATGTCTGTGCTCAGCCGTATGATTATGCCCACAATCTATAATCAAAATATTAATGCCTCTTTGCGAGGATAATTGTTTTGCTACTTAATGAAGTTGATGACTTTGGTGTGAGAATTATACTCCAATTCATTCGTATCTTCTCTCAGTTATTCAACCTGCATACCATCCCACCAATCAATCGATACCTTGAAGCTGGTTTCTAACCAAAGACATTCAGTCTCATTACTTGAGCTTGAATGGCACTGTGCTCTTAAATTACAATTAAAATGCAGGGAATGGCAGACATTACCGGCTTCATGGCGTTAACATTGCCTCGTTCTGTGTCACGTCTCCCAAACCCATTTTTTTTTTTCTATATCATGGAATTCTGTTATTATTTAGTAACATCCAATATACCTCATGGTTACTCCTCCTAAATTTCTTAACTCCTCTTCTATAAGTGGTTCATTTTACTCCGAATAAGGTTCAACATGTCTCTCTTAAGGTCTATATTCATAATAGGTCTATATTCATCACCCCTGTGATGAGTGCTACCCATATAACATAACTCAATATTCTCCGCTTTATGCGTCGATAACAATTATAGTTTTTATACTGAATCACCTACAATGCAGACTGTTATCTGGGGTTTAGATCATTTTCAGTACTTAGAGACAGCCATGGAATACAAGCATTTCCATGAGGATTTTTGGGATTGACCTCCCCTCTTCTCAGTTCATATAGTAGACTTTTATATCTACATATTTTACTTCGTATTTCTCAGCTTTTCTGTTCAGGATTATCACTAGGCCCTTAATCAAACTTCCCAGTTTGCCGGCCTGCTAACATTTTCAATATGTTAAAGTTTCAGCATCGAGGTATAGATGTATGCCTCCTCTCATACATCTATCTCTACGCAGTTAACCACCATTGCTCCACTACTTTCCCAGTAGTTTCTATGGATGGTAATCAGATGCTCTGTTCCTGGTATTTTACACATGCTTACAATCTTCCCTCACACAAAATTTTATTACACAATAGATTTTTCCATAGGCTTTTTCCCCCCTTATTTGTCTGTTATAACCATTCAACATGTGTGACACTATGGTACAGATTCAACTGTTCCATGGGAAAACTAAGAAACAACTCCTCTTGCTTCACTCCAATGGAGGGAGAGAATATTAAACTGGATAGTTTAGAATCCCTAGTGTTAGATCCTCGTACTTAGTTAGGATTCAACTGCTACCTCCATATGTGTACCATTACATTTAATAGAATACTGTAAATTCTAATCTTTACAATTCTTTCCATTGTAACACAGCTGAGGGTTGTTGTTCCCTACTTTCTGTTATTGATCACAGTGAATTCTGTGCCATCAGTATTGTTATGATAGATTTAGTTGTTTGGAAATTAATGTTCATGGTTACTGGTTTGTTAACATCTTCTGTTTATACATACAGAAATTAAATAATCCTTTAAAAGATAGCCATCTATACCTATACACAGTTATTATATTGGCTGCTCAATTGATCTATCATCTCAAACCTCATTATTTCAATGTACTCATCTCTACACCCAACCATTTGTCTCTACTGTCAATAGCTGTAGTTGCAATTACGTAAGTTACTGAACCATTAATCCATCTAACAGTTGCATAATGCAACATAACATAACAATTCATACATTCCATAATGTACTATAACATCACAATTTCATAAATTGCATAAAGGAATTGTCACGTCTCCCAAACCCATTTTTTTTTTTTATGGGATTCTGTTATTATTTAATAACATCCATTATACCTCATGGTTACTCCTCCTACATTTCTTAACTCCTCTTCTATAAGTGGTTCATTTTACTCCGAATGAGATTCAACATGTCTCTCTTAAGGTATATATTCATAATATGTCTATATTCATCACCCCTATGATGAGTGCTACCCATATAACATAACTTAATATTCTCCGCTTTATGCGTCGATAACAATTATAGTTTTTATACTGCATCACCTACAATGCAGATTGTTATCTGGGGTTTAGATTCTTTTCAGTACTTACAGACAGCCCTGGAATACAAGAATTTCCATGAGGATTTTTGGGCTTAACCTCCCCTCTTCTCAGTTCATATAGTAGACTTTATATCTACGTATTTTACCTTGTATGTCTCAGGTTTTCTGTGCAGGATGATCACTAGGCCATTAATCAAACTTCACAGTTTGCCGGCCTGCTAATATTTTCAATATGTTAAAGTTTTAGCATCAAAGTATAGATGTATGCCTCCTCGCATACATCTATCTCTACGCAGTTCACCACCATTGCTCCACTACCTTCCCAGTAGTTCTATGGATGGTAACCAGATGCTCTGTTCATGGTATTTTACACATGCTTACAATCTTCCCTCACACAGACTGTTGTTACACAATAGATTTTGCAATAGGATTTTCCCCCCCCTTATTTGTCTGTTATAACCATTCAGCATGTATGACACTATGGTACAGATTCAGCTGTTCCATGGAAACTAGGAAACAACTCCTCTTGCTTCACTCCAAGGGAAGGAGAGAATACTGAATTGGATAGTTTTGAATCCCTAGTGTTAGATCCTCGTACTTAGTTAGGATTCAACTTCTACTTCCATAGGTGTACCATTACATTTAATAGAATACTGTAAATTCTACACAGCTGAGGATTGTTGTTCCCTACTTTCTGTTATTGATCACAGTGAATTATGTACCATCAGTACTGTGATGATAGATTTAGTTATTTGGAACTTAATGTTCATGGGTACTATTTTGTTAACATCTTCTGTTTATACAGATAGAAATTAAATACTCCTTTAAAGGATAGCCATCTATACCTATCCATAGTTATTATATTGGCTGCTCAATTGATCTATCATCTCAAACCTCATTATTGCAATGTACTCATCTCTAAACCCAACCATTTGTCTCTTCTGTCAATAGCTGTAGTTGCAATTACATAAGTTACTGAACCATGAATCCATCTAACAGTTGCGTAATGCAACATAACATAACAATTCATACATTCCATAATGTACTATAACATCACACTTTCATAATTTGCATAAAGGAATATAATATCACAATTTCATAAATTGAATAAAGGAATAGAACATCACAATTTCATAAATTGCATAAAGGAATATAACATCACAATTTCATAAAACAGGGATATGATTAACACAGACTTACAGATATCTCAAAATTTATGCATGCACACCTCTACTATGACCAGTCCTCCCAACCTTAGAATCCTCTTTATCTCCCAGGATTCACCCCCGAGCAGAGATCCTCCCCAGAACAGACTAACCTCAATCTGTTCTGGAGCAGCTTATTTAAGCTGTGCTTTCCCCCAAGCCTGTTTCCAATTCTGCGTCCAGAATTTCAGGATGCTTTATTCCTGTTTAGCCTAGGCTTCCCATTTTGGGACTCTTTAAAGCTGCTTTAAGCTTTTCCTCAGCTTTTCCAGCTTTTTCTCATCTCTTCCCAACTACTCCTCTTCATTGGGGAAATTTAGATTTTTCCTCAAAAATCTAAATTAGAAATAATTTCTTTCAAGGATTTTTGAAATATTTGGGGAAAGTCTTTTTTCCTTTTCCATTACCTCATGGATTAGGCATGCAATCTCACTTTCTCATCTGGTCATAGTGCATGCACAATATTTTATTTATTTTTCATAATTAAGTATTTAACCATATCCACATAACAATTATCCATTGGGGTCCACTCCCCTATGGATGTATGTTCAAATGTATAATTTGAAAAGCATAGAACTTGGGGGTGTTACATATTCCCCCTCTGAAAATAAACACCGTCCTCGGTGTTGACAACTATCGACTTAGTTCATTTTGAACTTAATTATGAATGCTTTTCCATAATCTTAGCTTCTCTGTTCCCTGTAGCTTTTCAGCAGTAAAGTGCTCCACTGCACCTTTACTCTAGCTACTGTTCGTTTTCGCAATTCAATTCCTTCTCTCTTTCATCTTTGAGGCGACTCTGGAAGGAAATTCCTCTTCTGGTTCCACCTGGACCACATTTCAAATCAATCATGTGAGAAGCATCATGTACAAAAATTATAACGTTTCCTTTCCAACAAGGAGACATGAAATATATCAGGAAATTTAATAAGCAAGGGCAGGGCTAATGTATAAGCCATTAGTTTCCAGTAGAGTATTCTCCTGATGCCTCCACTATATTTACTGATGCCTTATGCAGTTGGTTTTCTTCCTACTTCTTTACAAGAAGTCTGTATGGAAGATCCTTTATTCTGGTTTCTCTGTCCACAATCCATACCAATGTAAGTAATATCAGGTACATATAATTGATAATTCACAACAGCATTCTGCATTTCAATAACTTTAGACATTTAGTTATTAATCAAACCGTTCAGGTTCATAATAGTTTAGTGCACTTTTAGTACACTACTTATCCTTTCTTGTTTTTCAGTGAGATTCTTTCCTCACGCAACTTGGTTCAGTTCTGCTTTTCTGGATTTTCTAGGTGATTTATCTTCACCTTTTTCCTCTTTGTTCTCAGAGTGCCCAATTTCCTGTTACACACTTGGCTAAACAATTTTTCCAACTTTTTCATTAGTACTCATAAATGAAAGAAAACAATTGTATCATATGCATGTTTATGCTTACCCTTTCTCATTTTATAGTTGTACTTCTAGTACCTTTTCATTGTTTCTTTTTGTTAACCAAATCAATTTAATTAGTAACAACTAGAGTCATTAATAATCTCTACAATTCCATGCTTACCTCTCACATGAAATTGTATCCACTAGTTCAAAACTTAAGTGAACAAATTTGGAGCTGATGGGTTTCCCCCACACCCAAGTCCAAAATACAGCTCATCCTCTTTTCTCTCGGTTTGTAGCTGTATGATTTCACATCATTTCTCTGTCTTTGAATTTAAGACTCAAGAAAATTAACTTTAAAAAAAAATTTACACCACAAAATTTTATAGTGTGAATACATGTTTCCTTTTCTGGTGATAAATGTAATTTCTATAATTCATCACATTCACAAATATTAATACTTGATAATGCCAAAAATAAATTTGACACAGTTTCCCCTTTTTCAAAGACTCACCAGAATTTATGCATTTACTTTTAATTGTATGTTCATGCTTTTCTAGTTCCCCTTTTCTATTTCTCTCATAGAATTAATTAAAATGGAATAGATCATAAAAGTATTCCGACTTTTTCTGAATCATAAAAGAATTCCTTCTTTTCTAATGCATAAAAGCATTCTATTTTTTTTTTTTTTCCTAACAAAAGCAACCCATAAATCTCTCATGCTTTTATTTTTAACTTTATAGTTGTTTTTTTTTTTTTTCCTTATGAGAGAAATATCACTTCTCCATATTTTTTCCCAATTCTATTACTCATTATCTCTAAACTCATAAAATATACCAACTGGAAGAATATAAATAAGTAATTAGGAAATCACTCTTCCACTATTACAAGAATATTCTTCCTTAAGTAAATCATCAGGAAAATTTTAATTTACCCCTTCATTCATTCATGCCTAACTTAATGTAATGGTTCCACAATTTCTAAATCAACCATTTAATTGTAATTAAAACTGGTACTTCAATCTTCTTTTCTTTTTATAGCAGTATACATGCCTTATTTATAGGATACATCTTCCATTTACTCATTTAACCACTTCGTTGTTTTCCATGCATCCGTAGAATTTGTTACTACTTTCACCCTAATTAGAGTAATAATAATCCAGCCATAGGGTAGAATATGTCATTTCACTTTTCTAGTAACCTCAACAAAGTTAACCTTATAACAAAATCACCTATATTTATAATATTAATTGTACATTTAACTTATGCTCCTCACGCAATTTCTTTCATTTTAAATCTACCATTTCTCATGATAATGATTATTATTATATATATATATATTTCCATAGTTAATTAAGAATTTACAACTTATATTTAACATACCTCTATTAAATATAAATTGTCATTTTTCATTTATATCTTTTCATGCTTCAAATCAACTTATTGTTATAAGGAATATCAATAAAATTCCATTTTAGGTGTTTTAACACCCCCAAATTTTTCCTTCAGTTTTAATTTCATATATCCATTTCTTAACCTTATCCTGAAGATTAATTTCTCTATGGATATATATATTCTTGCACACCAATTTTTTTTTTCTTATACCTTCATATAAGTCATACCCGCACATATCACCCATATGTTGCTTCTATCCTTATGTGTATAGGTACCCCTGACAGAAATTTCTTGAGTGCACCTAGAGATACATATGCATATAATTATACATAAATATATATAAGTCACCTATATATACATATATATATATACATAGGCCACATAAACATATTCCTTCAATGCGCACCCCTCATATATATATATAATTACTATACCCCTTGGTTTAATATTTTTGAATATACCCACATATACCAATTATTGCTTATCCCAATTTAAGGAAAAAAAAAAAATTTCGAATACCCTGGGGTTTTCCCTCTATTCACAGATTTATTGAAATCATGATTTCTGAAGTTTTTCTGCTCTTTCCTTTTTATAAATTTCTTGGATCACTTCGCATTTCCATCTATATCAGACATGGAACATTTCACATTTTCATATGTATCAACCATGGAACACTTCACGTTCCCATCTACATATATATATATATATCTTCTTCTAACGCCTTATCTATTTACCCATATAATTGTGAATCCTAATTCTAACCATGTGTCCACATTTATATTAATTTAATATCATTAACCCACATATATAGACATGAGTAGGGGTTATATATATATAGAGATCATTATATATATATATATGTTTATCGCGGATATTGTTTACATGTAATTATATAGCTTTCGGCCATCTTACTTTAATACGCATATGTTTCATATACATATATATAGGGCACCTATACCTATATATCTATATTATATACCTATGTTAAACCTTTCTAGACCACGACCTTTGACCGCGCCATATGATAATTACATATAATCCTCACGAATATATATCATCATCTATATATCATTACGAATTATATATCCTTTGTATCCTTCCGAATATATAACATTGTAAAATACTTATGAATTCTAATTGGACATCATTGACAGCTCAATACGTCGGATTAGGTTTTTGTTTGTTTTCCACATAATTACAATTTCTTTCGAACCAGCTTGTTCGATCCCGGAGATTTATTCACCCTCACGCGTTACATTACATAACACTGTCACGCCTTTGTTGAATAAATGGTATAAGATGGAATTTCTTCAACCTTACGTGTTACATTACAGATCCTCACGGCATAATTGAGTGATTGTATAATCGTATTTTGTGCAGGTCGGCGACAACGCACCCCGTTTCATTTCGACGCAACCCTCGACCGCTTTGAGTTTGCGATGCCATGATTACGTCCCTGCAACCCCGCCGACATTTATCTAGCTCCAGCGTACTGGGCTGAAGTGTCGCTTACACGTTAACTTGGGTTAGCGTGTGAACTTCCACCTGCACACCGAGTGGGCGGATTGCCCCCAGAAGGAGGTTACTGATCGCCGGCGAACCCCGTCTCAAACCTAGCATAGGTTGGACGGATAGCCTTGCAATTTGACAGATCTACTCATTCAGGTACAGTGAGCGCCGTGTCTCTCTGCCCTCGAGTACGCGTTCTGCCGACGCAGCAGACCTTCAGCATTCGGCCTGGGGATTCCAATTTCCCTCTGGATCTGTTTCCCTCTGGATCTGTGGAGTTTTAGGGTTTCTGGAGTTCTTTTTAAATCCCAGCTCTTTCGCAGCTTAGATTCATCAGCTCTTTCCTCTGGTTCCTGAGGCAGAGGGGTTACATTTTCCCGCTTCTTTCATCGGTGGCTTAGAGTAGAACAGTGTGTAATTGCAGCTTCTACTCATCGTTGATGGGTGTGGTCGAACTCTATACAGGGTTCATCTTCTTACATAGTTCTGTGTTTCGATTCTCCACTTTACAACGTAGTTTTTTTTTTCTTTCTTCGCGGTTTAATAGGGTATTCCGGTTTTACATCTTTGAAGATTTGTATATTTCGAAGGGAACAACCCATCGACTCCCCCAGACGAGAGACCACGCTATTCTCAGCGTTCCTCAACTTGGCAACGCGACTTTTAAGTTATCCCTTCATAGGGCGGTTATTCATCTACGGTTTCTAACTATTCGGCTACAGACCCTAGCTCGTTGGCTGGATTCCTCCGCGTCTACCCTTAATATCTGGCGAAGTCATCTCTTGACACAGTTTGTTCTACTGACAATTTGTTCTTGTATTGTTTGTTCTACTGACAGATCGGCTAAGGCACCCTGCTCGCCTTCTCAGTAGATGTTAGGGTTGACGCTGTTCAACACGGTGGTTGGATGGGTTCAATACTGACAACGTTCTTCGCGACTGAGGTAATAATTTTCTCCTCATTTAGCCATGACGCCCAGTTGCTTTGCATTTAGTTTAATATACCAGGTGCAGTATATAGACAGCCCTGATGTATATTACAAGTGGTCTAGTGAGAGCGTTCTGATATCACATTGTATCTCTCTCTGCGCAGACTTGTACAGCCTAGGGTTAAATACAGTTGTAATGTGTTTTGCGTCGCTGCATAATTCCTCCTCGTTCATTCCAATATCTCCTAACCGATTTCAATTTCCAGGTTCATGCAATTCGTTATCGCCCGAAGGGCTCGGTTTGACAGAAACCACACGTATAATATTTTGTTTATGTTTACTGCCCTCTATTCCTGTAGTTTTGACCGGGCGTTTGTTTAATCATTCATAGGATTTACCGTGAATACCTATAGTTTGTATTGACGTTCCCTTCAGATTCTCTTGTATGCACATGTATAACTCATGTTTATTAAAATCTTTTGTTTTATTTCTCGTGCCCGAAATAACATCTATCGATAGGGGAAACGTATTTGTGGTTCCCTGTATGACCTATAAAGGTTTCATATATTTTCGCCTTTCCATTTCTATTGTACTATAGCTGTACATATTTCACCCATAATTCGATTTATAATGATACCTATAGGTTTCGTTATTATGCTTACATATATGGACTTTGTAGATCCATGTCTCTTTGGTATCAAAGTGAATTAAATGCTTTTTGCGCCATGTATTTACTCCACCCATTTGGAGGTGTATGCATTCATTCGATAGTGTATGGGTAGTTCAAACTTTACACATAAATTCACTCTTTTACCCTAATACTTAATTAAAAAGGTAAGAGATGAATTTGGTATACAAGTGTTCTATATTATTTTTAAATATTGAATCACTTAATTAGTATTGCTTTAATACTGTGGTTAGCAGGAATAAGTATTATAAAATCATTGTCTTTAATCTATATGGTCCAGTTACTATATGTCTATATATGCATTCTATAGTGCATGACCAGGAGACTTTCATAATAAGTTAATTCATTTAATATAGTACTGGTACCAAAGATTAATGATGATTTTTTTTCACAATGCAATAGATACACTTATCAATGTTATAGCATAGAGATTTCTTCAATGTCCCATTCTATGCTCCTATTTGCTTATTACTTTTTTTTTTCATACAATGAAACTTTAGTCCTGCTATATGTATTCTCTAGCACATAAGATCCCCGGTGTCTACAGAGATCATAATTTATTTTCTGGTCTACCATTAAGTTATATGACTACCATTTAGACCTTGGTTTAAGCTGGTATTCTAGCTTTATATATATACGTAGACTTGCTATGACTACCATATATATATAGGAGATCTATATATTCCATAAGTCTCATATATAATAGCAGAAATTCATTATCTAGAAGAAATTTTTTTTTCATATGCAAGTGTCTTTACTTTCTTTACCTCAATTCTGCTACAATATCATTCTAATATACTCAAGTATATATGCTGTTACCTTGTGTCTACATAAATAAGAGAATATTTCACTTTCCATAGAGACTAAGTAACTTCAAATTTGATCTTTTCCACTGTATTAAGATGGTTTCAGTATCTTAACTTTATGCACACTGTACTTTCTTTTACCTAACGATGATAGTAGGACAATAGATAAATATGTCATTATAAACCTATTATAGGTTTAACCATTCTGGTTATGAGCCTCCTCATACTACTCCCTTCATCACCATCTGTTACATGTATACCTGAAAGTATATCCAAGATATTTGTATACTCGAAGTACTATTTTTAATATTCATAAATTTTATAACAATTAACCATTTCCTTGTGAGCACATATCTTGCCCAATTTTTGAACTTTAGCTCCGATACCATTTGTCACGTCTCCCAAACCCATTTTTTTTATTTTATGGGATTCTGTTATTATTTAATAACATCCATTATACCTCATGGTTACTCCTCCTAATTTCTTAACTCCTCTTCTATAAGTGGTTCATTTTACTCCGAATGAGATTCAACATGTCTCTCTTAAGGTCTATATTCATAATATGTCTATATTCATCACCCCTACGATGAGTGCTACCTATATAACATAACTTAACATTCTCCGCTTTCTGCGTCGATAACAATTTAAAATTTTTATACTGCATCAGCCACAATGCAAACTGTTATCTGGGGTTTAGATTCTTTTCAATACCCACAGACAGCCCTGGAATACAAGAATTTCCATGAGGATTTTTTTTTGGGCTTAACCTCCCCTCTTCTCAGTTCATATAGTAGACCTATATACCTACATATTTACCTTGTATGTCTCAGGTTTTCTGTGCAAGATGATCACTAGGCCCTTCATCAAACCTCCCATTTTGCTGGCCTGCTAATATGTTCAATATGTTTAAGTTTCAGCATTGAAGTATAGATGTAGGCCTCCTCGCATACACCTATCTCTTCGCAGTTCACCACCATTGCTCCACTACTTTCCCAGTAGTTCCATGGATGGTAACCAGATGCTCTGTTCATGGTATTTCACACAGGCTTACAATCTTCCTTCACACAGACTGTTATTACACAATAGATTTTGCAATAGGCTTTTTCCCCCCTTATTTGTCGGTTATACCCATTCAGTATGTATGACACTATGGTACAGATTCAGTTGTTCCATGGCACTGGGAAACAGCTCCTCTACTTCACTCCAAGGGAGGGAGAGAATACTGAACGGGATGGTTTTGAACTCTAGCGTTAGATCCTCGTGATGAATGATTCAACTTCTACTTCCATAGGTGTACCATTACCTTTAATAGAATACTGTAAATTGTACACAGCTGAGGATTGTTGTTCCCAACTTTCTGTTATTGAGCACAGTGAATTCTGTACCATCAGTACTGTGATGATAGATTTAGTTGTTTGGAACTTAGTGTGCATGTGTACTGGTTTGTTAACATCTTCTGTTTATACACACAGAAATTAAATACTCCTTTAAAGGGTAGCAATCTATACCTATCCGTAGTTATTATATTGGCTACTCAATTGATCTATCATCTCAAACCTCATTATTTCAATGTACTTATCTCTACACTCAACCATTTGTCTCTTCTGTCAATAGTTGTTGTTGCAATTACATAAGTTACTGAACCATGAATCCATCTAACAGTTGCATAAGGCAACATAACATCACAATTCATACATTCCATAATGTACTATAACATCACAATTTCATAATTTTCCTAAAGGAATGTAATATCACAATTTCATAAATGGAATAAAGGAATAGAACATCACAATTTCATAAATTGCATAAAGGAATATAACATCACAATTTCATAAAACAGGGATATGATTAACACAGACTTACAGATATCTCCAAATTTATGCATGCACACCTCTACTATGACCAGTCCTCCCAACCTTAGAATCCTCTTTATCTCCCAGGATTCACCTCCGAGCAGAGATCCTCCCCAGAACAGACTAGCCTCAATCTGTTCTGGAGCAGCTTATTTAAGCTGTGCTTTCCCCAAGCCTGTTTCCAATTCTGCGTCCAGAATTTCAGGATGCTTTATTCCTGTTTAGCCTAGGCTTCCCATTCTGGGACCCTTTAAAGCTTCTTTAAGCTTTTCCTCAGCTTTTCCATCTTTTTTCTCACCTCTTCCCAACTACTCCTCTTCATTGGGGAAATTTAGATTTTTCCTCAAAAATCTAAATTAGAAATAATTTCTTTCAAGGATTTTTGAAAGATTTGGGGAAAGTCTTTTTTCCTTTTCCATTACCTCATGGATTAGGCATGTGATCTCACTTTCTCATCTGGTCATAGTGCATGCACAATATTTTATTTATTTTTCATAATTAAGTATTTAACCATATCCACATAACAATTATCCATTGGGGTCCACTCCCCTATGGATGTATGTTCAAATGTCTAATTTGAAAAGCATAGAACTTGGGGGTGTTACAGGAATATAACATCACAATTTCATAAATTGCATAAAGGAATATAACATCACAATTTCATAAGACAGGGATATGTTTAACACCGACTTACAGATATCTCCAAATTTATGCATGCACACCTCTACTATGACCATTCCTCCCAACCTTAGAATCCTCTTTATCTCCCAGGATTCACCCCCGAGTAGAGATCCTCCCCAGAACAGACTAGCCTCAATCTGTTCTGGAGCAGCTTATTTAAGCTGTGCTTTCCCCAAGCCTGTTTCCAATTCTGCGTCCAGAATTTCAGGATGCTTTATTCCTGTTTAGCCTAGGCTTCCCATTCTGGGACTCTTTAAAGCCGCTTTAAGCTTTTCCTCAACTTTTCCAGCTTTTTTCTCACCTCTTCCCAACTACTCGTCTTCATTGGGGAAATTTAGATTTTTCCTCAAAAATCTAAATTAGAAATAATTTCTTTCAAGGATTTTTGAAAGATTTGGGGAAAGTCTTTTTTTTCCTTTTCCATCACCTCATGGATTAGGCATATGATCTCATTTTCTCATCTGGTCATAGTGCATACATAATATTTTATTTATTTTTCATAATTAAACAATTAACCACATCCACACAATAATCATCCACTGGGGTCCACTCCCCTTTGGATTTATGTTCAAATGTCTCATTTGAAAAGCATAGAACTTGGGGGTGTTACATATTCCCCCTCTGAAAATAAACACCGTCCTCGGTGTTGAAAACTATCTACTAGTTGATTTTGAACATAATTATGAATGCTTTTCCATCATCTGAGCTTCTCTGTGCCATGTAGCTTTTTAGCAGTAAAGTGCTCCACTGCACCTTTACTCGAGCTACTGTTCACTTTCGCAATTCATTTCTTCTCGCTTTCATCTTTGAAGCGACTCTGGGAGGAACTTCCTCTTCTGGTTCCACCTGGACCACATTTCAAATCAATCATGTGAGAAGCATCATGTACAAAAATTATAACTTTTCTTTTCCAACAAGGAGACATGAAATATATCAGGAAATTTAATAAGCAATGGTAGGGCTAATGTATAAGCCATTAGTTTCCAGCAGAGTACTCTCCTGCCACCACTCTATTTACTGATGCCTTATGTAGTTGGTTTTCTTCCTACTTCTTTGCAAGAAGTCTGTATGGAAGATCTTTTATTCTGGTTTCTCTGTCCACAATTCATACCACTGTAAGTAATATCAGGTACATATAATTGATAATTCACAACAGCATTATGCATTTCAATAACTTAAGAAATTCAGTTATTAATCAAACCGTTCAGGTTCATAATAGTTTAGTGCACTTTTAGTACACTACTTATCCTTTCTTGTTTTTCAGTGAGATTCTTTCCTCACGCAACTTGGTTCAGTTCAGCTTTTCTGGATTTTCTAGGTGATTTATCTTCACCTTTTTCCTCTTTGTTTCCAGAGTGCCCCATTTCCTGTTACACACTTGGCTAAACAATTTTTTCAACTTTTTCATTAGTACTCATAAATGAGAGAAAACAATTGTATCATATGCATGGTTATGCTTACCCTTTCTCATTTTATAGTTGTACTTCTAGTATCTTTTCATTGTTTCTTTTGTTAGTTAATCTATTTAATTAGTAACAACTAGACTCATTAATAATCTCTACAATTCCATGCCTACCTCGCACATGAAATTGTATCCACTAGTTCAAAACTTAAGTGAACAAATTTGGAGCTGATGGGTTTCCCCCACACCCAAGTCCAAAATACAGCTCATCCTCTTTTCTCTTGGTTTGTAGCTGTATGATTTCACATCATTTCTCTGTCTTTGAATTTAAGACTCAAGAAATTTAACTTTAATAAAATTTACACCACAAAATTTTATAGTGAGAATACATGTTTCCTTTTCTAGTGATAAATGTAATTTCTATAATTCATCACATTCACAAATATTAATACTTGATAATGCCAAAAATAAATTTGACACAGTTTCCCCTTTTTCAAAGACTCACCAGAATTTATGCATTTACTTTTAATTGTATGTTCATGCTTTGCTAGTCCCCCTCTTCTATTCCTCTCATCGGCTTATAGAATTAATTAAAATGGAAAAGATTTTATAAATCATAAAAGTATTCCAACTTTTTCCCGAGTCATAAAAGAATTCCTTTTTTTTTTTTTTGCATAAAAGCATTCTATTTTTCTAGCAAAAGTAACCGATAAATCTCTCATGCTTTTATTTTTAAATCTGTCTTTGTTTTTTTTTTTTCTTATGAGAGAAATATCACTTCTCCATATTTTTTTTTTCCAATTCTTTTACTCATTATCTCTAAACTTATAAAATATACCAACTGGAAGAATATAAATAAATAATTAAGAAATCATTCTTCCACTATTACAAGAATATTCTTCCTTAAGTAAATCATCAGGAAAATTTTAATTTACGCCTTCATTCATTCATGCCTAACTCAATGTAATGCCTTATTTATAGGATACATCTTCCACTTACTCATATACTACTTACATCTCAAGCCTTGGGCAATATACATCTCATGAGCATATATATATATCCACTAGGTTTGTATATATCATATATATTTCCAACCTTATTGTATAAGTAACCATGATATATATATATATATATATATATATATAGCCTTGGCAATATTAATTTGATGAATATATATATATATCCCTATATTCATATATATTCATATATAAGTTCAAAGCCTTTTTGAAAGTGCTACCATATATATATTTAAAATAATCCCTTTTATAATTTTTTTTTTTTTCCGTGGTCTTTTCACATATATTGGTCACGTATATTATCCTTGGAAATGGATTGTATATATCATTTGTCATACCCCCAATTGTCACACTTTCCAACTGATTTTTTTTTTTCATGCCTCTGCTGCGTAGTGACCAATGTAAAATTTTGATATATATATATATATATATAACTATAATTCATACTTGTAGCTTATACACAATCCATATGTGTATGTCACTGAATAGAATGAAATTAACATTTGAGTTCCCATCTGCACAATCTATATAAATATATCCAATATCCCATATGTATTTGTTTACCTTCTTTTTAATAAAACCATATACATATGTTACATTCGCTTTAATTCCACCCTAGATATACCCATAAAACATCTCGGGTTCATGTCTGTGCGTCCACCCCTCTTTGTAACACCTCTTGTTCATGAATGTTTTTTTTTTTTTCATGTTATAATTTCAGCTTATCCCTTCAATATATTCTTTACTATTACGATACTTTTTGTTTTCCATTCCATTTTATAACATTTAATATTTTTCCATGTATATAGTTCCCCTATATACATAAGATAACATGTTTCCCTTGGGGCCCCTATGTATAATCATTTTCAAGCACTCACATATCTATACCATCTACATGTCCACATGCAACATCTATATACAAATATAAAACTTACCTGTATATATAAAGGTGCAACCTACATATAGTATCACTTACCAAAAAGTAATTAAGATGAGCATAACTCTAGGTGTCACCGTTATATATTTTATACATATACGTGCACATCAATATATGAATGAACACCTATTCCGAACGCATGTTTTTATGTCACTTATATATTTATATATATACATCCAACTAACCACTTGATTAAACTTGACATATATATAAAATCAAAAGTTCCCATAAGTACATATATGGCCTATGTGAATATAGACCCATTCGTTCCATGAGAAAATGAGTATATACATATTATAAGTATATGACATATCTATATTCCAAACCTTTAATATACTTCGTCTTATATATATATATTATATATATATGTTTAATATTTAATACCAACCAACATTTACTATTCAAGATTGAATGTTTAATATGTGAGAGGGTATGTATTAACTTAATGGGCGCATCATTATAACCATGGAGCACCTCTTCGCATAGTTAGAAGTCCGACCTTTTTGTTAATATTTACATGGTGTGCTACCATATACATGGTACTCAGAGGTTGGCATTATCTCCTTTAATAATTACAATTTGACCTTTCACGTATACCACGGCTACGTGTAATGATTCTGGTGGTAGGTTGACTAGGTTGTATAGCGGTTAAGTGTGTCGAGTTCAATCCTCGCGGTTTCCATTGACGCGATTTATGGAGTGTACCCCTGGTGTTAGAGCTTCCGGCGGTATGAGTAAACCGGTTTTTCCACTTGGCCGGTTTTATAATACTACATCCGCCTGTCACAGTGCGGTCCCAAAACCACAAGCTGCGCCCTATCCCATCTGCAGCCCTGTGCTCGCACATGATACGATTTCGGTGTCGAGTGTTTGTACAGAATACAGGTTCGTCGGCGGCCACCAGCTTCTGGCTGAGTGACAACTCGTTCCACTTTTCACAACTACTCCGGTACTGGAAGTGCGTTTCACTAACAGCTGGACAGGGTAGGTTGAAAGGGGGTCTGTTCGATGAGCAACATCGCATGATTTCTCCTGCAGCCCGCCTCCCCAGTACTATGTACAGGCTTAAAATAATATTTAACTGATCAGTATTATATGTAGTTAATAGTACTTGTCCAAAGAACATTAATTATAAGGTAAGTATTTGTATATGTTACAGGTGCTCAAGAAGCAAAATATAATTACACCTGCAGTCTCTGCCCAGATAACTAATCTACTACTTATATGGGTAGAATTACTCTTTTACTAGCACTATTATAACTGGTAGAGTACTCATCTATGCACTCTATCAAGGGTAGGAATATTATTTAGCTCCTATATGCAGCCTAGTTGTTCAAAATTTCTGCTACAGATCATGCATAGTTCAGTGCAAATATAAGGTTTCAATAATATACCCATAAGCATAGCATGTCAATTTTTTGTTTCTACAAGGGACTCCATAAAAGTTCATCATATGTAGAGATCAAGTAAACTCAGATTTAAACCTACCCTGGGTTTAGAACTTCTGGGTTTTCTGCTCTACTGATTTACTGGTCTACAACAAGGCAGAATCTGACAGGTGATTACCTTAAGATGGATTTTGCTCAATGTAGTACCAAAATTTCTCATTTTCATAAGATTAAATTTTTTTTTATATGTAGCCAATTCATACTGTAATAAGACAGAGTAACAAGCATTTCAGAACATACCACCAAATCTGCAAAATGACCAACCTCCCAACCTTAGAATCCTCTTTATCTCCCAGGATTCACCCCTGAGCAGAGATCACCTCCTATCACTGATCAACCTCTGATCTGTGTAGGAGCAGCTTATTTAAGCTCAAAATTCCCCAAAGCATGTTTCTAATTCTGCGTCCAGAATAGCAGGATGCTTTCTTTCCTGTTTAGCCTAGGCTTCCCATTTTTGGGATACTTTAAAGCTGCTTTAAGCTTTCCTCAGCTTTTCCAGCTTTTTTTCTCACCTCTTCCCAACTACTCCTCTTCATTGGGGAAATCTAGATTCCTCCTCAAATCTAAATAATTCTTTCAAGGATTTTTGAAAGATTTTTTTTGGGGATTTGTTGCCTTATCCATCCTCATGGATTTTGGCAAGTGATCTCACATTCTCTTTTTGGTCAAAATGCACAATCATTTTATTTATTTCCTCAAATAAAATATGCAAATACAGTCACACCATATGCATTCTTTGGGGTCCACCCCCTTAGGAATTAAAGTTCAAATGTCTAACTTTAAAATTTCAACACACAAATTGGGGGTGTTACACTCCCGAAGTTTTGAAAACAATTCAATGCTTCTTCATCGACGCTGAAATACTTGGAGTCAAAGTATTCATTGCAGGTGTGAAGCTAACACTTATATGGCCAAGGAAGCTTAAAATTTGATATTCTACCCTGCATTTCGAGAAAAATGTTCACAATGATTAAAATCTTACAATGCACAGAGTATCACTAACTAGAAACTCTCATCTTGGAGTAATTGATAGTTGTTAGACTTGAACATATTCTTTTGAGATACACAATGTTTATATAAATATATTTTTAAATTTCTATATTTTCAATAAATATTTTTTCCCATGAATATTTTTTTTCCATGAAATATATATGCAGTGGAAATCCACTAGTACTTCTCATTCACAGGATGGTACCTTGGTAAGCTAGATTTTGTAGAAGCTTAAATCTATCCACACAAGGATTAAGCCATTACAACAATACCCACTAAGAGCTCAACATATTATTAGTCGGAATTGTTTCTTTATTTTTGTAAATTAAGTGGGTCTATTCATATTAATAGTAGAAACATAGATTACGTCATGGCCTCGAGAGGCGAATATTCTGATAGTCTAGAAGAAGCTGAGGAATAGCTGACTGACACAAATTAGTCTCGCCCTCTAGGAAAGAGAATATAGGGAGAGGCACAGAGGGGAGAGTGTTTCTAACAAAACCAGGGGAAAAAGATACATTGTTGCTCTGGAAAAAAGGCCATTGGGCCTCGAACACATGGAGAATAATAGAGAAACAAAAAGAGGCCAAACCTGAAACAAACGAACTAGAGGGTGGGGGATTGTTGCACATCAGCTTCGTCAACACTGATAGGTCGGTCCGGTGTCCCTTCATCCGAGTAGAAGATCTAGCGGCGATGAGTGGAGGGACCATCTTCTTGGCAGTCGGGCTTGGAGGGGCACTGAGCATCTTCTTCGACCTTGGGGCTCTGATGGAGGTGTGCCGTAGAGCTTCTTTTCAAAATGGCGTAGTGAGGGGAGCTACTGTCAATGAAGTGCATGTGGTGCACTTCCTTCACGTACGCGACAAATTTCTCTTTCAAGGAATCAATTTTCCGCTCAAGCTCTTTGTTGCTGTCCTTCTACTCCTGAAGGGCGATGGCAAGAAGCATCTTGGTATGCCAATACAGGTCAATGGTCTTGCTGTACAAGTTCTCCCTTGGCCTGGTTAGCCCAGGATCCACGATCCAACTGAGTGAAGAGTCGACCGCCTCCGAAGGCATTTCTCTGTGACAGATGTGGGCGGTGGTTTCCATGTCGGCTATACACCTTTGCATGACAAGGTCAGTATTTTCCACATAAATGCTGGCCGAATTTCTGGCCGTGGTCTCAGCCTGAGTAACAGGAGGGCGAGAAGAGTTAGCCCAGAAAGCTCGATGGCCATGGCGGGCAGGGTGAGAGCGGCGTGGGGCTATGGAGGTGGGGCAAGGATGAAGAGTGGAGGGTGAGGTGCAGAGATGAGGGGGGCAGTCACTTTGAGACAGCTTCAGGGGAGGCCGAGTGGATGCAGGGTTCACAGGTCAAATAGATAGGAGTGAGGTATGAATAAGGAGGAGGGAGATGAAATAGGTGGGCGAGGGGTGTGAATGCCTGGGTAAGCCACTGGGAGGCATGCCCGATGGGCTGTTCGAATCATGCAATGAATTAATGCTTGGAGTGGGTGCATACATTTGAGAGCAGGTAATCGAAGAGCTGCCAGAGGGATCAATCGTGGGAAGGAAGGCTAGTGGGGGTTCATGATTAGAGAATTGATTGGGAGGGGGGATCGAGGAAGAGGCCGGATCGACCTGCTGCAAATCTAGAACACTAATGCGGAGACAATCTGTTTTGACAGTTGGCACCATTATGGAATACCAGTCAGTTGAGGTGAGTTTGTTGGAATCTCTAACACCGGTGTTTGCCAGGAAGCCCGCCAACTTATTGGCCTTTCTCCTAACCGCCGAGGAGGATATGCCTCTGGCATTGTCAATATTGTGCTTGATCTTTTGTAGGATTTTGTTGATGCGCCAACAATCGGAGACTTGCTGAACACTGCACCCCTGTTGGATTTTCCGACAATCTCGGGTAGCGACGGTAGAATCTCCTTCTACCAGGAGGGGCCAAAAATTGTGATGTATGGCAATGTCAAATCCATGAGCCATAGCCTGGAGTTCAGCGGCATTGTTGGTGGTGTAATAAATGTTCCCATTGTAGATCCAGAGAATCATGCCTTTGTGGTTGCGGAAGACTCCTCCGAAACCCGCATTGCTAGGATTATCCTTGGAAGCTCCATCATAGTTGAGTTTAATAATGTTGGGATCAGGAGGGTGCCAAACAGTCTCAGGCGGGGAGGCCATGGAAGTAGAGGGATGAGGGAGTTGGAAGAGGGGAGAGAGATTGAGAAGGGAAAGAATGATGCATTGCTCCCTGGTAGGGGGGGAGGAGGGGTCCAGGAGTTTGGCTATGGAAATAAATTCGCACAAGGTTTTCTTGATGAGGTGAAAAATCTGTTCTTCCTTGTTAGCCAAGTTTTTGAAGATTCGAGAATTCCTTTCTTTCCAGAGAGCCCAACACATTATGCCTGGGAGAAGGTTCCATGCCAGATTAATGAGGAGCTGGGAAGAGAAGGAGGTGTGCTAGAGGTCAAGGGAGATGAGGATGGAGGAGGGATCACGATCCGAGGCCTTGAAGACAAAGGAAAGCCAATTCGAAATGATGGAGGCAAATTGATACTCATTGAGTAAGTGATTGGCAATTTCGGGGTTTGAGTTGCAAAGAGTGCAGATAGACGGACCTACGAAGCCTTTTTTTTTGGAGATTTTCCCAAGTCAGAATTTTTTGGTGCATGAAGAGCTAGAGGAAAAGAGGAATTTTAGGCCAGTGATTCTGTTTCCAGAGTCTTTTCCATTTGTTGTCCACAGGAATGTGGTCGGGGTCCAAGAGGAGACAGTAGGCCTCTTTGATATTGAAATGCCTTGCTGCGTTGGAACACCATCTGAGTTTATCCGGCTCCGCCGCATCCTTCTGGATCTGTCTCTTGTTAAGCTCCTCTGTAAGAATTTCCCTAGACTGGGGGTGGTTATTCTGAGCCATTTTATTGGGGTCCAACCACACTCACCAATCCATGTTGTCCTGAATTTTCCAAAAGTCTTTGACAACCTTTTTGTTAAGTCTCTACATTTGCAACCTGATGGGGAGGAAGATGTCAGTGTTGAGCTTGGGGCGTTTTTCCCAAGCATTGTCCCAGAGCAATGCATTCTCCCCATTGCACACTTCCCAAAAATAGTGGTCTTGAATGAGAGTTCTATTATCCCAAGCGTGGTTCCAGATCTGTGAACCTTTGAGATTGCTCGAGAGTCTGATTAAGGAGTCAGGATGATGCGTTGGAGCATACTTGGCTTTCCATAGCTTAGCCTAGGATGTGGTAGGATTGGTAATCCAATGCCACCAAGTTTTCTCTCCCAAGACTTTACCAAGGACATCCGGATCTTTGAGACTGATACCACCAGCTTTTTTGGGCTTGTAGAGTTTACTCCAGGCAACAAGGGCCCATTTCCCATTATTCGTCTTGCTCTTCCAAAGGAAATCTCTTTGTATTGCTCTAATTTGGTTAGAGATAGTTCTGGGGGCCGCAATGGGAGTATTGGTACTGTGGCATGGCTTGAAGAACAGAACGCACTAGGACAAGTTTGCTTGGGAATTTAAGGGAGCAGAAGGTCCATTTGGAAATTTTTTTTTGAAGCTTAGAGACTAGGGATTCCCAGTTGCCTCTAGCTAGGGGTTTATCAGTTAGGGGAACACCTAAATATTTCGAGGGGAAGTAGCTGAGTTGGAAGCCAAGAATACGGGTGATGTTAATTTGAATGGCATTGGAAGTGTTTAGGAAGAAGAGTTTGGACTTGGCGTTGTTAACAGAGGAACCCGAGGCCTGAGCAAAATCATCTAGAATGGCCCTGAAGGCAAGGGCTTCTTTGACAAAGGGAGTGCCCATGAGGAGCGTATCATCCACAAATTTTTGGTGAGTGATCGGGGGTTAGGGGGGTAGATATTAAGGCCACTGACACGGCCATCAGAGGATGCAGCAGATAAGGAGTGGCCAAGGCCTTCTGCCATGATAACAAAGAGGAAGGGTGAAAGAGGATGTCCTTGTTTGATGCCCCGAGAGGGGTTGATGATGGCTGAAGGGGAGCCATTGAGGAGGATGGAGAAGAAAGCCCCCGAGACTAAAGCCATGATCCAATTTATGATGTCTTTGCTAAACCCAAAGGCTGCCAGCATATTCCTTATGTAATTCCAATTGATTTTGTTGAAATATTTGGACATATCCATTTGGATGAGCATACCAAGTTTGATTTGATCCTTGAGAGAGTGGATGAATTCTTGAGAGAGGATGATGTTCTCCAAGATTTCCCTACCCTCAATGTAAACAGTTTGGTGGGGCGAGATGAGAAGCAGAAGCAGAATTTTGATGCGGTTGACTAGGACTTTAGAGATGATCCTATAGATAATGTTGTAGAGGGAGATGGGTCGAAACTGGTCAAGGGAGCCTGCTTTATCAGATTTGGGGATGAGGGTGAGAAAGGTTGCATTGAAGGCTTTGAGGATGGATCTTTTAAGACGAGATTCTTCGATTAGGTCATAAACTTTGTCTTTGATCAAAGGCCAACAGGCTTTGTAGAAATCTGTGGTCAAACCATCCGGACTCGGGGCTTTTCCATTGGGCATGGAATGGACAGCTTCTTCCACTTCAGCCATTGTTATCTTTTTTAGCAGCATATGGTTATGCTTTCTAGTTAAGATATTAGGGATGTTCCTTGTGATTTTCGTGATGTCTTCCTCATTGTCGTGGTTGTTCTTTGTAAGGATGGCCCTAAAATATTGGTTGAGCACAACTTCAATCTCAATACGAGTGCTTAAGATAAGGCCCTGCTGATTTTTGAGACTGAGGATTCTGTCGAATTTTCTGTGTTGGATCTTAGATTTCGAAAATATAAGTTAAATGGTTGTTAAAGAATTTGGATTTCATTTGTATTTTCATATATTGTTTATAGAATGAGTAGTTGATTTAATTTATTATATGATACAATTTACTTGAATAAAGCACATAATAAACTATATAAAGATTAAGAAAATCATTGAATTTTTACATATTTCATATTTAGAAAGAAAAATAGAAGTTTAATGGTTGTTAAAGAATATGGATATCACTTATATTTTCATATTTTGTTTATAAAATTATTAGATAATTTAACTTGTAATATGATAGTTTCCTTCAATAAAGCACATAATAAACCACACAAAGATTTAAGACTTATCTCTTTATCTAATACCTTAGTTAGAAGTTTTGCTAAGATGAGTGCAAACAAAGGTAGGTGTTTTTTTAAATGATTTAGAAGAAAAGTTTCTTATTATGAATACCTTAAAATGGTACTAAAATTTATATAATTTCTTTGGTAAGTTTTCAATGGCAGATAAGACATTTGGAATATTAATGTCCTAATGACTAGGAAGCGCTCAAGCAACCTCATAAAAATTCCCTATGGCTCATCCACACACATTTCGTATCTCTAATGAAGATGTTTCCAAATAGCTTCAAACCCTCATGTGCACAAACCTCCATTCTCCCATACTCTCCATAATTGATAGTGTTGACCTTGCTCGCCATCATCTTGACAATGAGCTATAGGGCATAACAAATGGGCAAAAATAAAATCTGCTTTTCCAATGCACAGTCAAAAAATATATTTGGTAGAAGGGGGCACCCTCCTTGTTAAGGTCATGATATCCACTTGATAAAATGATGAGTGATGGATTAAGGGTTGCCATTTTTTAGAAATTTAATGGTTTGAATGAGTAATCAGATGCATATATTCAAGTCACAATAAAAAATCAAACATCATTGTTGCTCATGACATTAATGCTAATGCAATTGTTGTCACCATTAATCTTCCCCTCCATACATAACTACTATTGCTATTACTTTCATTATCCATTTCCAAAACCTTATCTTCATATCTTGTTCTTAATTGAGTGGACTTAATGGTTAAAAACATGTGTTTCCTTTTAAAAGGTGATTCTTCAAATCTAGAAGGGTAAAGTATGTACACCTATGAAAACTTAGTAGTCAAATTGTTGTGTGAACATGATCTTAACTTAAAATATTTTAAACACCAAGAAAAATTACATTTTAACCTTCTAAATTTTTCTTATTACTTAATATACATAAAACTAGAATAAATTTACACTAATTATAACTTGTAACATTTTATAAATTATTTAAATTATTATATTCTAAGAAAACATAAGTACATATATATTTTGAGTGGGACTAATGATTAATGGTACATCATAAATTCAATTTGAGAGAAGACATGCATATTTAAATTTCATACTTCAACCCATTAACATTTTTCTACCCATCATTAATAAAAATGAATTATTTCAAAATAAAATTATCTATAAATAATAATTATTTTATTTTATTTTTGGAGGAAAAAATCATAATTTTATTGAATTAGAAAATAAGAAACAAAATTACATATTGCGGATGTTGTTAAGCATTCAGTCATGCTATTCATGTGATTGATGAACAATAAAAAGAAAAATAGTAAAAGTTACATGAGTTTTCTTTACACCCCATAAGTGCTTTATTGTGTGTTTTCTCTTTCTATTGCTCAATTACTTTAATCTCTACCAAAATTATAAATTAAAATATTATTATACTTACCATTCATAATTTAAAAATTCAATTAATAAAACTGAAATTTAAAATTATATTAAAAATCATTTTAATAAATGTAAAGCAAAATTTCAAACTCTCTCATTTAAAACAAAACAAATCTCTGTATATATAATCTAAAAATTCAAATGAAACTTGAGATTATATTAAAAAACATGTTAAAAATGCTTCCTTATTGTAAATTCAAAACAAAATCCAAAATCCAAACTTACTCTAATTTTTAAAAGGCAACGAAACGAAACATGACTAAATGAACTTTCACACTTTTGATATTAAACTGGAGCGTCCAGCGTATGGGTGTTTTTTGATCACGATCTATACCTAACATCTCTCGTTGGAATAACGTCTTACGGTTCGAACTCGTAACCTCAGGTAGAAAAAAGAAATTGAAGTTCAGAAAATTTTGAATCTCGAGGACCATTTGAATATAATTGATTTTGTTCGGATTGTAACAAATAATCAATGTGATTCAGCGGAGGGCGCGAGTGTTGTCGAAGATATAAATTTGAATTGTGTGAGATAGCTTTTCTTAACGATGGGAATGATCTTTGATGGGTCGGTGGATCCAACGTCCGAGAGATTTCGAACCTACACCGACGGTGGGAATGATCTTTTATCGGTCACCGATTAAATGTTAGATAGAATTGGACCGTTGACAAAAGCTAATTACCATTTGCAAAAGCTAATCCTTCTTTTATTTAGTTCATCAATCCCTCTTCTTCTTGCACTGCAATGCGCCCTCTCAACTCTTTGCGCTCTTTTGCTCTCTGTCTCTCAGGTGAAGCGGTGATGTTTTGTGGGGTGCTCCTCGTTTGTTTTGTGTTGTTTCTTGTGATGTTTTGTGGGGCGCTCTTTGTAGAAAAATGTAAAATTAAACCTGAAAAATTTCAGCAGTCATGGTTGGTACAGCTGGCCACTGGAACTAACAAAAAAGTCACACATAAGTTGCCCAAAACAGCAATACAATTAAATGGGTTCCCAACAGAAGTAAATCTGAACATATTGCCATTAGGATCCTATGATCTGCTGATAGTAATGGATTGGCTGGAAAAGAAGAAAGCCCTGATGAACTGCTGGGATAAAACCCTGCATTGTGTATATGAGGAAGGGAAACCTTTTACACTAAAAGGGAAACCAAAACCCATTGTAGTAAGACAAATATCAGCCTTACAATTGAAAAGAACAGCTAGAAAAGGATACCAAGTGTATGCAGTGCATGTAGAAGAAATAGAACAGAAAACTGAGGAAGAGTTACTGGATGCTATACCAGTCATCAGAGAGTTTAAGGAAGTCTTTCCCAAGGAAATCCCTCATCTTCCCCCCAAAAGAGAGATTGACTTTTCTATAGATCTGGTGCCGGGAGCTACACCTATTTCCCGAGCTCCTTATCGAATGAGCCCGCCAGAACTGATGGAGCTGAAGATGCAGCTGCAATAATTATTGGATAAGGGTTACATTAGACCAAGTGTGTCTCCATGGGGAGCACCTGTTTTATTTGTTAAAAAGAAGGATGGAACTTTTAGGATGTGCATTGACTATCGTCAACTGAACAAGTTGACCATTAAGAATAGATATCCACTTCCTAGAATTGATGATCTTTTTGATCAAGTGAGAGGAGCTTCAGTCTTCTCCAAGATAGACCTAAGGATTGGGTATCACCATCTCAGAATTAAAGAAGAAGACATCAGCAAAACAACATTTCGAACCAGGTATGGGCATTACGAATTTGTAGTCCTACCTTTTGGTTTGACAAATGCCCCTAACACATTTATGTGTCTGATGAACAGTGTGTTGAATAAGTATTTGGACAAATTTGTTCTTGTGTTCATAGATGATATCTTAGTTTACTCCAAAAATGAGGAAGAACATAAGGAACACCTGAGAATAGTGTTGCAAACTTTGAAAGAAAATCAGCTATATGCCAAGTTCAGTAAATGTGAATTTTATAAAGATAAAATTCAATATTTGGGTCATATAATATCTGAAAAAGGGTTGGCAGTTGACCCTGAAAAGATAAAAGCCATTAAAGAATGGCCAGTTCCCACTGATGTCTCAGCAGTAAGATCATTTATGGGAATTGCAGGCTATTATCGCAGATTTGTGGAGAGATTTTCTGCTATAGCAAATCCCATAACCTCATTACAAAGGAAGGGTGTTAAGTTCGTGTGGACTAAGAAATGTCAAAACAGTTTCGAACAATTGAAACAAAAACTTATTTCAGCCCCTATATTAAAAATTGCTGATCGTAATAAAGAGTTTGTTGTATGTTCAGATGCTTGCAGAGAAGGGCTGGGAGGAGTCCTGTTACAGGAAAATTCAGTCATTGCCTATGAATCTAGGAAATTGAAAGTACATGAACAGAATTATAGTGCATATGATTTGGAATTTGCAGCTGTTATTCATGCTTTAAAAATGTGGAGGCACTATCTGCTGGGGAAGAAGTTCACTTTGATGACTGATCATATTAGCCTCAAATATTTTTTCTCCCAAACTGACCTGAATGCAAGACAAGCCAGATGGCTATCTTTTCTAAGTGACTTTGATATGGACATAAAACATATCAAGGGGAAAGAAAATAAAGTTGCGGATGCCTTAAGTAGAAATGCTTGTCAACATTTAAACAACATTGGGAGTAGTGCCCAGATGGAGATAGAGGAATTGGTGGTAAAAGCAGCAAATCAAGATCCCAACTATGAAACACTCTTGGTGAAACTACAGAAAAGGGATAAAACTGATTTCACTAAAAACCAAAAAGGGCTGCTCTATTACAAAAACAGGTTGTATATCCCCGATATAGAGTCATTGAAAAGAGAAATTCTAGATGAATATCACAAACAGCCCTATGCAGGACATCCAGGATATCAAAAGATGTTCACAGCCTTGAAGAAGAAGTTGTTCTGGCCAGGAATGAAAAAATATGTGGCAGAGTATTTAAGTAGATGTATGGAATGTCAGTTAGTCAAAGTTGAGCATCAACACCCAGCAGGGCTTTTAAATCCTTTTCCAATTGCAGAATGGAAATGGGACACAGTTTCCCTAGATTTTATAACAGGATTACCCAAGACCAAATATCAACATGATTCTGTAATGGTAGTAGTAGACACTCTCACAAAAGCTGCTCATTTTATACCAGTCAAGTCTACCTTTGGAACAGCTCAAGTAGCAAATGTTTTCCTAAAGGAGATAGTAAGGCTTCATGGAGTTCCCAAGGTGATTGTATCAGATCGGGATGCTAAGTTTACCGCAGCGTTTTGGAAAGGATTGTTTGCAGGAATGGGTACTAAGCTGAATTTTAGTACTGCCTATCACCCTCAAACTGATGGGCAAACAGAAAGGACAAATCAAATTTTAGAGGATATGCTGAGAATGTACGTGATGGATAGGCCATCAAGATGGGAAGAGTATCTGCATTTAGCTGAGTTTGCCTATAATAATAGCTACCAATCCTCTATTAAGATGAGTCCGTTTGAGGCACTTTATGGGAGAAAGTGTCGTACTCCTTTGAGCTAGAGTCAACCAGAGGATAAACTGGTGTTGGGACCAGATGCATACAAGAGATGGAAAGAATTATCAAACAGATACAAAAGAATATCAAGACAGCACAAGATCGCCAGAAAAGCTATGCTGATAAGAAGAGAGTGCACCGAGAATTCAAAGTGGGGGATCATGTGTATTTACGCATCAAACCCAAAAAGAGCACACTTTATGCTGGAAGTTGTGCAAAACTTGCACCTAGATATTTTGGGCCTTTTGAAGTTTTAGAAAGGGTGGGACCAGTGGCTTACAAGCTGGCCTTACCACCCCATGTGAAAGTGCATAATGTGTTTCATGTTTCGTTATTAAAAAGATATGTGCATGATGCTTCTCACATAGTTGATTGGAATGTTGTACAGGTGGAACCAGAAGGGGAGTTTCTGCCAGAACCGCTTCAAATATTGGAGCGGGAAGAAATTGAATTGAGAAACAGAACATTGGTCAGAGTAAAAGTGCAGTGGAAGGACTTTACTGCTGAAGAAGCCACCTGGGAAAGGGAAGCTGAAATGATGGAGAAATATCCAGTTTTGTTTAAATGAACTATAGTAGTTGAATAACAACACCGAGGACGGTGTTTATTTTCAGAGGGGGAATATGTAACACCCCCAATTTGTGTGTTGAATTTTTAAAGTTTGAACATTTGAATTTAAATCCTAAGGGGTTGGACCCCAAGGGATAAGCATGGTGTGAATGTATTTGCATATTTTATTTGAGGAAATAAATAAAATTATTGTGCATTTTGACCAAGATGAGAATTAGAGATCACTTTCCAAATCCATGAGGATGGATAAGGCAACAAATCCCCAAAATCTTTCAAAAATCCTTGAAAGAAATTAATTTAGATTGAGGAGGAATCTAAATTTCCCCAATGAAGAGGAGTAGTTGGGAAGAGGTAAAGAAAAGTTGGAAAAGCTGAGGAAAAGCTTAAAGTAGCTTTAAAGAATCCCAAGATGGGAAGCCTAGGCTAAACAGGAAAGAAAGCATCCTGCTATTATGGACGCAGAATTAGAAACATGCTTTGGGGAATTATGAGCTTAAATAAGCTGCTCCTAAGCAGATCAGAGATTGATCTGATCTAGGAGGTGATCTCTGCTCGGGGGTGAGTCCTGGGAGACAAAGAGGACTCTAAGGTTGGGAGGTTGGTCATTTGCAGATTGTGGTATGTTCTGAAATTTTGTTATTCTATTTTCTGATGGTATGAATTGGCTACATATAGAAAAATTTAATTGATGGTGTGATTTATGTTAGTGCTACATTTAACAGAATCTTTACTAAGGTAATCCCCTTCCTGATTCTGTTTAGTTGTAGAAAAAAAATCCATAGAGTAGAAACTCCAGAATCTCTAAACCAAGGTTGGTTTAAATCTGAAGTTACTTAGCCTCTTCAGATAATTAATTATTGCTTTATTCCCGGTAGACACAAATGTGATATTATATGCTTATGAGTATACTAGAGAGACCTTATAGCATTATTAAAGTTACGGGGTATAAAGACAACCAGCTGAAAGTAAATGCAATAAATTATGACATTGAACTTATGTTAGTGAATGAGTAACTTACTCTATAGAGTTTTTATAATAATCATAAGGATGTAGATTTCACTTTTAAGTCTACCTTTAGTCCTTGAACTCTATTCAAGCACTATCTAATATCTATAAAAAAAAAAAAACTATAAGAGCATAATAATCTTTAAAACATCTTATCCCTACCTCTACTTTAACTTCTGAAATAAAGATCGAAGAAAGAAAATTCAAAGTAAAGTAGGGGCACACTCTCAACTTAGGGACATGATACATGTAATGAAAAACCAAAACAACAATAAATAATGAGAGCGCCGAGAGCTAATTAAGTAAGCTCGTTCGACCTTAGTTATCAACACATGTATATAGAAAAAAAAAAAAAATTAAATACGTGCCAATGTTTAAACAATGTCGAGGACATCTAGGTATACATCCTAAATAAATCGATTAAAAGAACCGGGGAACCTAAATTAATGACATTGCATGCATATAGGCGCACTGTAAATAGAGCGTAAGAGCATTGACGTAATTAAGGCGGCTCATTGATAGCCCACCCTTGCGACCAAATATTTTGGTGAGCGCATGTATCTTTTAGCAAGGTCTTTTTAACATCTAATGAAAATAATTTATACACATATTAGAATTATATAACAATAAAACCTACGCTCATAATTATTATGCACTTCATAAATGTACTCGTAAATACCTATCGGCAATCAACCATACACTTAAGTGCTGAGAGTTAGTGAAATAGCATACAAAAATAACGAGTTGCGAGAAGTAATGAACGTCAATAATACGGCTATGAAATAAGATAACTGTGCAAATAAACTAAGGGTTAAATTAAATCCACGACATGAACAATATTCATTGCTTTTACTTACTATAGCCATACAATAAATCTATCCACGAAAGCTCATCATGGCTCCACTACCCGCGTGTATTAGGCCTGCAGGAGATATTAACGTGCAAAGGATATATATATAGAAATTGCAATGCATATGATAATCTGTGTAATAACACCGTCATTAGACTCTGGTCAGCGTTAATAGAGACGCTGTAAAATAGAGGCCGAGTAAAATAGGACTGTTCCTCATGGGAAAATCATTCGATTATATACTTTTGGGAAGGAAAAAAAAAAACAAACAAAATAGCCGAAACATAAATACTAAACTTCCACGAATTCTTCGACTGTCAGTATCCAAAAAAAAAGGGGAAGTTCATGTAAAAATGAGGAAACAGCGTTATTACCCAGAGGTATAACGCGGCAAGAATCTCCAGAAAGTAAAACACGCCATAGCCTCAGGGTCTAAATGATTCTGCAAAACATTACACAGAGGTAGGGAATTTTATACCATCGGTAGCATATCAAGCTTTCTTCTACGTCCATAATTGGTAAACGATGGTTTAACCCTATCAGTAAAATAAATCGTGAACATTTAAAAGTTCAAACAGAAAGATTCTAGTATTACACGCGTGCAATACGAACGAACATCTCTTTTCTCAATTATAATCAACAGACCCTCCATGAGGTGCTGAAGAGTGTGTGGTTGCATGGGAAAAGGGTAACTACTCCTGGATAAAATGACCTGTATTAGTTCAATCGAGATGACTCGGATAAAAGCACAATAGGAATAGAAAAACCTATGACAGACGACAAACTATTAAACCCGAGGTTCCTCGGTGACGCCGAACCGAGCTGCTGAGGAATATTAGAAGAGAAAAATATCTGGGCACAGCCTTGACATAATAGAAACCCTAAGTTCGTTCCTGCAAAAGCAAAGGCCGAACCACAAAGGGAAAATGCGGCGCGTCCAAGTCGCTGCTGGATATTATCGATACATAGGAAACCTACACATCAATCCGCCGGAAAGGTCGGTTAGCAAAATATATGGTTAACTACTGAGAATAGGTATATAGAATAGGAACAAGAAAACATATGCAGCCACATCGTAAACAGATGAAGGAAAAAGGGCAAGTAAAAATATTAACCGGCGGGTGTTAGGGCAAAGGCTCTCACGCAAATAGTATACCAGCCAAGGATAAAATGATGAGAACGTCTTGACCGAAGAGAGATGAAGAATACAGAAAACGTAGAAATAAATCTATAAACAGTTAAATGCTGAAGAGGAATCGTCAGGTGAGAGGTATTACCAGTTATGGGCAGAAAAAAACTCGAGCCGAATATGCATGTTCTGAAACCCTTGCCTCCGAGAAGCCCGACGCAACGAAGAAGAATGAGACAAATAGTCGTGAGTGATAAGATTTTAATGTGAGCCAAACCCTAAAATGAAATCGCGCAAGTACTGGACAATTCCTGATCACGGGTTGCGCAGATACACCCAATGACCTCGAATTTCACGAAAAAATTACAGAGGGATTTCCAAAATTCACATTGAGCCGCAACCTCTGTACTCGCTGACAGGTTAATATTATTTAAAATTCTGAGTAGAGTACATGCGGGGCGGGCTGCCGGCGCATGCATGAGATTAATCTCATAGAGAAGACCCTTCCCTCTCCAGCTGTTGAGCAAAAACGCTCCAGGACATTAGCTGTTGTGCGAGCGATGAAGTGAGTTGTCACGGTCATAAGTCGAAGCCTGACAAATCTGAAGCGTAGTGCAATTGCTGGTCATACCCTAAAGTCTGTGTAGACCGTCATCTACACCAATACAAACAAGAAAACTTCGATACACTGGCAATGTCTGAAATAGCATAAAGACTAAGGTTGACTGAAACCATAATTGAGTAAATAGCGATGGAATCGGTACACGGATTTAGTGACCAATTATATATCAGAGTTGATATAAATTAGTAGCGCTAGAATAGTGAATAATGAAACCCTTAAAGGGAATTATTATCATACAACTATTGTGTGATAGATTCAATTAAGGGAAGAGGTAATAATCGAAAACAATATACGTAGGATGTATCCTACATAACTAGTATGAAAAATATACAACGTATTATAAGAATAGAATTCTATGGGTTCACGAAATGGTAAGATATGTATATGCAATATATTGTCTCATAGGATTATTGTGTCACAAAAATTAATATACTAGCGCGTATGGTAAAATAATTGTATCCAAGTCTTGGGTATAGACTTTGGGATAGAAGAATAATTCAAGTAGTAAATAGATTTTAGTTTAGTAAAGTGGATATAAACATATATATATATATGGGCTATTGGATAAATATATATATATGGGCTATTGGATATATATATGAACATATATATACATGTCTTATATATATGGGCTATTGGATGTAAACATAGGTTGTGCATAGGGGTATTCAAATGTAAATTTTATTTTACCCAAGGATATACACTTAGGGATTGTGTATAGTCTACGAATGTGTTTAATATGCCTATGTGTTTTATAGCTATACATATGGATAATATATATTGGTCCCTAAGTAGGTGTGGACATTAAGAGTGGCATAGTAAGTTGTGTACACGGTTACATTATACACATGGAAAATATTGGATGTTGGAAATAGAAAAAAAAAAATAGAAAAATTTGCCCTTAAATTGGAGGTGTGACAAATGGTATCGGAGCACTAGTTACAACAAATTGGGCTGTCGTTTGGTGCTCACTGCTTATTACATATTTTATTTTTCTGAAGTTTATAAACTTTGCTAATCTGTGTTGTAAGTGTGTACAGTTGAAATGGCTGAAGGTGAAGGGATTTATGTGGACCTGGGGGATGAGTTTGCTACTCCAGATCCCAATGCCCCGGTACTGGCTATGTTGCACCGGATGCAACGAGAGTTGGCTGAATTAAGAAGCCAAAATGACATGTTGTCATCAGCCAGTAAGGAGCAGGAAAAGCTCATCAGAGAGCTAACTTCCCGGAACAGCCAAGAAGGTGAAGGTTCTAGAAAAAGAAAGATGGATGAATCTGAGGATGAGGATGCAGCTAGAAATCAACATAAGCAGAAAAGAGAATTGCAGGGAGAATTTAGAAAGATCAAGCCTCCCTCCTATGATGGGGAGAAGGAGGAGGATGCTGAAGCTTGGTTGCTGAATATGATCAAGTATTTCCAAGTATATGAATATGAGAGCAATCTGAAGGCCAGATTAGCTGTGTATCAGCTGCAAGGAAAAGCCACACTGTGGTGGGAAGAGACAAAAATGGTGCATGCCATTGATGAAAAAAACAGTTACTTGGGAAGATTTTCAGACTAAGTTCAAAAGTCGTTATTTGAATGAACGTTATTATGATGATAAAGCAAAAGAATTCCATGAACTTAGACTAGGACAACTCACTATTGATGAGTTTGTCACTAAGTTTACCAATTTACTGAGGTATTTCCCTTACATTAGGGAAGAAAACAGAAAAGATATGATAGGTTTAAATTGTTTAGCCTCATTACCACAAAGGAAAGAATTGAGTTTGACAACCCAAAGACCATGGATGAAGAAACTGCAGAAAAAAGCAAGGTGCTATCAGCAGTTTAAAGGAAAGGCTGAACAAGGGAAGAGCTGGTTGAACAAGGGTGAGTTCAAGGGGAAAAGACAAAAACCAACATATTTAAGGAATTTTGGCAGAGATCATCAGCGGAAAAAATTTAATAAACCAAAAGAAAGCCAAACTGCTCAATCCCAATTGGCTTCAAAACAAGTAGAAGAGAACAATAAAAAGGAAGGGACAGTCAGAATGAAGGAACCTTTGAAATGTTGGGGCTGTGGAGAACCCCATATTTTGAGGGACTGCCCCCATCGAAATATTCATATGATCAGCAGAGAGCGAGAGGCGACAACAGTAAATGACATAGCTAGAAATATACCAACTATCAGTGCGGCCTTGGAAAATCGGCAAGCAGAACATCAAGCAACCATGGTGGAAATGGAGGGTAAGCTTTCTGACCTACCTGTTACTGTTTTGATTGATCCAGGTAAACTTCTTTGAGTTACATTTAAGTCACAAATTTATGAAAAATGTAAAATTAAACTGCGAAAATTTCAGCGATCATAGTTGTAGTCTGGTAGTCAGGATATGAGAAAAAGTCATTTTGATGCAAGTTGCTGGCAATGTGCACCACCATGGTTTAGCAGTATCTGAACATATTGCCATTGGGATCCTATGATCTGCTGATAGGAATGGATTGGCTGGAACAGAAGAAATCCCTGATGAATTTCTGGGATAAAACCTTGCATTGTGTAGATAAGGGAGGGAAACCATTTACATTAAAAGGAAAACCAAAACCCATTGTAGTAAGACAAATATCAGCCTTACAATTAAAAAGAACAGCTAGAAAAGGATACCCGGTCTATGCAGTGCATGTAGAAGAAATAGAACAGCAAACTGAGGAAGAGTTGCTGGATGCTATACCCGTCATAAGGGAATTTAAGGAAGTCTTTTCCAAGAAAATTCCTCATCTCCCCCCCAAGAGAGAGATTGATTTTACAATCGATCTAGTACCAGGAGCAACCCCTGTCTCTCGAGCCCCTTATAGGATGAGTCCGCCAGAACTGATGGAGTTGAAGATGCAGCTGCAAGAATTATTGGATAAGGGTTACATTAGACCGAGTGTGTCTCCATGGGGAGCACCTCTTTTATTTGTTAAAAGAAGGGATGGAACTTTTAGGATGTGCATTGACTGTGATGTTGTGAACAAGTTGTCCATGCAGAAGATAAAGATATCCACTTCTGGGATGATCCTTTTTGATCAATGAGAAGAACTAGTTTCTTAGATGAACCTGAGATGGTATCCCGACTCGAAATTAAAGAAGAAAATATTGACAAAGCAACATTTGAACTACAGTGTGGTGTTAGAATTTGTAGTCCTACCTTTTAGTTTGACAATGCTACCTTAGGTATACTTGATGAGCAGTCAATGATCTGAATAAGTATTTGGACAAATTTGTTCTTGTGTTTCATAGATGATATCTTAGTTTGTCTAAAAAATGAGAAAAGAACATAAAGACACAGAATAAGATTTGCAAACTTTAAGAGCAAAATCAGCTATATGCAAGTTGATAAATAAATTTGCAAGATAAAATTCAATATTTGGGTCATATAAATTCTGAAAAAGGGTTGGCAGTTGACCCTGAAAAGATAAAAGCCATTAAAGAATGGCCAGTTCCCACTGATGTCTCAGCAGTAAGATCATTTATGGGAATTGCAGGCTATTATCGCAGATTTGTGGAGAGATTTTCTGCTATAGAAAATCCCATAACCTCATTACAAAGGAAGGGTGTTAAGTTCGTATGGACTGAGAAATGTCAAAACAGTTTCGAACAATTGAAACAAAAACTTATTTCAGCCCCTATATTAAAAATTGTTGATCCTGATAAAGAGTTTGTTGTATGTACAGACGCTTGCAGAGAAGGGCTAGGAGGAGTCCTATTGCAGGAAAATTCGGTTATTGCCTATGAATCTAAGGAAATTAAGTATGAGCAGGTATGAATTTTTTATGATTTGGAATTATGAGTGATGTCAACTTTTCATGGGGCTTTCTCTGCTGGGGAGAAAGTTCACTTTGATGTTGATCATATTAGCCTCAAATATTTTTCTCCCAAAGTAGAGCACGAATGCAAAGACAAGCAGTTAATTTGTCTTTTCTAAAATGAATTTGATATGGACATAAAACATATCAGGAAAAACTAGAATTGAGATGTAAGTAGTAAATGCTTGCTTGTCAACATTTAAACAACATTGGGAGTAGTGCCACAGATGGAGATAGAGGAATTGGTGGTAAAAGCAGCAAATCAAGATCCCAACTATGAAACACTCTTGGTGAAACTGCAGAAAAGGGATAAAACTGATTTCACTAAAAACCAAAAAGGGCTGCTCTATTACAAAAACAGGTTGTATATTCCAAATATAGAGTCATTGAAAAGAGAAATACTAGATGAATATCACAAACAGCCCTATGTAGGACATCCAGGATACCAAAAGATGTTAACAGCCTTGAAGAAGAAGTTGTTCTGGCCAGGAATGAAAAGAGATGTGGCAGAGTATTTAAGTAGATGTATGGAATGTCAGTTAGTCAAAGTTGAGCATCAACATCCAGCAAGTCTTCTAAACCCTTTGCCAATTGCAGAATGGAAATGGGACACAGTTTCCATGGATTTTATAACAGGACTACCTAAAACCAAATATCAACATGATTATGTAATGGTAGTAGTAGACACTCTAACCAAAGCTGCTCACTTTATACCAGTGAAATCTACTTTCGGAACAGCTCAAGTAGCAAATGTTTTCCTAAATGAGATAGTAAGGCTTCATGGAGTTCCTAAAGTAATTGTTTCAGATCGAGATGCTAAGTTTACAGCAGAATTTTGGAGAGGATTATTTGGAGGGATGGGTACTAAGCTGAATTTTAGTACTGCCTATCACCCTCAAACTGATGGGCAAACAGAAAGAACAAATCAAATTTTAGAGGATATGCTGAGAATGTACGTGATGGATAGGCCATCAAAATGGGAAGAGTATCTGCATTTAGCTGAGTTTGCCTATAATAATAGCTACCAATCCTCTATTAATATGAGTCCGTTTGAGGCACTTTATGGGAGAAAGTGTCGTACTCCTTTGAGCTGGAGTCAACCAGAGGATAAACTGGTGTTGGGACCAAATGCACTACAAGAGATGGAAAGAATTATCAAACAGATACAAAATAATATCAAGACAGCACAAGATCTCCAGAAAAGCTATGCTGATAAGAAGAGAGTGCACCGAGAATTCAAAGTGGGGGATCATGTGTATTTACACATCAAACCCAAAAAGAGCACACTTTATGCTAGAAGTTGTGCAAAACTTGCACCTAGATATTGTGGGCCTTTTGAAGTTTTAGAAAGGGTGGGACCAGTGGCTTACAAGCTGGCCTTACCACCCCATGTTAAAGTGCATAATGTGTTTCATGTTTCGTTATTAAAAATATATGTGCATGATGCTTCTCACATAGTTGATTGGAATGTTGTACAGGTGGAACCAGAAGGGGAGTTTCTGCCAGAACCGCTTCAAATATTGGAGCGGGAAGAAATTGAATTGAGAAACAGAACAGTAGCCAGAGTAAAAGTGCAGTGGAAGCACTTTACTGCTGAAGAAGCTACCTAGGAAAGGGAAGCTGAAATGATGGAGAAATATCCATTTTTGTTTAAATGAACTCTAGTAGTTGAATAACAACACCGAGGACGGTGTTTATTTTCAGAGGGGGAATATGTAACACCCCCAATTTGTGTGTTGAATTTTTAAAGTTAGACATTGAACTTAAATCCTAAAGGGGGTGGACCCCAAGGGATAAGTATGGTGTGAATGTATTTGCATATTTTATTTGAGGAAATAAATAAAATGATTGTGCATTTTGACCAAGATGAGAATTAGAGATCACTTGCCAAATCCATGAGGATGGATAAGGCAACAAATCCCCAAATATCTTTCAAAAATCCTTGAAAGAAAATTAATTTAGATTTGAGGAGGAATCTAAATTTCCCCAATGAAGAGGAGTAGTTGGGAAGAGGTGAGAAAAAGCTGGAAAAGCTGAGGAAAAGCTTAAAGCGGCTTTAAAGAATCCCAAGATGGGAAGCCTAGGCTAAACAGGAAAGAAAGCATCCTGCTATTCTGGACGCAGAATTAGAAACATGCTTTGGGGAATTATGAGCTTAAATAAGCTGCTCCTAAGTAGATCAGAGGTTGATCTGATCTAGGAGGTGATATCTGCTCGGGGGTGAGTCCTGGGAGACAAAGAGGACTCTAAGGTTGGGAGGTTGGTCATTTGCAGATTGTGGTATGTTCTGAAATTTTGTTATTCTATTTTCTGATGGTATGAATTGGCTACATATAGAAAAATTTAATTGATGGTGTGATTTATGTTAGTGCTACATTTAACAGAATCTTTACTAAGGTAATCCCCTTCCTGATTCTGTTTAGTTGTAGACCAGAAAAGAAAAAAAAAATCCATAGAGTAGAAACTCCAGAATCTCTAAACCAAGGTTGGTTTAAATCTGAAGTTACTTAGCCTCTACAGATAATTAATTATTGCTTTGTTCCCTGTAGACACAAATGTGATATTATATGCTTATGTGTATGCTAGAGAAACATTATAGTAGTACTAAAGTTACATGGTATAAATACAAACAGCTGAAAGTAAATACAATGAATTATGACATTCGAACTTATGCTAGCGAATGAGTAACTTTACTCTATAGAATTTTTATAATATTCATAAGTATGTAGATTTCACTTTTAAGTCTACCTTTAGTCCTTGAACTCTATTCAAGCACTATCTAATATCTATAAAAAAAAAAAAACTATAAGAGCATAATAATCTTTAAAACATCTTATCCCTACCTCTACTTTAACTTCTGAAATAAAGATCGAAGAAAGAAAATTCAAAGTAAATTAGGGGCACACTCTCAACTTAGGGACATGATACATGTAATGAAAAACCAAAACAACAATAAATAATGAGAGCGCCGAGAGCTAATTAAGTAAGCTCGTTCAACCTTAGTTATCAACACATGTATATAGAAAAAAAAAACAAATTAAATAAGTGCCAATGTTTAAACAATGTCGAGGACATCTAGGTATACATCCTAAATAAATCGATTAAAAGAACCGGGGAACCTAAATTAATGACATTGCATGCATATAGGCGCACTGTAAATAGAGCGTAAGAGCATTGAAGTAATTAAGGCGGCTCATTGATAGCCCACCCTTGCGACCAAATATTTTGGTGAGCGCATGTATCTTTTAGCAAGGTCTTTTTAACATCTAATGAAAAGAATTTATACACATATTAGAATTATATAACAATAAAACCTATGCTCATAATTATTATGCACTTCATAAATGTACTCGTAAATACCTATCGGCAATCAAACATACACTTAAGTGCCGAGAGTTAGTGAAATAGCATACAAAAATAACGAGTTGCGAGAAGTAAGGAGCGTCAATAATACGGCTATGAAATAAGATAACTGTGCAAATAAACTAAGGGTTAAATTAAATCCATGACATGAACAATATTCATTGCTCTTACTTACTATAGCCATACAATAAATCTATCTACGAAAGCTCATCATGGCTCCACTACCCGCGTGTATTAGGCCTGCAGGAGATATTAACGTGCAAAGGATATATATATAGAAATTGCAATGCATATGATAATCTGTGTAATAACACCATCATTAGACTCCGGTCAGCGTTAATAGAGACGCTGTAAAATAGAGGCCGAGTAAAATAGGACTGTTCCTCATGGGAAAATCATTCGATTATATACTTTTGGGAAGGAAAAAAAAAAACAAACAAAATAGCCGAAACATAAATACTAAACTTCCACGAATTCTTCGACTGTCAGTATCAAAAACAAAAGGGGAAGTTCACGTAAAAATGAGGAAATAGTGTTATTACCCAGAGGTATAACGCAGCAAGAATCTCCAGAAAGTAAAACACGCCATAGCCTCAGGGTCTAAATGATTCTGCAAAACATTACACAGAGGTAGGGAATTTTATACCATCGGTAGCATATCAAGCTTTCTGCTACGTCCATAATTGGTAAACGATGGTTTAACCCTATCAGTAAAATAAATCGTGAACATTTAAAAGTTCAAACAGAAAGAGTCTAGTATTACACGCGTGCAATACGAACGAACAGCTCTTTTCTCAATTATAATCAACAGACCCTCCACGAGGTGCTGAAGAGTGTGTGGTTGCATGGGAAAAGGGTAACTACTCCTGCATAAAATTACCTGTATTAGTTCAACCGAGATGACTCGGATAAAAGCACAATAGGAATAGAAAAACCTATGACAGACGACAAACTATTAAACCCGAGGTTCCTCGGTGACGCCGAACCGAGCTGCTGAGGAATATTAGAAGAGCAAAATATCTGGGCACAGCCTTGACATAATAGAAACCCTAAGTTCGTTCCTGCAAAAGAAAAGGCCGAACCACAAAGGGATAACGCGGCGCGTCCAAGTCGCTGCTGGATATTATCGATACATAGGAAACCTGCACATCAATCCGCCGGAAAGGTCGGTTAGCAAAATATATGGTTAACTACTGAGAATAGGTATATAGAATAGGAACAAGAAAACATATGCAGCCACATCGTAAACAGATGAAGGAAAAAGGGCAAGTAAAAATATTAACAGGCGGGTGTTAGGGCAAAGGCTCTCACGCAAATAGTATACCAGCCAAGGATAAAATGATGAGAACGTCTTGACCGAAGAGAGATGAAGAATACAGACAACGTAGAAAGAAATCTATAAACAATTAAATGCTGAAGAGGAATCGTCAGGTGAGAGGTATTACCAGTTATGGGCGGAAAAAAACTCGAGCCGACTATGCATGTTCTGAAACCCTTGCCTCCGAGAAGCCTGACGTAACGAATAAGAATGAGACAAATAGTCGTGAGTGATAAGATTTTAATGTGAGCCAAACCCTAAAATGAAATCGCGCAAGTACTGGACAATTCCTGATCACGGGTTGCGCAGATACACCCAATGACCTCGAATTTCATGAAAAAATTACAGAGGGATTTCCAAAATTCACATTGAGCCACAACCTATGTACTCGCTGACATGTTAATATTATTTAAAATTCTGACTAGAGTACATGCGGGGCGGGTTTCCGGCGCATGCATGAGATTAATCTCATAGAGAAGACCCTTCCCTCTCCAGCTGTTGAGCAAGAACGCTCCAGGACATTAGCTGTTGTGCAAGTGATGAAGTGAGTTGTCACGGTCATAAGTCGAAGCCTGACAAATCTGAAGCATAGTGCAATTGCTAGTCGTACCCTGAAGTCTGTGTAGACCGTCATCTACACCAATACAAACAAGAAAACTTCGATACGCTGGCAATGTTTGAAATAGCATAAAGACTAAGGTTGACCGAAACCATAATTGAGTAAATAGCGATGGAATCGGTACACGGATTTAGTGACCAATTATATATCAGAGTTGATATAAATTAGTAGCGCTAGAATAGTGAATAATGAAACCCTTAAAGGGAATTATTATCATACAACTATTGTGTGATAGATTCAATTAAGGTAAGAGGTAATAATCGAAAACGATATACGTAGGATGTATCCTACATAACTAGTATGAAAAATATACAACGTATTATAAGAATAGAATTCTATGGGTTCACGAAATGGTAAGATATGTATATGCAATATATTGTCTCATAGGATTATTGTGTCACAAAAATTAATATACTAGCGCGTATGGTAAAATAATTGTATCCAAGTCTTGGGTATAGACTTTGGGATAGCAGAATAATTCAAGTAGTAAATAGATTTTAGTTTAGTAAAGTGGATATAAACATATATATATATATGGGCTATTGGATAAATATATATATATGGGCTATTGGATATATATATAAACATATATATACATGTCTTATATATATGGGCTATTGGATGTAAACATAGGTTGTGCATAGGGGTATTCAAATGTAAATTTTATTTTACCCAAGGATATACACTTAGGGATTGTGTATAGTCTACGAATGTGTTTAATATGCCTATGTGTTTTATAGCTATACATATGGATAATATATATTGGTCCCTAAGTAGGTGTGGACATTAAGAGTGGCATAGTAAGTTGTGTACACGGTTACATTATACACATGGAAAATATTGGATGTTGGAAATAGAAAAAAAAAAAAAAAAAATTTGCCCTTAAATTGGAGGTGTGACAATTACAATATGAAGAGCAGCAGGAACAGAGCGCTGTGAAGAGCAGAAACTCAAATCAGAAGCTCTTCAAAATACCCCCACAAATTCAAGGTAAGATTTAAGAAACTCTTAACGATTTATATGCCATTTTCTTTGTCACTATTAAATGCTTATATACTTGTCGTAATGACACCGAGCAATTCAACATACCCCATTAATGGCCGCCTCTCTGTGTATGTATTTTTCAATTTGAATAGGCTTTGGGGGGCGTACAGTATATTCTATTGAATTGTGAGTCCACGGGGTTTGAACAAATGACTATCATATATGAAAAAATCTAAACCCTAAACAAAACCTTCCTTCTCAACTCTCATTTAACGTATATTTGCTGGACCCCAGTAATCAGGAGATGGATTGCCACTGAAAATTTCCTTACTTTTGTGAGTCCTGCTTTAAACAGAACAATAGAATAAAATGTTCGAAATAATAAAACTAGGATTATTCATGCTTTTTTTTTATAAACATGCTCCCGAAGTTTTGAAAACAATTCAATGCTTCTTCATCGACGCTGAAATACTTGGAGTCAAAGTATTCATTGCAGGTGTGAAGCTAACACTTATATGGCCAAGGAAGCCTAAAATTTGATATTCTACCCTGCATTTCGAGAAAAATGTTCACAATGATTAAAATCTTACAATACACATAGTATCACTAACTAGAAACTCTCATCTTGGAGTAATTGATAGTTGTTAGACTTGAACACATTCTTTTGAGATACACAATGTTTATATAAATATATTTTTAAATTTCTATATTTTCAATAAATATTTTTTCCCATGAATATTTTTTTTCCATGAAATATATATGTAGTGGAAATCCACTAGTACTTCTCATTCACAGGATGGTACCTTGGTAAGCTAGATTTTGTAGAAGCTTAAATCTATCCACAAAAGGATTAAGCCATTACAACAATACCCACTAAGAGCTCAACATATTATTAGTAGGAATTGTTTCTTTATTTTTGTAAATTAAGTGGGTCTATTGACATTCATAGTAGAAACATAGATTACGTCATGGCCTCGAGAGGCAAATATTCTGATAGTCTAGAAGAAGCTGAGGAATAGCCGACTGACACAAATTAGTCTCACCCTATGGGAAAGAGAATATAGGGAGAGGCACAGAGGGGAGAGTGTTTCTAACAAAACCAGGGGAAAAAGATACATTGTTGCTCTGGAAAAAAGGCCATTGGGCCTCGAACACATGGAGAATAATAGAGAAAAAAAGAGAGGCCAAACCTGAAAAAAAAGAACTAGAGGGCGGGGGATTGTTGCACATCAGCTTTGTCAACACTGATAGGTCGGTCTGGTGTCCCTTCATCCGAGTAGAAGATCTACCGGCGATGAGTGGAGGGACCAGCTTCTTGGCAGTCAGGCTTGGAGGGGCACTGAGCATCTTCTTCGACCTTGGGGCTCTCATGGAGGCGTGCCATAGAGCTTCTTTTCAAAATGGCGTAGTGAGGGGAGCTACAGTCAATGAAGTGCATGTGGTGCACTTCCTTCACGTACGCGAAAAATTTCTCTGTCAGGGAATCAATTTTCCACTCAAGCTCTTTGTTGCTGTCCTTCTGCTCCTGAAGGGCGATGGCAAGAAGCATCTTGGTATGCCAATGCAGATCAATGGTCTTGCTGTACAAGTTCTCCCTTGGCCTGGTTAGCCCAGGATCCACGATCCAACTGAGTGAAGAGTCGACCGACTCCGAAGGCATTTCTCTGTGACGGATGTGGGCGGTGGTTTCCATGTCGGCTATACGCCTTTGCATGACAAGGTCGGTATTGTCCACATAAGTGCTGGCTAAATTTCTAGCCGTGGTCTCAACCTGAGTAACAGGAGGGCGAGAAGAGTTAGCCCAGAAAGCTCGACGGCCACGGCGGGCAGGGTGAGAGCGACGTGGGGCTATGGAGGTGGGGCGAGGATGAAGAGTGGAGGGTGAGGTGCAGAGATGAGGGGGGCAGTCACTTTGAGACAACTTCTGGGGAGGCCGAGTGGATGCAGGGTGCACAGGTCAAATAGATAGGAGTGAGGTATGAATAAGGAGGAGGGAGATGAAATAGGTGGGCGAGGGGTGTGAATGCCTGGGTAAGCCACTGGGAGGCATGCCCGATGGGCTGTTCGAATCATGCAAGGAATTAATGCTTGGAGGGGGTGCATACATTTGAGAGCAGGTAATCGAAGAGCTGCCAGAGGGATCAATCGTGGGAAGGAAGGCTAGTGGGGGTTCATGATTAGAGAATTGATTGGGAGGGGGGATCGAGGAAGAGGCCGGATCAACCTGCTGCAAATCTAGAACACTAATGTGGAGACATTCTATTTTGACAGTTCGCACCATTATGGAATCCCACTCAGTTGAGGTGAGTTTGTTGGGATCTCTAACACCGGTGTTTGCCAGGAAGCCTGCCAACTTATTGGCCTTTCTCCTAACCGCCGAGAAGGATATGCCTCTAGCATTGTCAATATTGTGCTTGATATTTTGTAGGATTTTCTTGATGCGCCAACAATCGGAGACTTGCTGAACACTGCACCCTTGTTGGATTTTCCGACAATCTTTGGTAGCGACGGTAGAATCTCCTTCTACCAGGAGGGGCCAAAAATTGTGATGTATGGCAATGTCAAACCCGTGAGCCAGAGCCTGGAGTTCAGTGGCATTGTTGGTGGTGTAATAAATGTTCCCATAGTAGATCCATAGAATCATGCCTTTGTGGTTGCGGAAGACTCCTCCGAAACCCGCATTGCTAGGATTATCCTTGGAAGCTCCGTCATAGTTGAGTTTAATAATGTTGGGATCAGGAGGGTGCCAAACAGTCTCAGGCAGGGAGGCCATGGAAGTAGAGGGATGAGGGAGTTGGAAGAGGGGAGAGAGATTGAGAAGGGAAAGAATGAGGCATTCCTCCCTGGTAGGGGGGGAGGAGGGGTCCAGGAGCTTGGCTATGGAAATAAATTCGCGCAAGGTAGTCAGGATGATGCGTTGGAGCATACTTGGCTTTCCATAGCTTAGCCTAGGATGTGGTAGGATTGGTAATCCAATGCCACCAATTTTTCTCTCCCAAGACTTTACCAAGGAGATCCAGATCCTTGAGACTGAGACCACCACCTTTTTTGGGCTTGCAGAGTTTACTCCAGGCAACAAGGGCCCATTTTCCATTATTCGCCTTGCTCTTCCAAAGGAAATCTCTTTGTATTTCTCTAATTTGGTTAGAGATAGATCTAGGGGCCGCAATGGGAGTATTGGTACTGAGGCATGGCTTGAAGAACAGAACGCACTAGGACAAGTTTGCTTGGGAAGATAAGGGAGCAGAAGGTCCAATTGGAATTTTTTTTTGGAAGCTTAGAGACTAGGGATTCCCAGTTGCCTCTAGCTAGGGGTTTATCAGTTAGGGGAACACCTAAATATTTCGAGGGGAAGTAGCTGAGTTGGAAGCCAAGAATACGGGTGATGTTAATTTGAATGGCATTGGAAGTGTTTAGGAAGAAGAGTTTAGACTTGGCGTTGTTAACAGAGGAACCCGAGACCTGAGAAAAATCATCTAGAATGGCCCTGAAGGCAAGGGCTTCTTTGACAAAGGGAGTGCCCATGAGGAGCGTATCATCCACAAATTGTTGGTGAGTGATCGGGGGTTAGGGGGGTAGAGATTAAGGCCACTGACACGGCCATCAGAGGATGCAGCAGATAAGGAGTGGCCAAGGCTTTCTGCCATGATAACAAAGAGGAAGGGCGAAAGAGGGTCCCCTTGTCTGATGCCCCGAGAGGGGTTGATGATGGCTGAAGGGGAGCCATTGAGGAGGATGGAGAAGAAAGCCCCCAAGACTAAAGCCATGATCCAATTTATGATGTCTTTGTTGAACCCAAAGGCTGCCAGCATATTCCTTATGTAATTCAAATTGATTTTGTTGAAAGCTTTGGACATATCCATTTAGATGAGCATACCAAGTTTGCTTGGATACTTGAGAGAGTGGATGACTTCTTTAGAGTGTAACACCCCCAATTTGTGTGTTGAATTTTTAAATTTAGACATTTGAACTTTAATCCTAAGGGGGTGGACCCCAAGGGCTAAGTATGGTGTGAATGTATTTGCATATTTTATTTGAGGAAATAAATAAAATGATTGTGCATTTTGACCAAGATGAGAATTAGAGATCACTTGCCAAATCCATGAGGATGGATAAGGCAACAAATCCCAAAAATCTTTCAAAAATCCTTGAAAGAAATTAATTTAGATTTGAGGAGGAATCTAAATTTCCCCAATGAAGAGGAAAGTAGTTGGGAAGAGGTGAGAAAAGCTGGAAAAGCTGAGGAAAAGCTTAAAATAGCTTTAAAGAGTCCCAAAATGGGAAGCCTAGGCTAAACAGGAAAGAAAGCATCCTGCTATTCTGGACGCAGAATTAGAAACATGCTTTGGGGAAATATGAGCTTAAATAAGTTGCTCCTAAGCAGATCAGAGGTTGATCTGTGATGGAGGTGATCTCAGCTCGGAGGTGAGTTCTGGGAGACAAAGAGGACTCTAAGGTTGGGAGGTTGGTCAATTGCAGTAGTGGTATGTTCCTGAAATTTTGTTCATTTTGATGTATTATGGTATGAATTGGCTACATATAAAACTTAAGGGAATTTGTATGATTGATTTTGGTACTACATTTAACAGAGTCCATCCTAAGGCATTCACCTTCCAGATTCTGTTTAGTTGTAGACCAGAAGTCCATAGAGTAGAAACCCCAGAAACTCTAAACCAAGGTTGGTTTAAATCTGAAGTTACTTAGTCTCCACAGATAAATAAATATTATCTTGTTTCCTGTAGATACAAATGTGATATTTATGCTCATATGTATGCTAGAAAAATATTGTAGCAGAACTGAAGTTTACATGGTACAAAACAAAAAGGGAAGAAAGTAAGATATTAGAATATGACATTCGAAATTGTGATAGAAAAAGAGTAATTCTACTCTATATGATTATTATAACAGTTATAAGTGTATATATTGCATTTCTAAATCTATCCTTAATCCTTGAAGACAAGTATCATAGCAAAAGACTTAATTTATAATTAAGGTCCTCTAGTCAAGCACTATTGAATACATATAGGTATACATCAAAAGAAAAATAGAATTTAAGAGCGAGGACTTTAGAATATGTATTCTTATTAAACCAAAGAGTAAATCTACACTATAGAAGTGTTACATCATTCATAGCCAATATAGGGTATATTGTATTTTAAATTCATCTCTAACCCTTGACATAAATATTATGGCGATGGATTTAATCTATGTCTAAGGCATAATACCAAGCAACTATCGAATACATGTATATGCTTCCAAATTACTAAGTGAGTACCTAGCGCCAAACCCATAGAATAATTTTACCATTTGATTACCAATGAATTATGGATATATGAGTCCTATATTTATATATAGGAACGAACCATATATGTTAATAAGAAATCTCAATACAAATTCGATAATTATATATGAACGAACCACCTATATTAAAAGGGACTATGGATGAAAAACCCGATATATATTAAAATGAGATATCGATGTGAATCATATATGGTAAAACGAAACTTTATCGCTATTCGAATTTCTACGTAGGCGAACTACATTAAACCATGGATGTTAGTAATTATACTAGACATTAGACCTAATTCAAACAAAAGAATCCAACTGAAAACATTACATTGGGCCGTAATATTAAATCAGTTTAACCATTATATGAAACGATGTGAGGTGAGATTAAAATGATGCTATACGGCATAACCCACACTTGCAATAATAAAAAATTATGAAACCTACGCCTGGAAGATCAGGGACGACGACACGGTTTCCATGCCGGTTATTAATATCCATGCAACGAAATTTGATCAAACTGATATGCAAAAATACTAAAGGCACAGACGAGTATCAACGATGGGAGAATTCAAAACCTGATCTGGAAACAATAGGTCGATTAGGTGAAACGAGGCATGCGTTGAGGTAGAGTAAATCTGATTGATTACCCCAGTTTCAACTCAGAAGAACAAAATCAAACATACAAACGAATCATGACATAAGTTCTAAACGCTTAACGGTTGAGTACAAACGTTATCAGTCGTATGGAAGCACAGATTAATAAATCTGAGGCATCAACCTCTGCAACTGCAAGAACGAATTAGGGTTTACCTGCGAATAGGGTTTGGTTTCCATCCTTGCGTCACATTAATCCATACGCTGGTTAACCAGACTATAACGCCAGTTGTAAAGAGATTAACCACATGGATCACCGAACATCTTAAGATCCCGTCAGGGACTCAGGAAACAGAAACAGAAAACCAATAATTTGCTAACAACGGTCGCTGGACTAAACATTGGAACCGCCTGCGAATGGTTGCTACAGGGTGATGCTTACTGAGTGCAGCCATGATAGCGTGGTAAGGTAAACTCTTATGAGGAAAACAAGAGGGTTACAACAGCACAGTCTAGAACAACAACGCAAAGAAAAATAACTCAGCGTATGTGGAAGGGCAAAAAGAGCGCAGCCTGCATATAAATCAAGGATTTATAAGCGCTAGAAAACCGTCTGAGCTGACCTCTCTGCAAGAACAACCAGTAAATGGATGAGACACTGTCTATGAAAGCCAGAAACTATACAAACGATGGAATGCAGGAATAACGAGAAACTTTACGCTTGAACCTCCTTGGCCCAGCAGTCCTACCCTTCGCGGTGACTGAGAGCTCTGCACCTGAGTAACATAGAACATAGCCATGAGATAAGTGAATAGCCACAGTTCTATATCAGAGAAATAATTGGGAAGGGCGGGTGAATAACTTGGCACGAAAACCCCAATTTAAAAAGAAGAAGAAGACCCCGCAACCCTAAACACACTGCCCCATAAATTCCGAGAATCCTGAGGTCGATTGGGGAAAACTCAGCCACGTCATTGGGCGAGTACCAAGCGATAGTAAGGTGCGCAGAGAAGGTATGGGGAGAGGCTACCCATCGCATGCGTGAAGGTAAGGAGAAAACCTAGAAATAATAACTTCCTGAGACAGAACTCGGCCTACAGTACGGGTACCAGTCAAAGATGACAAGTAGAAAGCCACCCGTCAATTCCTGCTGAGCATGGAACGAGTTACGCCGGCAGATGGTACCTTCCTCTCAGTGGAGCGACGCCGCCCCTGCCTGCAAAATCATCCAAGTAGCAAAACCAAAATCAGACGTTAAACTCTGGCGAACAGAGCACGGTGCGACATGAATATTATAAACAAAAATCAAAATGCATGGTATACACTCCTCGTATGAAATCATAGCAAATACGCATTGGGTCAGAATCCAAATGATAATTAAACCACCCTCAGGCTAAACGAGTTCGGATGGGTTGGAAGTTCAACTACGCCGAGACGCAGGTCTGGGTATTATTACTTGAAATGGTTGTTGGGTAACTATAAAATGATAACTATAGGGTCACTGCAAAAGTAAATAATGCAAAAACGGTGTACACGTCGGATTAGGTAAGTCAAACTGTTCATAATGAATGTAAGAGGCGCGGACCTGTAATCATATACCTGGTTCGAACGCCATAAAATTTTATTATGGTAGACGTACGAGGTTATATAACTCTGCGTATATCATTGGAATTATTTGAACTGTGCGTTATGTATTATATTCATAATCCCTATCCCGAGGAGTTGTCAAACTATGATGGACTATATGTATATTCTATAGGTTCGATAACTTTTTAAAAGGGCAGATATATACATAGGTGATATCTATTATACGCCGATTCATGTGAGTGCCCATAATGTTCGAGAAAGGGAGATGTTTTATATATATATGCGTTACAGATATATCTCGAGGGGCGTGCAAACACTTTTATCAAAGTATATATATGGGATATATTTATATATGTGTTATGCATAGTTATGCTCATTCCAACCCCTTGGTTAGAGTATATATATATATATATGTGGATTTCATATACCAATGGTATAGGTATTATATATGTATATAGGGGGTATGTGTTAGATATAAATGGTATATGTGATATATAGAATTTACACCTACACTATGTAGAGGAAGTGTCCCATGTTAATTTCAAGGGGGTCTATCATTTTATGTCCATGGGGTTACTGAACTTAATATTCAAGTAACCAGGTAAATAAAAAGGAAACATCAGTATATATGTGAAAAAAAAAAAAAAAATTTCCCTTAATTGGAGGTGTGACAGAGAGAGGATGATGTTGTCCAAGATTTTCCTACGCTCAATGTAAACAGTTTGGTGGGGCGAGATGAGAAGCAAAAGGAGAATTTTGATGTGGTTGAATAGGACTTTAGAGATGATCCTATAGCTAATGTTGTAGAGGGTGATGGGTCGAAACTGGTCAAGGGAGCCTGCTTTATCAGATTTGGGGATGAGGGTGAGAAAGGTTGCATTGAAGGATTTAAGGATGGATCTTTTAAGACGAGATTCTTCGATTAGGTCATAAACTTTGTCTTTGATCAAAGGCCAACAGGCTTTGTAGAAATCTGTGGTCAAACCATCCGGACTCGGGGCTTTTCCATTGGGCATGGAATGGACAACTTCTTCCACTTCAGCCATTGTTATCTTTTTTAGCAGCATTTGGTCATGCTTTCTAGTTAAGATATTAGTGATGTTCCTTGTGATTTTCGTGATGTCTTCCTCATTGTCGTGGTTGTTCTTTGCAAGGATGGCCCTAAAATACTGGTTGAGCACAACTTCAATCTCAATACGAGTGCTTAAGATAAGGCCCTGCTGATTTTTGAGACTGAGGATTCTGTTGAATTTTCTGTGTTGTATCTTAGATTTTGAAAACATAAGTTAAATGGTTGTTAAAGAATTTGGATTTCATTTGTATTTTCATATATTGTTTATAGAATTAGTAGTTGATTTAATTTATTATATGATACAATTTACTTGAATAAAGCAGATAATAAACTATATAAAGATTAAGAAAATTATTGAATTTTTACATATTTCATATTTAGAAAGAAAATAGAAGTTTAATGGTTGTTAAAGAATATGGATCTCACTTATATTTTCATATTTTGTTTATAAAATTATTAGATAATTTAACTTGTAATATGATAGTTTCCTTCAATAAAGTACATAATAAACCACACAAAGATTTAAGACTTATCTCTTTATCTAATACCTTAGTTAGAAGTTTTGCTAAGATGAGTGCAAACAAAGGTAGGTGTTTTTTTAAATGATTTAGAAGAAAAGTTTCTTATTATGAATACCTTCAAATGGTACTAAAATTTATATAATTTCTTTGGTAAGTTTTCAATGGGAGATAAGACATTTGGAATATTAATGTCCTAATGACTAGGAAGCGCTCAAGCAACCTCATAACAATTCCCTATGGCTCATCCACACACTTTTCCTCTCTCTAATGAAGATGTTTCCAAATAGCTTCAAACCCTCATGTGCACAAACCTCCATTCTCCCATACTCTCCATAATTGATAGTGTTGACATTGCTCCCCATCATCTTGACAATGAGCTATAGGGCATAACAAATGGGCAAAAATAAAATCTGCTTTTCCAATGCACAGTCAAAAAATATATTTGGTAGAAGGGGGCACCCTCCTTGTTAAGGTCATGATATCCACTTGATAAAATGATGAGTGATGGATTAAGGGTTGCCATTTTTTAGAAATTTAATGGTTTGAATGAGTAATCAGATGCATATATTCAAGTCACAATAAAAAATCAAACATCATTGTTGCTCATGACATTAATGCTAATGCAATTGTTGTCACCATTAATCTTCCCCTCCATACATAACTACTATTGCTATTACTTTCATTATCCATTTCCAAAACCTTATCTTCATATCTTGTTCTTAATTGAGTGGACTTAATGGTTAAAAACATGTGTTTCCTTTTAAAAGGAGATTCTTCAAATCTAGAAGGGTAAAGTATGTACACCTATGAAAACTTAGTAGTCAAATTGTTGTGTGAACATGATCTTAACTTAAAATATTTTAAACACAAAGAAAAATTACATTTTAACCTTTTAAATTTTTCTTATTACTTAATATACATAAAACTAGAATAAATTTACACTAATTATAACTTGTAACATTTTATAAATTATTTAAATTATTATATTCTAAGAAAACATAAGTACATATAGATTTTGAGTGGGACTAATGATTAATGGTACATCATAAATTAAATTTGAGAGAAGACATGCATATTTAAATTTCATACTTCAACCCATTAACATTTTTCTACCCATCATTAATAAAAATGAATTATTTCAAAATAAAATTATCTATAAATAATAATTATTTTATTTTATTTTTGGAGGAAAAAATCATAATTTTATTGAACTAGAAAATAAGAAACAAAATTACATATTGCAGATGTTGTTAAACATTCAGTCATGCTATTCATGTGATTGATGAATAATAAAAAGAAAAATAGTAAAATTTACATGAGTTTTCTTTACACCCCATAAATGCTTTATTGTGTGTTTTCTCTTTCTATTGCTCAATTACTTTAATCTCTACCAAAATTATAAATTAAAATATTATTATACTTACCATTCATAATTTAAAAATTCAATTAATAAAACTGAAATTTAAAATAATTTAAAAATTCAATTAATAAAACTGAAATTTAAAATTATATTAAAAATCATTTTAATAAATGTAAAGCCAAATTTCAAACTCTCTCATTTAAAACAAAACAAAGCTCTGTATATATAATCTAAAAATTCAAATGAAACTTGAGATTATATTAAAAAACATGTTAATAATGCTTCCTTATTGTAAATTCAAAACAAAATCCAAAATCCAAACTTACTCTAATTTTTAAAAGGCAATGAAACGAAACATGACTAAATGAACTTTCACACTTTTGATATTAAGCCGGAGCGTCCAGCGTATGGGTGTTTTTCGATCACGATCTATACCTAAGGTCTCTCGTTGGAATAACGTCTTACGGTTCGACCTCGTAACCTCAGGTAGAAAAAAGAAAATGAAGTTCAGACATTTTTGAATCTCGAGGACCAATTGAATATAATTGATTTTGTTCGGATTGTAACAAATAATGAATGTGATTCAGGGGAGGGCGCGAGTGTTGTCGAAGATATAAATTTGAATTGTGTGAGATAGCTTTTCTTAACGGTGGGAATGATCTTTGATGGGCCGGTGGATCCAACGTCCGATAGATTTCGAACCTGCACCGACGGTGGGAATGATCTTTTATCGGTCACCGATTAAATGTTAGATAGAATTGGACCGTTCACAAAAGCTAATTACCGTTTGCAAAAGCTAATCCTTCTTTTATTTAGTTCATCAATCCCTCTTCTTCTTGCACTGCAATGCGCCCTCTCAACTCTTTGCGCTCTTTTTCTCTCTGTCTCTCAGGCGAAGCGGTGATGTTTTGTGGAGCGCTCCTCGTTTGTTTTGTGTTGTTTCTTTGATCTGTATCTGTGGCTCTGTGTGTTTTGTGTTGTTTCTTTGTTTTGTATTTGTGGCTCTGTGTTGTAACTGTTCGTATATGTGTAATTTCTGTTTTCTTTTTATGTTGTTGTTGTTTGTCTTTCTGTCATTTCTGTTTTGTTGTGAGAGTTTGAGAGATGGAGACAGATGTACGTTTCGGCCAAGAAGTCTTTGGAGAAGCACAATCAGAGGAGTGGCAATAGCTGCAGATATGAAGATGATCTCCACGGGCCTCAATGGTAATGGAGAGTCTCTTGTCAACTGAATTTCAATTAAGGGAGAGGGAGATCTAAATTTTTATTGGCCATGTATTGATATGTTATTACAATGAAAATATATTAGGTTCGTTTGTTTCTTTTTCTTTTCCTGCTTTGATTATTGCAAGTTCCGGATCAATTGATTATTGATTTGGAATATTAATTTATTTTTACAGGAAGAACGAACTTAGAAGCAATCATAAGAGGAGAGTAAAGCAAGAAGAAGTAGACAACCGTATGTACGCAAATTTAAATGATAATGTTATGTGAGAATATTTTTAGCTTTTCTTTTGTTTGTTTTTCTAATATTTTTATCTTTCAGTTCCGTTTCTTTGAAGCAAAGAGAGCGTTCAAATTCTGCGTGGAGAAATGTGGTTGGCTCCAATGGTACTATGAAAGCAACAAATTCCAAAGAATCACAATCGAAGAATTCAGGTAGGTACCTACAATTTATTGGGTTTTTCTTTTTCCAGCATAAAATGAGTCACGGTGCTGAAATGTCTTATTTTCGGTAGAATATGCACTAAAAGTATTTACGTATATAATTTGGTTTCAATGAATCACAGAATTTCCTGTACTTCTGTTTTTCTTGAATTATTGCATTTTATTGAACCTAGTCTATAACATTCTAAAATAACCTCATTATCATGCCTCAAACTTAGAAGCGGGTTGATGCTTGGGTCAAAGGAAGATTGATTAACCTAACCCTATGTTAGATTAGGTTGAGGACTTGAGTCTCACAATATATTTTTTTTAATTGTAGTAGTCTTATTTTGGTAGTTAGTGAATTCTTTATATAGATTTTCTTGGTATCTCTGTTTTTCTTTTTATTTTGGTTGAGGTGTACCCTGCCTCCCCGCTGGGTAAGTCCATATATAAATCCCGTGCCTCGAATAAATGACACTTTTTATTGAAACCAGTCATTCTAAAATAACCGCATTATCATGACTGAAACTTAGAAGCAGATTGATGCCTGGTTTGAAGGAAGATTGATTAAGTTAACCCTACTTAACCTAGGTTAGGCCAGGTTACTGACTTGAGTCTCAGAATATTTTTATTGTCATAGTCTGATTTTGGCTTTATTGTCGTAGTCTGATTTTGGCAATTAGTGATGGGATTTTGACTCGCTAAGAAATTCGCACCCGTGAGTAAATTTGATATACGTATATAGTGGCTCCTGGATTGTGGAATTCGTGGGGAATTAACCTCACACGCCACAACCGGGTGACTGGTTAGTGACGGGCTTTATTCGATGGAAATTGACACTTCATAGAGTTGAATATGGTGAAGAAAAATTATCATACCCATATGGTAATTTCGAAAAACATTTCAAAAAATTTTACATATAATTTTACCTATATAGTCATTTACATTTAAAGTTAACAACGCCAACATCCAAAATGCTTTAGTTCTTTACTTTCCATATTACCGAATTCTTTGGCTATATTTACTTTCGACAAAGATTAACCACTGCTTTTGAAAAGCTTTCTGGTCTTAGTATCAAAAGTGAATCATTTGGTTAATTAGTTAGAATGTAGTAATTTAAGAAATTAAAATATATATATATATATATATATATATATATATATATATATATATTAATTTAATATGAAACTTTTCTGATAATACACAAAATTTATTTAATTCAAATTAAATAAAATTCGGATAAGTTGTGTGCATATATATATATATATATATATATATATATATATATATATAATTTAAAATTTATTATTATATTGATTAATAATTATAGTAATTTAAAATTTATTAAATATTGATTAAGGATTAATTTAACTTGAATTTAAAGTCATATTTTCAATTAGAATTTATTTTTTCATGTTATTGTTGGCTCTTTTGTTGGCTATTTAATTATATTTCTCTATTTTGAAAACCTGTATTTCATTTTGATATTCTCAAATTTAATTTTGATTGTAAAATTACCTTTTTACATATCAAGTCAACATATAATGAAGTTTTAACAAATCATTATTATGTTTTGCTCTTAAAAATATGTCAAAAATTTATTAATATTAATAAAAATTATATTTTTCAAAATTTATTTTTTATTTTTTTATTAATGATATCAGTTTTTTTTGCTAAACTATATGAACGAGATGAAGTTAAATATTTAACTGGAAAATGTCATCTCTTACATTCATGTCAATGACACCAATGAAAAACATATTAATATTAATACAAATCATATTTTCTTTAAAAAATAAAGTTTTTTTAATTAGTGAAATCACTCTTTTAAACTAATATTTATATCCTTAGTATAGAATGTTAAGGAAATTTGTGTTAAAACTTTTTTTTTCTAATAATTATTTATATATATTTTTATGTGCTTCTTTTCTTATTCTATCATAAACTCTAATTTTTTTTAATAGTAAAAATGTTTTATTTTTATATTTAAGATTTAAAGTATATAAAAGTTCAATTTTCTTGAAATTTTCAACATATATTTTATTATTTTTTTATAAAGATATTTTATTACTTATTATTATTATTATTGTTTTAGTTTCTAATTTTTTTTTAACCATAGATAATTAGTAAGTCGTTGCTTAGAAGATATAATGTTTTTTTTTAATGATTTTTTTTACCAAATTATGTTTTACATTGTTTTGGGTGCATGCAACTGCAATCCATCATTATCTTTTTTCTTTATTTTTCCTCTCTTCTTAATAATATTTGTCCATTCCCAATATTTAGAAGAATTTCAATCCACCATTTATTTATTTTTCTTTATTTTATTTTTTAATATTTTTCCATTTTTAATAACTTCTATATAAATTAAATATGAAATGAAAATTCATTTTACAATGACTTACTAGTCAAACATCACATGTCTAAATTCAAACTTGTGAATTCCTTCTTAGAGACGTGTTATTTTCTTTGTATGTAGATTTTGTAGTCATGCACTTGTCATTAATTGTAATATTGTGCATTCATCCATGAACATTAGATGAGGTTCAAGGTTACATTTTTCTTTTTTTGATTTTGTGCTTTTTTGGCCCATTATAATCTAATATTGGTTAATGGATTATAGTTGTAACCTAATCTGGATTAGTGGATTAGGGCTTTAGATACCTAAAAGTTGCATTGTGGATACAATTAAGTTAATACTTTGAAGAAGATAGATATGTGATTCTAAGTGAGAATATTTTCTAGATTAAGAAATTCCAAGCCAAATTTCTATTTTATGTGTATTTGTCATTGTTGTTGGTGTTCATATTTTACTTTAAGATCTATATGTATTTTACTTACATTCCTAATCTCAAAGAATGTGCATAGACCATATTAACAATATAACATTTCAAAAGTGAAATACACTTTATCCCATTTCAAGAGAAAAACACCCTTAAGGAATCTCTACAATGCTTGTTGCTTCATTATTATTATTTATTTATATAGGATGTCTATAACATAATCTCACTCAACTATCTAAACTCCTAATAGCAGGAATATTAGGCTCCACAAGTATTAATGCACACTCTATTGGAAGAAAACTTAAATGAACATATCTAACATTCAAATGACACAAATAAACAAAGAGAATATGCTTTATTAATAGTAAATCATTTTTACACACATAAAACATCTATGGGCTTTTTGTTGGGATAAAATTTTTTCAAGGGCCAAAGGACTTCAATAATTATCATAACAATCTTACTAGGATTTTTATTTGTATATAAAAGTTATGGGTTCCTCTTTAACTTTTACCTCCCTACAAGCTATGAGTTCTTACACTTTATTGAGTTTATTTCACTTATTTTAGAGCTACAAACTAGTTTTTTTTTCCTTCTTTTTTATGGTTTTTCTTGATCCATTCAACATCTATTTAAATTTTGAAAAAGTATTTTGACCCAACATCCATTGCTAAAATTGCTTGGTCATAATATAGAAAAAATAAAAATATGTATCAAAAGTGGACTAAGGATGGTACCCTTTTTTTTAAGCTCATCTCATTAGCAAAATATTAATAGATCTCTATATGACTTATTTGTAATTTATTGTTTCTTGAGATTCTTTAGAGTTGAGCAAGCTTCTTATTTTATGTTGATTTCATTATTTGGGTTTCTAGGATAAATTCTCCATGTTGGATGGTGTGTGATTACATGAGTTTGTTCTTTGAATTCTTTGTTTAGATGCACAACAAAATTTGAAGAAAGAAATTGCACAATCATCATACAATTACATGATAACAATTGACAAGAACATGCCACAAAAGTGTTAAATAAAACCAACATAGTAAAGAACATTTATTTTTCAATTGAAATTTAAAGGGAGATGAATAATATCAACCATATCAACCATATGATGAGCAATTGCACATTAATGGTGGAAATTAATGTCACCTCAAGATAACACCCCAATTTATAGTATTAACTCAGTATGATCCCAATAATCACAAAGTTCCAAGGAAATTTTGTACAATGATATGGTTGTTCAATCATGGAGAAAGAGGGAACAAAAACATAATTAGTCCTCACTACATTCATAGTTGAGTGATGAGGTTCCCACACTTTCTCTTTTCATTTCTAATATTGAATGACAGCTTGGCATTGATAACAATGGCTAGGGTGGTCCTTTGTAGCCCAATATTTTGTGAATGACCACCATCCCATGGTTGTTTGATGCTATTGGACTTGTATTTTCTAAATTGAACAACATTTCATGTTCTATTTTGTAATGAATTTCTCATAAAATTCTTATATGGCCAATTGATTGAATTTAATTTAGAGGGTAATTTTGATTTTCATTCAACTTAATTTTAATTTTAACTATTTGTAACTATATATTTATCTATCTTATTCATTTATTTATTAATAATTTACTTTTATTAAAGAATACAAATTTACAAATCTCAAACCCCTTACCTCATTTAAAATAAGATATTTAAACCTTACACTTCTTTACAAAAGGTAAAACTTCTACCAAATTAATGATTCATGTTAATTTAAAAATAAGTATTTTATTACAAATTCATAATAACATTTTTCTATATAATTTATTTATTTATATTAATAATCAAATTTATCATATATATATATATATATATATATATATATATATATATATATATATATATATGTTTGTTTAACTTTTTATTTGGTTAACAAAAATAATTTAATTTTGAAGTTATAGAAAAAGGATCTATCTATAAAGATTTGATTCCTAAAGTTTATAAAGGTATACATATTCTACTCACCTTACATTTGAACCTTTGACACCTTAAAAAGTAACCACATGTTCCTAACCATTAAACCCACTTAAACCATATCCATTGAACCCACCCAAATTGCTATACTAAAACATGTCTATAGTTCCATAAACAAAATTTTAAACTTAACAGTAACCTTAAATTTTTTTCAAAATAACACTTAAAGAAAAATCAATAAATAATGTATATACAATAATTTTACTATAAATTTATAATCAAATAATTCTTTATATACAATAATTTTATTATAAATTTATAAATATTGTTGATTAATATTCTTTAAACAACTTGCATTCTTATTATAAATATTATTTAAATAATAATAAAAATTTATTTCCACACATATAATTACAAATTAAAAATATATTATTTAAATAATAATAAAAAATTATTTCCACACATATAATTACAAATTAAAAATATATTATTTAAATAATAATAAAAATTCATTCCCACCTGTATAATTACAAATTAAAACTAAGTAAATATTTTCGAATGCGTGAAGCACTTGTACAGTGAAGTCATGTACGCCCGAAATGGCACCACCTCTATGTAGCTGCATAATTACCGCATCTACTCTCCGCAAAGAACTATGTCTATGCTCAGCCGTACGATTATGCTCACAATCTATAATCAAAATATTAATGCCTCTTTGCGAGGATAATTGTTTTGCTACTTAATGAAGTTGATGACTCTGGTGTGAGAATTATACTCCAATTCATTCGTATCTTCTCTCAGTTATTCAACCTGCATACCATCCCACCAATCAATCGATACCTTGAAGCTGGTTTCTAACCAAAGACATTCAATCTCATTACTTGAGCTTGAATGGCACTGTGATCTTAAATTACAATTAAAATGCAGGGAATGGCAGACATTACCAGCTTCATGGCGTTAACATTGCCTCGTTCTGCATTCCCGCAAGGCAGAGGAAAACAAACAGATTTCTGAGACTCAACACATACTCCCATTACAATACGAAGAGCAGTAGGAATAGAGCACTGTGAAGAGGAGAAACTCAAATCAGAAGCTCCTCAAAATACCCCCACAAATTCAAGGTAAGATTTAAGAAACTCTTAACGATTTATATGCCATTTTCTTTGTCACTATTAAATGCTTATATACTTGTCGTAATGACACCGAGCAATTCAACATACCCCATTAATGGCCGCCTCTCTGTGTATGTATTGTTCAATTTGAATAGGCTTTGGGGGCCATACAGTATGTTCTATTGAATTGTGAGTCCACGGGGTTTGAACAAATGACTATCATATATGAAAAAATCTAAACCCTAAACAAAACCTTCCTTCTCAACTCTCATTTAACGTATATTTGCTGGACCTCAGTAATTAGGAGATGGATTGCCACTGAAAATTTCCTTACTTTTGTGAGTCCTGTTTTAAACATAACAATAGAATAAAATGTTCAAAATAATAAAACTAGGATTATTCTTGCTTTTTTTTTATAAACATGCTCCCGAAGTTTTGAAAACAATTCAATGCTTCTTCATCGACGCTGAAATACTTGGAGTCAAAGTATTCATTGCAGGTGTGAAGCTAACACTTATATGGCCAAGGAATCTTAAAATTTGATATTCTACCCTGCATTTCGAGAAAAATGTTCACAATGATTAAAATCTTACAATACACATAGTATCACTAACTAGCAACTCTCATCTTGGAGTAATTGATAGTTGTTAGACTTGAACACATTATTTTGAGATACACAATGTTTATATAAATATATTTTTAAATTTCTATATTTTCAATAAATATTTTTTCCCATGAATATTTTTTTTCCATGAAATATATATGCAGTGGAAATCCACTAGTACTTCTCATTCACAGGATGGTACCTTGGTAAGCTAGATTTTTTAGAAGCTAAAATCTATCCACACAAGGATTAAGCCATTACAACAATACCCACTAAGAGCTCAACATATTATTAGTAGGAATTGTTTCTTTATTTTTGTAAATTAAGTGTGTCTATTCACATTCATAGTAGAAACATAGATTACGTCATGGCCTAGAGAGGCGAATATTCTGATAGTCTAGAAGAAGCTGAGGAATAGCCAACTGACACAAATTAGTCTCGCCCTCTGGGAAAGAGAATATAGGGAGAGGCACAGAGGGGAGAGTGTTTCTAACAAAACCAGGGGAAAAAGATACATTGTTGCTCTGGAAAAAAGGCCATTGGGCCTCGAACACATGGAGAATAATAGAGAAAAAAAAAGAGGCCAAACCTGAAACAAAAGAACTAGAGAGCGGGGGATTGTTGCACATCAGCTTCGTCAACACTGATAGGTGGGTCCAGTGTCCCCTCATCCGAGTAGAAGATCTAGCGGCGATGAGTAGCATCTTCTTCGACCTTGGGGCTCTGATGGAGGCGTGCCGTAGAGCTTCTTTTCAAAATGGCGTAGTGAGCGGAGCTACTGTCAATGAAGTGCATGTAGTGCACTTCCTTCATGTACGCGACAAATTTCTCTGTCAGGGAATCAATTTTCCGCTCAAGCTCTTTGTTGCTGTCCTTATGCTCCTGAAGGGCGATGGCAAGAAGCGTTCTGGTATGCCAATGCAGGTCAATGGTCTTGCTGTACAAGTTCTCCCTTGGCCTGGTTAGCCCAGGATCCACGATCCAACTGAGTGAAGAGTCGACCGCCTCCGAAGGCGTTTCTCTGTGACGGATGTGGGCGGTGGTTTCCATGTCGGCTATACACCTTTGCATGACAAGGTCGGTATTTTCCACATAAGTGATGGCCGAATTTCAGGCCGTGGTCTCAGCCTGAGTAACAGGAGGGCGAGAAGAGTTAGCCCAGAAAGCTCGACGGCCACGGCGGGCAAGGTGAGAGCAGCGTGGAGCTATGGAGGTGGGGCGAGGATGAAGAGTGGAGGGTGAGGTGCAGCGATGAGGGGGGCAGTCACTTTGAGACAGCTTCAGGGGAGGCCGAGTGGATGCAGGGTGCACAGGTCAAATAGATAGGAGTGAGGTATGAATAAGGAGGAGGGAGATGAAATAGGTGGGCAAGGGGTGTGAATGCCTGGGTAAGCCACTGGGAGGCATGCCCGATGGGTTGTTCAAATCATGCAAGGAATTAATGCTTGGAGTGGGTGCATACATTTGAGAGAAGGTAATCGAAGAGCTGCCAGAGGGATCAATCGTGGGAAGGAAGGCTAGTGGGGGTTCATGATTAGAGAATTGATTGGGAGGGGGGATCGAGGAAGAGGCCGCATCGACTTGCTGCAAATCTAGAACACTAATGCGGAGACATTCTGTTTTGACAGTTGGCACCATTATGGAATCCCAGTCAGTTGAGGTGAGTTTGTTGGAATCTCTAACACTAGTGTTTGCAAGGAAGCCCGCCAACTTATTGGCCTTTCTCCTAACCACCGAGAAGGATATGCCCCTGGCATTGTCAATATTGTGCTTGATCTTTTGTAGGATTTTTTTGATGCGCCAACAATCGGAGACTTGCTGAACACTGCACCCCTGTTGGATTTTCCGACAATCTTGGGTAGCGACGGTAGAATCTCCTTCTACCAGGAGGGGCCAAAAATTGTGATGTATGGCAATGTCAAACTCGTGAGCCAGAGCCTGGAGTTCAGCGGCATTGTTGGTGGTGTAATAAATGTTCCCATAGTAGATCCAGAGAATCATGCCTTTGTGGTTGCGGAAGACTCCTCCGAAACCCACATTGCTAGGATTATCCTTGGAAGCTCCGTCATAGTTGAGTTTAATAATGTTGGGATCAGGAGGGTGCCAAACAGTCTCAGGCAGGGAGGCCAGGGAAGTAGAGGGATGAGGGAGTTGGAAGAGGGGAGAGAGATTGAGAAGGGAAAGAATGAGGCATTCCTCCCTGGTAGGGGGGGAGGAGGGGTCCAGGAGCTTGGCTATGGAAATAAATTCGTGCAAGGTTTTCTTGATGAGGTGAAGAATCGTGCCAGATTAATGAGGAGCTTGGAAGAGAAGGAGGTGTGCTAGAGGTCAAGGGAGATGAGGATGGAGGAGGGATCACGATCCGAGGCCTTGAAGACAAAGGAAAGCCAATTCCAAATGATGGAGGCAAATTGATACTCGTTGCGTAAGTGATTGGCAGTTTCGGGGTTGGATTTGCAAAGAGTGCAGATAGACGGACCTACGAAGCCTTTTTTTTAGAGATTTTCCCAAGTCAGAATTTTTTGGTGCATGAAGAGCTAGAGGAAAAGAGGAATTTTAGGCCAGTGATTCTGTTTCCAGAGTCTTTTCCATTTGCTGTTCAGAGGGATGGGGTCGGGGTCCAAGAGGAGACTGTAGGCCTCTTCGATATTGAAATGCCTTGCTGCGTTGGAACACCATCTGAGTTTATCCGGCTCTGCCGCATCCTTTTGAATCTGTCTCTTGTTAAGCTCCTCTGCAAGAATTTCCCTAGACTAGGGGTGGTTATTCTGAGCCATTTCATTGGGGTCCAACCACACTCACCAATCCGTGTTGTCCTGAATTTTCCGAAAGTCTTTGACAACCTTTTTGTTAAGTCTCTCCATTTGCAACCTGATGGGGAGGAAGATGTCAGTGTTGAGCTTGGGGCATTGTTCCCAAGCATTGTCCTAGAGAAATGAATTCTCCCCATTACACACTTCCCAAAAATAGTGGTCTTGAATGAGAGTTCTATTGTCCCAAGCCTGGTTCCAGATCAGTGAACCTTTGAGATTGCTCAAGAGTCTGATCAAGGAGTCACGATGATGCGTTGGAGCATACTTGGCTTTCCATAGCTTAGCCTAGGATGTGGTAGGATTGGTAATCCAATGCCACCAAGTTTTCTCTCCCAAGACTTTACCAAGGAGATCCGGATCCTTGAGACTTAGACCACCAGCTTTTTTGGGCTTGCAGAGTTTACTCCAGGCAACAAGGGCCCATTTTCCATTATTCGCCTTGCTCTTCCAAAGGAAATCTCTTTGTATTGCTCTAATTTGGTTAGAGATATATCTGGGGGCCGCAATGGGAGTATTTCTACTGAGGCATGGCTTGAAGAACAGAACGCACTAGGAAAAGTTTGCTTGGGAAGTTAAGGGAGCAGAAGGTCCAATTGGAAATTTTTTTTTGGAGCTTATAGACTAGGGATTCCCAGTTGCCTCTAGCTAGGGGTTTATCAGTTAGGGGAGCACCTAAATATTTCGAGGGGAAGTAGCTGAGTTGGAAGCCAAGAATACAGGTGATGTTAATTTGAATGGCATTGGAAGTGTTTAGGAAGAAGATTTTGGACTTGGCGTTGTTAACAGAGGAACCCGAGGCCTGAGAAAAATCATCTAGAATGGCCCTAAAGGCAAGGGCTTCTTTGACAAAGGGAGTGCCCATGAGGAGCGTATCATCCACAAATTGTTGGTGAGTGATCGGGGGTTAGGGGGGTAGAATTTAAGGCCACTGACACGGCCATCAGAGGATGCAGCAGATAAGGAGTGGCCAAGGCCTTCTGCCATGATAACAAAGAGGAAGGGCGAAAGAGGGTCCCCTTGTCTGATGCCCCGAGAGGGGTTGACGATGGCTGAAGGGGAGCCATTGAGGAGGATGGAGAAGAAAGCCCCTGAGACTAAAGCCATGATCTAATTTATGATGTCTTTGCTGAACCCAAAGGCTGCCAGCATATTCCTTATGTAATTCCAATTGATTTTGTTGAAAGCTTTGGACATATCCATTTGGATGAGCATACCAAGTTTGCTTTGATCCTTGAGAGAGTGGATGACTTCTTGAGAGAGGATGATGTTATCCAAGATTTGCCTACCCTCAATGTAAACAGTTTGGTGGGGCGAGATGAGAAGCAGAAGGAGAATTTTGATGCGGTTGACTAGGACTTTAGAGATGATCCTATAGATAATGTTGTAGAGGGCGATGGGTCGAAACTGGTCAAGGGAGTCTACTTTATCAGATTTGGGGATGAGGGTGAGAAAGGTTGCATTGAAGGATTTAAGGATGGATCTTTTAAGACGAGATTCTTCGATTAGGTCATAAAATTTGTCTTTGATCAAAGGCCAACAGGCTTTGTAGAAATGTGTGGTCAAACCATCCGGACTCGTGGCTTTTCCATTGGGCATGGAATGGACAGCTTCTTCCACTTCAGCCATTGTTATCTTTTTTAGCAGCATTTGGTTATGCTTTCTAGTTAAGATATTAGGGATGTTCCTTGTGATTTTCGTGATGTCTTCCTCATTGTCGTGGTTGTTCTTTGTAAGGATGGCCCTAAAATACTGGTTGAGCACAACTTCAATCTCAATACGAGTGCTTAAGATAAGGTCCTGTTGATTTTTGAGACTGAGGATTCTGTTGAATTTTCTGTGTTGGATCTTAGATTTCGAAAATATAAGTTAAATGGTTGTTCAAGAATTTGGATTTCATTTGTATTTTCATATATTTTTTATAGAATGAGTAGTTGATTTAATTTATTATATGATACAATTTACTTGAATAAAGCACATAATAAACTATATAAAGATTAAGAAAATCATTGAATTTTTACATATTTCATATTTAGAAAGAAAATAGAAGTTTAATGGTTGTTAAAGAATATGGATCTCACTTATATTTTCAGATTTTGTTTATAAAATTATTAGATAATTTAACTTGTAATATGATAGTTTCCTTCAATAAAGCACATAATAAACCACACAAAGATTTAAGACTTATCTCTTTATCTAACACCTTAGTTAGAAGTTTTGCTAAGATGAGTGCAAACAAAGGTAGGTGTTTTTTTAAATGATTTAGAAGAAAAGTTTCTTATTATGAATACCTTCAAATGGTACTAAAATTTATATAATTTCTTTCGTAAGTTTTCAATGGCAGATAAGACATTTGGAATATTAATGTCCTAATGACTAGGAAGCACTCAAGCAACCTCATAACAATTCCCGATGGCTCATCCACACACTTTTCCTCTCTCTAATGAAGATGTTTCCAAATAGCTTCAAACCCTCATGTGCACAAACCTCCATTCTCCCATACTCTCCATAATTGATAGTGTTGACCTTGCTCCCCATCATCTTGACAATGAGCTATAGGGCATAACAAATGTGCCAAAATAAAATCTGCTTTTCCAATGCACAATCAAAAAATATATTTGGTAGAAGGGGGCACCCTCCTTGTTAAGGTCATGATATCCACTTGATAAAATGATGAGTGATGGATTAAGGGTTGCCATTTTTTAGAAAGTTAATGGTTTGAATGAGTAATCATATGCATATATTCAAGTCACAATAAAAAATCAAACATCATTGTTGCTCATGACATTAATGCTAATGCAATTGTTGTCACCATTAATCTTCCCCTCCATACATAACTACTATTGCTATTACTTTCATTATCCATTTCCAAAACCTTATCTTCATATCTTGTTCTTAATTGAGTGGACTTAATGGTTAAATACATGTGTTTCCTTTTAAAAGGTGATTCTTCAAATCTAGAAGGGTAAAGTATGTACACCTATGAAAACTTAGTAGTCAAATTGTTGTGTGAACATGATCTTAACTTCAAATATTTTAAACACAAAGAAAAATTACATTTTAACCTTTTAAATTTTTCTTATTACTTAATATACATAAAACTAGAATAAATTTACACTAATTATAACTTGTAACATTTTATAAATTTTATAAATTATTATATTCTAAGAAAACATAAGTACATATAGATTTTGAGTGGGACTAATGATTAATGGTACATCATAAATTCAATTTGAGAGAAGACATGCATATTTAAATTTCATACTTCAACCCATTAACATTTTTCTACCCATCATTAATAAAAATGAATTATTTCAAAATATAATTATCTATAAATAATAATTATTTTATTTTATTTTTGGAGGAAAAAATCATAATTTTATTGAACTAGAAAATAAGAAACAAAATTACATATTGGAAATGTTGTTAAGCATTCAGTCATGCTATTCATGTGATTGATGAACAATAAAAAGAAAAATAGTAAAATTTACATGAGTTTTCTTTACACCCCATAAGTGCTTTATTGTGTGTTTTCTCTTTCTATTGCTCAATTACTTTAATCTCTACCAAAATTATAAATTAAAATATTATTATACTTATCATTCATAATTTAAAAATTCAATTAATAAAACTGAAATTTAAAATTATATTAAAAATCATTTTAATAAATGTAAAGCAAAATGTCAAACTCTCTCATTTAAAACAAAACAAAGCTCTGTATATATAATCTAAAAATTCAAATGAAACTTGAGATTATATGAAAAAACATGTTAATAATGCTTCCTTATTGTAAATTCAAAACAAAATCCAAAATCCAAACTTACTCTAATTTTTAAAAGGCAACGAAACAAAACATGACTAAATGAACTTTCACACTTTTGATATTAAACCGGAGCGTCCAGCGTATGGGTGTTTTTCGATCACGATCTATACCTAAGGTCTCTCGTTGGAATAACGGTCTACGGTTCGACCTCGTAACCCCGTGCAGGAAAAAGAAATTGAAGTTCAGAAATTTTTGAATCTCGAGGACGAATTGAATATAATTGATTTTTGTTCGGATTGTACCAAATAATGAGTGTGATTCAAAGATCATGGCGAGTGTTGTAAGATATAAATTTGAATGGTGTGAGATAGTTTTTTTAATGATGGGAATGATCTTTGATGGGTCGGTGGATCAAACGTCCGATAGATTTCGAACCTGCACCGATGGTGGGAATGATCTTTTATCGGTCACCGATTAAATGTTAGATAGAATTGGACCGTTCACAAAAGCTAATCCTTCTTTTATATGCTTACTATATAATGTTAGGGAAATTTGTGTTAAAAATTTCTTTTTTCTAATAATTATTTATATATATATTTATGTGCTTCTTTTCTTATTTTATCATAAACTCTAATTTTTTTTAATAGTAAAAATGTTTTATTTTTATATTTAAGATTTAAAAGTATATAAAAATTCAATTTTCTTGAAATTTTCAACATATATTTTATTATTTTTTTATAAAGATATTTTATTACTTATTATTATTATTAGTGTTTTAGTTTCTATTTTTTTTTTAACCATAGAGAATTAGTAAGTCGTTGCTTAGAAGATATAATGTTTTTTTTTAATGATTTTTTTTACCAAATTATGTTTTACATTGTATTGGGTGCATGCAACTTCAATCCATCATTATCTTTTTTCTTTATTTTTCCTCTCTTCTTAATAATATTTGTCCATTCTCAATATTTAGAAGAATTTCAATCCACCATTTATTTATTTTTCTTTATTCTTGTAACACCCCCAAGTTCTATGCTTTTCAAATTTGACATTTGAACATAAATCCATAGGGGAGTGGACCCCAATGGATAATTATTATGTGTATATGGTTAACTATTTATTTATGAAAAATAAATAAAATATTGTGCATGCACTATGACCAGATGAGAAAGTGAGATCACATGCCTAATCCATGAGGTGATGGAAAGAGAAAAGACTTTCCCCAAATCTTTCAAAAATCCTTGAGAAAGAAATTATTTCTAATTTAGATTTTGAGAAAAATCTAAATTTCACGATGAAGAGGAGTAGTTTGGGAAGAGGTGAGAAGAAAAATTTGGGAAAAGCTGAGGAAAAGCTTAAAGCAGCTTTAAAGAGTCCCAAAATGGGAAGCCTAGGCTAAACAGGAATAAAGCATCCTGAAATTATGGACGCAGAATTAGAAACAGGCTTTGGGGAAAGCACAGCTTAAATAAGCTGCTCCAGAACAGATTGAGTTAGTATGTTCTTGGAGGATCTCAGCTCGGGGGTGAGTTCTGGAGACAAATGAACTCTGAGGTTGGGTGGGCTGGTCATAGTAGTGGTGTGCATGCATAAATTGGGAGATTTCTGTAAGTTGAATTAAACATGTCCATGGTTTATGAAATTGTGATGTTGTGGTTCATTATGCAGTTAGGAATTGTGATGTTATGGTTCATTATGCAGTTTATGAATTGTGATGTTATGGTTCAGTATGCAATTTATGAATTGTCATGCTATGATGCAAATGTTAGATTGATTAATTGTTAAAGTAGTTCATGTAATGGCAAACCCAAGCTAGTGATAGCAGAGACAACCGGTTGGGTTGTATGGATGAGTATCTGGTAGTAATGAGGTTAGAGATGACAGATCAATTTGAACAGCAATTCTGATAACCATGTATAGGTATAGCTTGCTACCTCTTAAAGAAATATTTAATTTCTTTGTATGTTAACCAAACAGTAACCATGAACAGCAAGTGCCAAACAACTAAATCTAGCATAACAATACTGATGGCACAGAATTCACTGTAATCACTAACAGACAGTAGGGAACAACAACCCTCAGCTGTGTTACAATGGAAAGAATTGTAAAATTTAGAATTTACAGTATTCTATTACAGGTAATTGTAGACATAAGGAAGCAGAAGTTGGATCCTAACTAAGTACGAGGATCTAACACTAGGGATTCTGAACTATCCAGTTCAGTAGTCTCTACCTCCATTTGAGTAAAGCAAGAGGATATGATTCCTAGTTTTCCCATGGAACAGTTGAATCTGTACCAGAGTGTCAAACATGTTGAATGTTTGTAACAGTAAAACCAGGGGAAAATCCTATTAAACAATCTATTGTGTGATAAAAGTTTGTGTGAGGGAAGATTGTAAGCATATGAAAAAAAAATACAATGAACAGAGCATCTGTTTATCGTCCATATAAACTGCTGGGAAAGTAGTTGAAGCAATGGAGGTTAACTGAGTATAGATAGATGTATGCGAGGAGGCATACATCTATACCTCGATGCTGCAACTTTAAAATGCTGAAAATTTTATAAGGCCTACAAACAGGAAAGTTTGAGGAAGGGCCTATGGATCGGCGAGAGTTGGTCAAGACTTTGAAAAACTGACCTGAGAAATACAAACTAATATTCCATGGCTGCCTATAAGTACTGAAAAGAATTTAAACCCCGGATAACAATCTGAAGTGTAAGTGATTCAGCATAAGAACTATCAATGTTATCTGGCGCATAAAGCGGAGAATATCTGAGTTATGTTATATGGGTAGAAAGCTGGGTTTGGGAGACGTGACAAATGGTATCGGAGCAAAGTTCAAAAATTGGGCAAGATATGTGCTCACAAAGAAATGGTTAACTGTTATAAATTTTATGAATATTAAAAATATTTTTTCAAGTATACAAATATCTTGGATATATTTTCAGGTATACATGTAACAGATGGTGATGAAGTAGAAACATTGATATGGGAGGAATATGAGGAGGATCATGTACCAAAATGGTTAAACCTATAATAGGTTTAAAACTGGAAACCGATATCTCTCAGAAAATTAGTATTTCTATGTAAAATAATAGAGTATGAAAAAGTTTATAAGGACATATTTAGCTATTGTTTTACTAGCATCGTTATGTAAAAGAAATTTCAGCATTCGTAAAGTTAATATACTGAAACCACCTAATTATAGTAGAAAAGATCAATACTGAAGTTAATGGAGAGGAAAGGGGAAAATGGTATTACCAGGAACATGCAGATGTCGGGCAAAGACTACAAGGAGTATGGAAGGATGAGTTCCATTCTAAAAACTGCTAAACTAAGCATTCCTTACTGTGATGAACAAAAAGAGAAAAATGAATTTATATTTATTCCTTAGATACATAGAAAAAGGGAACTTCTAGAGATAAGATAAGATAGTGGTATGTTCCTGAAATTCTGTTCATTTAGATGTTCTATGGTATGAATTAGCTACACAAACATTTAAGAGAATCTGGATGTTTGATTTTGTTACTACATCTAACAGAACCCATCATCAAGCCTTCACCTTTCAGATACTGTTTAGTGGTAGCCAGAAAATCCATAGAGTAGATCGGTTTAAATCTGAAGTACTTACCCTCTATAGATGATTAATTCTGGTTTTGGCCATTGTAGGCACAAATGTTATACTGTGTGCTTATGAGTCTGCTAGAGAAACATTATAGAAGTACTAGAAAGTACATGAGATAAATATAAACAACTGGAAGTAAATACCATGAATTTTGACACTCACATTTATGCAGGAAAATTAAATATTACCTTACTACATATATGTGTACAATGGTGAAGTTTTATGCTCATGTGTAAATGGGAAATTATATTAGTAGACTTTGAGTTATAGAGGAAAATTAAAAGAGGCAAATTAGGCATGCCAACATTTTCGAGCTTTTAAAAGAAATTCTATTCTACTTAATGAATAAACAAATCATAACAGTGATAGAGCATATTATGTTAGATTATGGTACTAAACATTATAGTCAAGGACTAAAATTTCAATTATGTTTTAAGTACAATGACTATATATAACTACCATATAGACTATATATAACTATCTATATATATAACTACCATAGTACAATATATGCGCATAAGTATAAAAAAAAAACAAATAATAATAAAATAGTGGGACAGAACTGAATTTGAGAGGATAGTCAAAACCAAAAAGGGGCGATACGTCACCGGTTTAAATCCTTGTGATAGGTCGACGGGTCACCTGTTCAAATCTTTGTGATGGTCCCACTTGCATGGCATTAAAAAAAAAAATTAAAAAAAAATTAACACAGTTAAGATTATGATCACACTGGTAAACAGAGGCGATACGTCAGCTGTTCAAAAATGAAAGGAAAACATTAAAGTAGGGTACTTTAATTTCTGTTAACCGAGGAATAACGCACTCTGAAATAAACAACGAAGACTTAACCCCAACCTAGGGTCACTATAAAAGTATGGTGGTGAACATACAATAATAATTAAATAACCCGAGGGCGCCGCGGGATATATATATAACAATTCGTTCGAATTTAGATTTATATATGTATATCAATACAATAAAGATAAAACAAGAGGTATAAATATGAATTCGTTTAAACGCCGTCATACAACTAAGAATTAGATATATAAGAAAAAACAAATACGTGGCGAATCAACACAAAGAGGCGAACAGAAAGTATACGATTCGCTAATTGAACAACCATGTAGTCAACCTACGTTAACTCGGTTAGGGTTTTATGTGCATTTGATACCGAGGGGTAACCCTGGTTAATTGAAATACTATTAAATTGCGTACAGAGAAACAAAACATGAAACAAATAGCCTGTTAACAGCTATTCAGAGAAAGATTAGCTGTAATGGTTCTGCCCAAATGGTAACGAGGCCGCATGCAGCTAGTGCGACTATCGTGATTTATGATGGTTATAAGGGTATGGCTTTCAATTATATATCTGCTTTTAAAATTCAGAACCAGGTACGATGTTTACGAAAGACTTAGATTGTCATACATCTATGTAAACATCTAATAGAATGATACTGAATACATCTAAGGATACATAGGGTAAATTATATATATATAGAATGCCGAATCACGAATTAAAAAGAATACAATACAAGTATAGATATGCACAGTAACATTACGAAGTGCGTATTGGCAACTTATAGTTGGGAGCAGACCCAACTGAGGTTTTAAAAAAAACAACCAAACGAGTCATATAGTTATGAGCGATCTGGATCAACAATAATATAACTACAAAATAGTTACGAAATGAAATATATATATGAGCCTACGGCCTTGAAATCTAGAGTATAACGCTATTCATGAGTGCGGATTTTCCAAATGTTCAATGCCGGGAGCGAGCAAGTCAGTTTCCATAATTTATTTACACGCCATAACTAGATCCGAAATTTCTAGCAATACTTCACACAAATAAGTGAAACCCGGAAATAAGTGAAGACCGCGAGAAAATATGCAGGCTCAGATTTCAACCCTAGAGACCTATTCTTAAACCGTATTCTCGATTCACGCTAATACTGTAGAATGTAACAGAAATTAGCGCCAATTAGAGGGTGTTTAAAACCGAATCGGAGTTCACAGGCTAGGACCCAGAGTTATATTTCACGTATAACGCGAAACTCGCAGAGAAATTGCTACCTACCCTAGGTATATCCATTATTTTCTGAACAATAGCAGATCAAACCGTAAAATGCCACAGACGTGGCCATACAACATCATACAGAACGTATAGCTTGGTTCCTATAAACATTTAACCGATAAATTGATAGGCAGAAAGAGCGATTCATCAATCGGGTACCGAGCATTTCGGAACGACAGGGTTACCCACAGAAGAGTCCGGCTCTTCATTCCACAGGGTTGCGGAGTCCATGGCACCTGTACAAGGGAATAAATTGACACAGAAGCTTTAGAATAGCAACCGATTTCGAACAACAGTCACTAATAAAATGAAGGCGAGTTACAACCTAAAACTGTAGCATCTCAGCCAGACATCTGAGACCGGACATCGATCCAAGAGAAAATCGGTGAAGGACTTTGGTCAGTGACGATGCATATTATCTACGCCCCCTGCACAGATGATGCATAGCCGAGTTAGACACAGAATTATAAACAAACATCAGAACGAGTTACAGAAGGTAAAGAAAAAAAAAAAAAAAAAACGGTTCAAATGACCTGATACTCCTGTATCAGTTACCTCCCTGGAAGGAGTCGCTTCCTCCGGATAACAGATGAAAATCCCCATCAAGTCCAATCCTAATGCATCGAATGGTACCGACACTATATAAATAAGCAAATCGCTGGCAGAAGGAAAAGCTGAAGAGCGCAGCCGAGGTACTAGGAGAGAGAATGTGAACCCTAATCACGTTGCCCTAGACATCAGAGAATCCCAACAACGATTTGAAAAAAAACCAACTGGCTGTATTGTCTGTATGGTATACGGTTAGGTAAAAATCTTTTAAAATAGATACTGAGCGGCAGTAGGCGGCATGCAGGGTACTGGGCCAAATAGTAATGCAAATGGGAGCGTTACACGTAGCATGAGCTGTCGTGTACTCAGCATGAGCTGGCTAGGGCAGGAGCTGAAATTGACGGCGCCAAGTACTCAGTTCCTGGCATGAGCTGTCGTTTCTGTTCAACCAACAGGAGATTTCACATGGAAAACCAGAACGAATGAAACGTTACACAATAATCATCAGCCACGTAATTGCCGAAGTATAGCATACCATACTACGCATAGGATGGTACATCGAAAGTTCACTCGGTGAATCAAACAGAAAAAAAAAAAAAAAAAATGCAATACAAATACTGTCGCCCGGTGTCAGGGGTAGGGTTAGGAGTACACGGAATAGAGTTGAAGTGGCGTAAAACAGAGTCACGAAACCGTCAAACCCGCAAGAAAACGTGTTGACGTGTTCGATCTGTTGAAAAAAAAAAACATACCTAAAATCAAATTGGTTAGTCACCTTTTTACCATAACAAAATTTCAGAATGCAACCCGGTCACCATACAGCTGGCAGACCCCGCTGATTTTTGTATAGATTACCGTCGAAGTGACTCGGCGATAAGGATTGCAGGCGCCGCGATGAACTAACACATCACCTCATGACTAAAAAAAAAAAAAAAAACACCTTAAGTGGGGAAATGATACTTTCACGCGATAACTGGGATCCGCTTATAAATCATAGCATAAGGTGGAACGTACATACCATATATATATATATGTATGCGATAATTATATGTATGGTTCTTGATTAATATCGCCCAAGGTTATGAAGTCAAAATATGTGACATCGAAAGTTGGTACCCATATAGGTAATATATAAAGAAATATATGTAATTGGGTTATATATCCATAAATAGTAGGTGGTTATAAATATAACATTGGTATATGAGTATATATATGGGGAGTAGATGTTATGAATTATCATAGGAAAAAAAAAAATGTATAATGATAAATATACATATGGGTGAGACATGAACCTACGATGTTTTATTTGAATATAAGTACTATATATATATATATATGTGAGAATATATATATAGGTGAAATGTTTTAATTGTATGTCGGTAGTACATAGGTATATATATATGTATGTGATAATATATTTATATATATGTGTAAGCCAAAGATATATATATTGTAGAATATATATTGTAAAATATATATATTGTAAAAATATATATAGATGTATGTACTACAACTTTACTCTAGCTTGCCTAAATTTAAGAAGGATGGTTATTATTGCCTGACTTAGATGAATATTTAAACTATTGAATGGACAAGACGAAACACTTAGAAGTGTTACCGAAAAAAAAAAAAAAAAAATTGCGAGTGGCATAAGTGTATCTCGGTACATGTATGGATCTATATGGGAGATAGATGGTATAAGGTATGTATGTATATAAGGGCCTTAATAGAGGCAATAAGAGTGTATGTGCAATAGGATTGTATGTGTTATAAATCAACGTAAACAATAAATATTCAAGGTCAAAAGTGGGATGAAAATCATATAAGGGCTTGAATTAACACATAATTTCATAGGTGACATATGAAATTTAGATTTCGTATATATATGGAATGATTGTAAGGAAGTTTAAAAGAAAATTTAATACACCTATAAATTTCACTAGAGTGTGGTGGAATTGAGTATAAATAATTATGTGGGAAATTAACCTGCAGGATAAGGTTAAGAAATGGATATATGTTCCTAATACGTATATAATACTATGTGTTACCATAGTTATTGGAACAAAAGAAGAAGGAAAGCTTATAATGGAACATATAGAGAAAAGTGGATAATAGGAAAATGACAAATTATATTTAATAGAGGTATATTAAATATAAATTGTAAATCCTTAATTCCTATTAATAATATATATATATATGTGTATATATAAAATCATAATAAATTAAATTGAAACAAATTTTACATGGGACATAAGTTAAATCTACAATTAACCTTATAAATATAGGTGATCTTGTTATATGTTATAATGTTAACATTGGTTGTATGAATATAATATCTTCAAACCTGATAGATTAAGGAAGAAGAAATAATTCACTGAGGAAATAGTAAAAGTGAATTCACCGTAAAAGCTGCAAGTAAAGGTATGAATTAGGGTAAGTCTTTGGAAAAAGGGGAAATTTTGTCAAATTCCATTTTGACATTATCAAGTAGTAATACTTGTGAATGGGATGAAGGATAGCAAATACATGCATTCACACTATAAAATTTGGTTGGTGGAAAAATTTGGTAATGTCACTGAGTTTTAATTTCAAAGATAAGGGCAAGCATAATCATGCATATGATACGATTGTTTCCATTCATGTATGAGTACTAATGAAAAGTTGTAAAATTGTTTAGCCAAGTGTGTAACAGGAAATTGTGCACTCTGGAAACAAGAAGGAAAAAGGTGAAGATAAATCACCTAGAAAAACAAGAAAGGATGAGTAGTGTACTCAAAAGGGCACTAAACTATTATGAACCTGAACGGTTTGACTAATAACTGAATTTCTTAAGTTATTGAACTGTAGAATATTGTTGTGGGTTATCAATTGTATGTACCTGACATTTCTCACATTGGTGTGAATTGTGGACAGAGAAAACAGAATAAAAGGTTTTCTAGACCGACTTCTTGCAAGGAAGTAGAAAGAAAATCAATTGCATAAAGCAGGAGAGTACTCTGCTGGAACTAAGCAAGAACGAAGAAGAAATCTTCGTCAAAATTGAAAAGTCCACGTTAAAATGTAACACCAAGGAAGGTGTTGGAAAGAAGGGAAACAAATGGCTTATAAACTAGCCTTACCCTTGCATATTAAATTTCATGATGAGTTGCATATCTCCTTATTAGAAAAATATAATTATTGTACATGATGCTTCTCACATTATCGATTTGGAATGTGGTCCAGGTGGAACTAGAAGAAGAATTCCTTCCAGAGCCGCTTCAAATATGAAGACGGGAGGAGATGGAATTGCGAGATCGAACAGTAGCTGGAGTAAAGGTGCATTGGAGCACTTTACTGCTGAAAAGCTACATGGAACGGTGAAGCTAAGATAATGGAAAAGCATTCCTAATTATGTGCAAAATCAACTAAGTAGATAGTTTTCAACACCGAGGACGGTGTTTATTTTCAGAGGGGGAATATGTAACACCCCCAAGTTCTATGCTTTTCAAATTTGACATTTGAACATAAATCCATAGGGGAGTGGACCCCAATGGATAATTATTATGTGTATATGGTTAACTATTTATTTATGAAAAATAAATAAAATATTGTGCATGCACTATGACCAGATGAGAAAGTGAGATCACATGCCTAATCCATGAGGTGATGGAAAAGGAAAAAGACTTTCCCCAAATCTTTCAAAAATCCTTGAAAGAAATTATTTCTAATTTAGATTTTTGAGAAAAAATCTAAATTTCCCCAATGAAGAGGAGTAGTTGGGAAGAGGTGAGAAAAAAGATGGAAAAGCTGAGGAAAAGCTTAAAGCAGCTTTAAAGAGTCCCAAAATGGGAAGCCTAGGCTAAACAGGAATAAAGCATCCTGAAATTCTGGACGTAGAATTAGAAACAGGCTTTGGGGAAAGCACAGCTTAAATAAGCTGCTCCAGAACAGATTGAGTTAGTCTGTTCTTGGAGGATCTCAGCTCGGGGGTGAGTTCTGGAGACAAATGAACTCTGAGGTTGGGTGGACTGGTCATAGTAGTGGTGTGCATGCATAAATTGGGAGATTTCTGTAAGTTGAATTAAACATGTCCATGGTTTATGAAATTGTGATGTTATGGTTCATTATGCAGTTAGGAATTGTGATGTTATGGTTCATTATGCAGTTTATGAATTGTGATGTTATGGTTCAGTATGCAATTTATGAATTGTCATGCTATGATGCAAATGTTAGATTGATTAATTGTTAAAGTAGTTCATGTAATGGAAAACCCAAGCTAGTGATAGCAGAGACAACCGGTTGGGTTGTATGGATGAGTATCTGGTAGTAATGAGGTTAGAGATGACAGATCAATTTGAATAGCAATTCTGATAACCATGTATAGGTATAGCTTGCTACCTCTTAAAGAAATATTTAATTTCTGTGTATGTTAACCAAACAATAACCATGAACAGCAAGTGCCAAACAACTAAATCTAGCATAACAATACTGATGGCACAGAATTCACTGTAATCACTAACAGACAGTAGGGAACAACAACCCTCAGCTGTGTTACAATGGAAAAAATTGTAAAATTTAGAATTTACAGTATTCTATTACAGGTAATTGTAGACATAAGGAAGCAGAAGTTGGATCCTAACTAAGTACGAGGATCTAACACTAGGGATTCTGAACTATCCAGTTCAGTAGTCTCTACCTCCATTTGAGTAAAGCAAGAGGATCTGATTCCTAGTTTTCCCATGGAACAGTTGAATCTGTACCAGAGTGTCAAACATGTTGAATGTTTGTAACAGTAAAACCAGGGGAAAATCCTATTAAACAATCTATTGTGTGATAAAAGTTTGTGTGAGGGAAGATTGTAAGCATATGAAAAAAAAATACAATGAACAGAGCATCTGTTTATCGTCCATATAAACTGCTGGGAAAGTAGTTGAAGCAATGGAGGTTAACTGAGTATAGATAGATGTATGCGAGGAGGCATACATCTATACCTCGATGCTGCAACTTTAAAATGCTGAAAATTTTATAAGGCCTACAAACAGGAAAGTTTGAGGAAGGGCCTATGGATCGGCGAGAGTTGGTCAAGACTCTGAAAAACTGACCTGAGAAATACAAACTAATATTCCATGGCTGCCTATAAGTACTGAAAAGAATTTAAACCCCGGATAACAATCTGAAGTGTAAGTGATTCAGCATAAGAACTATCAATGTTATCTGGCGCATAAAGCGGAGAATATCTGAGTTATGTTATATGGGTAGAAAGCTGGGTTCGGGAGACGTGACAATTCTATTTTTTAATATTTTTTCATTTTTAATAACTTCTATATAAATTAAATATGAAATGAAAATTCATTTTACAATGACTTACTAGTCAAACATCACATGTCTAAATTCAAACTTGTGAATTCCTTCTTAGAGACGTGTTATTTTCTTTGTATGTAGATTTTGTAGTCATGCACTTGTCATTAATTGTAATATTGTGCATTCATCCATGAACATTAGATGAGGTTCAAGGTTACATTTTTCTTTTTTTGCTTTTGTGCTTTTTGGGCCCATTATAATCTAATATTGGTTAATGGATTATAGTTGTAACCTAATCTGGATTAGTGGATTAGGGCTTTAGATACCTAAAAGTTGCATTGTGGATACAGTTAAGTTAATACTTTGAAGAAGATAGATATGTGATTCTAAGTGAGAATATTTTCTAGATTAAGAAATTCCAAGCCAAATTTCTATTTTATGTGTATTTGTCATTGTTGTTGTTGTTCATATTTTACTTTAAGATCTATATGTATTTTACTTACATTCCTAATCTCAAAGAATGTGCATAGACCATATTAACAATATAACATTTGAAAAGTGAAATACACTTTATCCCATTTCAAGAGAAAAACACCTTTAAGGAATCTCTACAATCCTTGTTGCTTCATTATTATTATTTATTTATATAGGATGTCTATAAGATAATCTCACTCAACTATCTAAACTCCTAATAACATGAATATTAGGCTCCACAAGTATTAATGCAGACTCTATTGGAAGAAAACTTAAATGAACATATCTAACATTCAAATGACACAAATAAACAAAGAGAATATGCTTTATTAATAGTAAATCAGTTTTACACACATAAAACATCTATGGGCTTTTTGTTGGGATAAAATTTTTTCAAGGGCCAAAGGACTTCAATAATTATCATAACAATCTTACTAGGATTTTTATTTTTATATAAAAGTTATGGGTTCCTCTTTAACTTTTACCTCCCTACAAGCTATGAGCTCTTACACTTTATTGAGTTTATTTCACTTATTTAAGAGCTACAAACTAGTTTTTTTTTCCTTCTTTTTTATGGTTTTTTTGGATCCATTCAACATCTATTTAAATTTTGAAAAAAGTATTTTGACCCAACATCCATTGCTAAAATTGCTTGGTCATAATATAGAAAAAATAAAAATATGTATCAAAAGTGGACTAAGGATGGTACCCTTTTTTTTAGCTCATCTCATTAGCAAAATATTAATAGATCTCTATATGACTTATTTGTAATTTATTGTTTCATGAGATTCTTTAGAGTTGAGCAAGATTCTTATTTTATGTTTATTTCCTTATTTGGGTTTCTAGGATAAATTCTCCATGTTGGATGGTGTGTGATTACATGAGTTTGTTCTTTGAATTCTTTGTTTAGATGCACAACAAAATTTGAAGAAAGAAATTGCACAATCATCATACAATTACATGATAACAATTGACAAGAACATGCCACAAAAGTGTTAAATAAAACCAACATAGTAAAGAACATTTATTTTGCAATTGAAATTTAAAGGCAGATAAATAATATCAACCATATCAACCATATGATGAGCAATTGCACATTAATGGTGGAAATTAATGTCACCTCAAGATAACACCCCAGTTTATAATATTAACTCAGTATGATCCCAATAATCACAAAGTTCCAAGGAAATTTTGTACAATGATATGGTTGTTCAATCATGGAGAAAGAGGGAACAAAAACATAATTAGTCCTCACTACATTCATAGTAGAGTGATGAGGTTCCCACACTTGCTCTTGTCATTTCTAATATTGAATGACAACTTGACATTGATAACAATGGCTAGGGTGGTCCTTTGTAGCCCAATATTTTGTGAATGACCACCATCCCATGGTTGTTTGATGCTATTGGACTTGTATTTTCTAAATTGAACAACATTTCATGTTTTATTTTGTAATGAATTTCTCATAAAATTCTTATATTGCCAATTGATTGAATTTAATTTAGAGGGTAATTTTGATTTTCATTCAACTTAATTTTAATTTTAACTATTTGTAACTATATATTTATCTATCTTATTCATTTATTTATTATTAATTTACTTTTATTAAAGAATACAAATTTACAAATCTCAAACCCCTTACCTCATTTAAGATAAGATATTTAAACCTTACACTTCTTTACAAAAGGTAAAACTTCTACCAAATTAATGATTCATGTTAATTTAAAAATAAGTATTTTATTACAAATTCATAATAACATTTTTCTATATAATTTATTTATTTATATTAATAATCAAATTTATCATATATATATATATATATATATATATATATATATATATATATATGTATGTATGTTTAACTTTTTATTTGGTTAACAAAAATAATTTAATTTTGAAGTTATAGAAAAAGGATCTATCTATAAAGATTTGATTCCTAATGTTTATAAAGGTATACATATTCTACTCACCTTACATTTGAACCTTTGACATCTTAAAAAGTAACCACATGTTCCTAACCATTAAACCCACTTAAACCATATCCATTGAACCCACCCAAATCGCTATACTAAAACATGTCTATAGTTCCATAAACAAAATTTTAAACTTAATAGTAACCTTAAATTTTTTTCAAAATAACACTTAAAGAAAACTCAATAAATAATGTATATACAATAATTTTACTATAAATTTATAATCAAATAATTCTTTATATACAATAAATTTATTATAAATTTATAAATATTGTTGATTAATATTCTTTAAACAACTTGCATTCTTATTATAAATTTTATTTAAATAATAATAAAAATTTATTTCCACAGATATAATTACAAATTAAAAATATATTATTTAAATAATAATAAAAATTTATTTCCACCCGTATAATTACAAATTAAAAATAAATAAATATTTTCGAATGCGTGAAGCACTTGTACAGTGAAGTCATGTACGCCCGAAATGGCACCACCTCTATGTAGCTGCATAATTACCGCATCTACTCTCCGCAAAGAACTATGTCTATGCTCAGCCGTACGATTATGCTCACAATCTATAATCAAAATATTAATGCCTCTTTGCGAGGATAATTGTTTTGCTACTTAATGAAGTTGATGACTCTGGTGTGAGAATTATACTCCAATTCATTCGTATCTTCTCTCAGTTATTCAACCTGCATACCATCCAACCAATCAATCGATACCTTGAAGCTGGTTCCTAACCAAAGACATTCAATCTCATTACTTGAGCTTGAATGGCACTGTGCTCTTAATTTACAATTAAAATGCAGGGAATGGCAGACATTACCGGCTTCATGGCATTAACATTGCCTCGTTCTGCATTCCCGCAAGGCAGAGGAAAACAAACAGATTTCTGAGACTCAACACATACTCCCATTACAATACGGAGAGCAGCAGGAACAGAGCGTTGTGAAGAGGAGAAACTCAAATCAGAAGCTCCTCAAAATACCCCCACAAATTCAAGGTAAGATTTAAGAAACTCTTAACGATTTATATGCCATTTGCTTTGTCACTATTAAATGCTTATATACTTGTCGTAATGACACCGAGCAATTCAACATACCCCATTAATGGCCGCCTCTCTGTGTATGCATTGTTCAATTTGAATAGGCTTTGGGGGCCGTACAGTATGTTCTATTGAATTGTGATTCCACGGGGTTTGAACAAATGACTATCATATATGAAAAAATCTAAACCCTAAACAAAACCTTCCTTCTCAACTCTCATTTAACGTATATTTGTTGGACCTCAGTAATCAGGAGATGGATTGCCACTGAAAATTTCCTTACTTTTGTGAGTCTTGCTTTAAACAGAATAATAGAATAAAATGTTCAAAATAATAAAACTAGGATTATTCATGCTTTTTTTTTATAAACATGCTCCCGAAGTTTTGAAAACAATTCAATGCTTCTTCATCGACGCTAAAATACTTGGAGTCAAAGTATTCATTGCAGGTGTGAAGCTAACACTTATATGGCCAAGGAAGCTTAAAATTTGATATTCTACCCTGCATTTCAAGAAAAATGTTCACAATGATTAAAATCTTACAATACACATAGTATCACTAACTAGAAACTCTCATCTTGGAGTAATTGATAGTTGTTAGACTTGAACACATTCTTTTGAGATACACAATGTTTATATAAATATATTTTTAAATTTCTATATTTTCAATAAATATTTTTTCCCATGAATATTTTTTTTCCATGAAATATATATGCAGTGGAAATCCACTAGTACTTCTCATTCACAGGATGGTACCTTGGTAAGCTAGATTTTGTAGAAGCTTAAATCTATCCACACAAGGATTAAGCCATTACAGAAATACCCACTAAGAGCTCAACATATTATTAGTAGGAATTGTTTCTTTATTTTTGTAAATTAAGTGGGTCTATTCGCATTCATAGTAGAAACATAGATTACGTCATGGCCTAGAGAGGCGAATATTCTGATAGTCTAGAAGAAGCTGAGGAATAGCCGACTGGCACAAATTAGTCTCGCCCTCTGGGAAAGAGAATATAGGGAGAGGCACAGAGGGGAGAGTGTTTCTAACAAAACCAGGGGAAAAAGATACATTGTTGCTCTGGAAAAAAGGCCATTGGGCCTCGAACACATGGAGAATAATAGAGAAACAAAAAGAGGCCAAACCTGAAACAAAAGAACTAGAGAGCGGGGGATTGTTGCACATCAGCTTCGTCAACACTGATAGGTGGGTACGGTGTCCCTTCATCCGAGTAGAAGATCTAGCGGCGATGAGTGGAGGGATCAGCTTCTTGGCAGTCGGGCTTGGAGGGGCACTGAGCATCTTCTTCGACCTTAGGGCTCTGATGGAGGCATGCCGTAGAGCTTCTTTTCAAAATGGCGTAGTGAGGGGAGCTACTGTCAATGAAGTGCATGTGGTGCACTTCCTTCACGTACGCGACAAATTTCTCTGTCAGGGAATCAATTTTCCGCTCAAGCTCTTTGTTGCTGTCCTTCTGCTCCTGAAGGGAGATGGCAAGAAGCGTCCTGGTATGCCAATGCAGGTCAATGGTCTTGCTGTACAATTCTCCCTTGGCCTGGTTAGCCCAGGATCCATGATCCAATTGAGTGAAGAGTCGACCGCCTCCGAAGGCTCGAGAGATTGCTCGACCGCCTCTGAAGGCTTGAGATTGCTCGAGAGTCTGATCAAGGAGTCAGGATGATGCATTTGTAACACCCCCAATTTATGTGATTGCATTTTAAAGTTAGATACTTGAACTTTACATCCTAAGGGGAGTGGACCCCAAAGGATAATTATTTTGTGAATGTAATTAAACATTTCATTGAGGAAATGAATAAATTATTGTGGTGCAAATTGACCAAAAATGAGATGATGAGATCACTTTCTAAATCTGTGAGGATGGATGAGGCAATTATTTCCCCACAATATTTCAAAAAAATCCTTGGAAGATAGTAAGTTTAAATTTAGATTTTTGAGGAAAAATCTGGATTTCCCCAATGATGAGGAAAGTAGTTGGGAAGAGGTAAAAAGCTGGAAAGCTGAGGAAAAGCATAAAACAGCTTTAAAGAATCCCTAAGTGGGAAGCCTAGGCAAACAGGAAGAAAAGCATCCTGAGATTCTGGACGTAGAATTAGAAACAGGCTTTGGGGAACAATAGCTTAAATAAGCTGCTCTTGTACAGATTAGAGGTTAATCTGCTATAGGAGGTGATCTCAGCTCGGGGGTGAGTTCTGGGAGACAGAAGAACTCTAAGGTTGGGAGGTTGGTCTACTGCACGAGTGGTATGTCTCTGAGAAAAATTGTCTTATTGTTTGTTATAGTATGAATTGGCTACATATAAAAAGCAAAATTTATTTCTAAGTTAGTTCATATTATTAGTCTACATTTAACAAAATGAAATCACCAGGTAGTAACCTGATCATTCTGTATAGTTGTAGAGGACATCCTGTAAAGTAGAATTCCACAGAATGTTTAAACCCAGGGTGGGTCTAAATCTGAGGAAACCTTATTCTTTCAAGAAACATTGTGGAATTGTGTTTAATCTGCTTCTGTTTCCAAGCATAAATTTTTATTTCAGCTATCATAGAGAGAAATGGAATTAACTATAGTACACTAGAACAATAGCAGGATATTATTTACAACTTATACTGTCTAGGAAAGAACAGAGGGAGAGACTCAATAGACTGACCTCAGGTTCAGCCAAATACTCCATTATATTTGCAGGAAATCAAATGATCTTAGACAACAAGGTAGTCCATAAACCCTTACTCTAGTGCAGGAAAGTAGTAGATATTCGTAAACAAATAAATAGGAAAAAGGACCAGACAATGGTCTCATGGATTTATTCTAATATCATATTACTGAGAAAGAATACATAGAGTACAGAAATTATGAGTAAGTAGTTGAGAAGAGTAGGAGTAAGAAGTAAATAAATTGCAACATTATACACAGTAGAAATTATTTAACCAATATTCCCTTGACTATGAGGAAGGTGAAAAGAGTTCAAATCTCATTACCAGCTCTTCAGAATCTAGCTACCACCATAGATATAGGTAGATACGAGCTGTAACTAATTACAAGAAAATGAGAAGAAACTGGAGAATAGAATTATGCTTGCATACCTTTGAAAAATGAGAAATTATAAATTCTAGACTTCCATACATATTAATCATCTATTGATAAATAAGAATGGTCTCATAAATGTACAACAAGTTGTTCATATGTCTAGACAGTCAGGTATAAAACCAGTTCAGTGTAACCAGGAGCAGAGGCAACTGTAATTATGCTATAAATACCAAAGTATAGACTTTACACAGAAAAGAGTGAACAAAGCACATCAGAGGAATAGATAAATATCATATATAACTACCTGTAGAATCCTGATGTATGCAATTAAGAAATCTGGAATGTCAGTAGCATTTTCAGAAAACAAAACAAGTTCAGACGAGCAAATTAACCAAAGCCAAATGACATGGTATGAAATTATATGCATTATTCATACAGTCCCTGTACATTTAAAACTGTGGCAGAGTATATTAAAATCAATCTATGACAATAAGGAATATAGAATTGTCCCAAAGATTTCAAAAGACATACTGAGCCTATTAGGCTGGGGTACATAAATCAAAACCCCCAGCTCAACAGAACGAACTTAGACAAGCGCCATCCAAGGATGACAACGCTAACAAGTAGAAAACGAAAACCCTGACTCGGAGAGTGGGTCTCGTTCCGTATGCAACCTTGCGCAACATCACAAGAGAAGCATTGTTTCGACACTCACGATATAACGCATCAGGAGAGGAGAAGTAACCCCATACGTATACCGACCTGGAGGGCCAAGAGACCAAGGTTAGCCTCCACACGATTGACAGGGTCACTATCTACTGTCATAAGTACGCAGGAGTCCTCTGGATTTACCTGTAGAAGAAAAAAACAACCCAAAACGCAAGTTAGTCATTGCGCCATCGTAGAGAAATAAGCGCATAAATAAAATGAGCTCGGTATTAAAACTATTACCTGTGGAATGCAAACCCTCAGACGCGTCGAGCCCTGTCCTCGACCATTCCACAGAGAGGGATTAATATAGCTTACCCTCGAGAATAAAACGATGAAATCAATAATTATATGTTGAAATGGCACGAATAAATAACATACCTCATATAGCTCCATGGAACAGGAGGCGTCCGCCTGCGGAGAGACGACGCAGGTTGCTCAAGAGGTATAGCATAAATCATTCGCAAATTAAAAATAAACAGAGAAGGGTTGAAGTTAACTCTGAAATTATAAACCAACTACACCATGCACTGAATGGAGACCTGGAACATCGAAAAACAACCAGACGCATTCACCTTACTGATCATTCGATGTATATATATAGATATTCAGAGCAAAGCGTATGGCCTCTGCAAACAAAGAAAGAATCATTCACACCTGCAATAGAATTAAAATATGCGAGGGGGAATTACCTGACCATGCATTAAGGAACGAGGGGCGCCATATTTTCTCTCTGCAATAGAGAATCGAAACCCTCGGCAGAAGTGGAATGGTGCAGATGCGGAGGAGGCCTGCAACTGATGCGCGCAGAAACCGACTAAACTCCACACTCTGAACTTATATAAGCCTTCGTTAAACCACATGAACCCTAACTGAGAACGATCGCCATCGTCCACTTGGCAGCATCGGAATAGTTAAGCCACGGATCAAAGGGTAGCCTGGGTGAGTTAATGCCATCGTATCAAAATTTATGAATGCAGATGAGAATTGAATTCTATATGTCCGGTGCAAGTGTTGGCATGGGTGTTGATCACCACGTAGGCTGAGTAGGCCAGCGACGTGGACTCACCACGTAAGCCAACGAATGGGCATAAAACGATGCAACACTCATTTAATTAACTCAACGCGTGACGTGGATAAGAATTTCACCATGACGAAGCCATAGAAACCCAATCGGGAATGATAATGCGCGCTAGGTGTAGATTTATACCCAAAACCAGTACTATATATATTTTAGATCGATTTAAAATCTGAGGTACCCGGATGAGTGGTCATATCAAACCAAGCGCATGAGGAAAGTCCATTCATAATAGTATGTATTCGAATTGTATGACAAGGCTATAACCATGTATATAACGTAAACATCGTGACTATGGCTATTCGAAAGGGTGAAAGTGCTTTGGGCAATAAACCATACAACGAAATTTATATAACATATGCTCATAGTTCATATGGGTTAAGTTTGAGTGAATAATTTCATAAATGGGATACATGACTATTAAGCTAAAGGAGAATGGATATATGAGACCTGTGTAAAGATTAGGTTCATATAAACCATCTCTCTAATTATAATAAAAATAACATAAGACGAAAGATATTGATCAAGGGTATTATTGAACCATGATGAAATGAAAACTATCATAGAAAAAGGATGGATATGTCATAATAACCCTAGGCTCACAAACTTGCATTCGCCACGGGAATTTTTTTTTTTTTGGGGTGAAATTGGAGGTGTGACAAATGGTATCGGAGCCCAATTTATAAAACTGGGCTGGTGACTTTGTGCTCACGATTGCTGTGTACTCACTGTGTAATTTTATTGCTGTAGCAAAAGTTTTGTTTTTGTTATTTTGTTTTTTTTCTGTTCACTAACCTGTGCTATGTAGTGTACAGTGAGGTGATAGAATGGAAGAAGGTGGTGGAATTTATGTAGATCTGCAGGGTGAGCCAGATCCAAATGCGGCCATGATGGCTATGTTGCGAAATTTGCAACAAGAATTGGCTGAGATAAAAAGCCAGAATGACAGATTGTCATTAGCCAGTGAGGAGCAGGAAAAGCTCATCAGGGAATTAACCTCACGGAACAGCCAAGAAGGCGAAGGTTCCAGGAAGAGGAAGACTGATGAATCTGATGAGGAAGATGCTATTCGACATCAGAATAAGCATAAAAAGGAATTACAAGGGGAACTCCGAAAAATCAAACCTCCTTCCTATGATGGGGAAAAGGAGGAGGATGCTGAAGCCTGGTTGCTGAATATGATTAAGTATTTTCAGGTTTATGAATATGAAAGCAATCTGAAGGCCAGTTTAGTTGTCTACCAGCTACAAGGTAAGGCTACCTTGTGGTGGGAGGAGACAAAGATGGTGCATGCCATAGATGAAAAGACAGTTACTTGGGAAGATTTCCAAGATAAATTCAAGAATCGCTACTTGAATGAGCGGTACTATGATGACAAAGAAAAAGAATTTCATGAGCTTAGATTGGGACAGCTCACTATCGATGAGTTTGTCACTAAATTTACCAATCTATTGAGATATGTACCTTACATAAGGGAAGAAAAGGCAAAGGTACAGAGGTTTCTGAATTTTTTGCCTATGGTATACAAAGAGAAAATTGAGTTTGACAACCCAAAAACAATGGACGAAGCTGTTAGAAAGGCCATATTGTGTTACCAACAGTT